>VWZD01000811.1:115643-187041 GCA_013396695.1 Sakesphorus luctuosus | reverse complement strand
CCCTGTGGGGATGAGGGAGAGGGAGGCGGGGAACTTTGCATCAGCTGCCTGCCCTGTCCTGTGTCCTGCACAGCCCATCCACTGCTCAGTGTGTTTAGAGGCTGCCAAAATGAAATGGAGCAGTCAGGAAAATCCACCTGGGAGCCTTTTATCCTGCTGACCTGTCAAACCCTTGGGAAGGATAATGACATACAGTAATCACAAATACACGATGATGTGTGTGGATGATTCATTTTGTGTGCACTAACTTGTTAAATCATGGGACTGATTTCTTATGTTCCGTTTAACTGTTGAATCTGTCCTCCTTATGAAAATCCACATCCTCAAAACACCAAGTCTTTGTACAGTTTTGCTTATTTTGCTAATTTTCATGCCTTTCAGTCCTTCTGGGATCGAAGGTTGCAGCAGTTAATTAGCACTTGTGTGAGTATGTTGAATATCCTATAGCATTTAGGCATTGGGGTCGTCATTGGAATTATGCAAAGATTTATTGATACTGTAACTCTCTAAAACTTTCTTTAACAAAGCACCCAGACTCAAAATCAAACAAAAAACAAAACACAAAACCCCAAACAAAACAAAAAACAAAAACCCCCAAACAAAACAAAAAAACCCAAAAACACCAAACCAAAACAAAAAACCAAAAAACCAAACCAAAACAAAAAACACAAAAACCCCACAACAAACCAAGAAAAAACCCCACAAAATCCAAGTTGGAGTTCCTAATATTTTCCCCCCTGGTTGGGGTAAGTTCAATGAAAACTGTCCCTCAGCCAGGACAGCTCCACTGACTGGACCCTAGTGATTAAATTTTTTCTCCTGTTTTCTTAAAATTTGCAATATTTTGGTTAGGCCCAATTTTCCTTGATGCATTTTTGGGTCATCACTCATGCCCTAATTCTGCAGAAGTTGTACAAATACCCTGAAGTCCAGAAACACCCTCAAGTCTCTGACTTAAAAGCAAATTAAGCATGTTTTTGCATGGGAACTGCATAAAACAGGTTATCATTGTGAATATTTCCAATTCAAAATCCACTTCCTATTTTTGTCCCACGGAATTAGCATAACATTTATTGCTCCAGTGAATATTCCCTTTTTATTCTGCAGAATATTCATGGAAATTAAACGGAAAAAGAGGTTAATTAACAATTAAAATGAAAGGTTTCTGTATTTGGCAGCGTTGCTTGCACACCATTAAAAACCAAAGCAGTTATTCCATAAGAAATGTAGGTATAAACAAATTAAAAAGTGCCCTGTGACCTGCCATGGGATCCCTCCCCTTTTCTCCTCCCTGTGCTCACCCAACTCCTGCTCTCCCTATTCCTTCAGTCCCACCTTTCCTAACAAATGCACTCAAATGGTCTTTAGTTCCTTCTCCCTGAATATTTAAATCCCCTTAAAACATGAAACACCAGGAGAACTCCTCACACAGCAGGGCAGTTTGATGAAGGCAACTTAAAATTTGTACAAAATAAATATCCAGAAAAACAAAAAAAATCCTTTTTTTCCCCCTATTACTTTCACAAAGTCCGATACCACTGAAATTCCTGACTCTCCTGTTTTATTTGGGAAAGATGGGAAAAGGAGCAAAGAATCAAACACCATGAAAAAAATCTCTGTTTCTGGTAAGATCACTCCACTAGTTTAAATTGCCTTTCATTTTTATCTGTGTATGATATTATTTATAACTTTAATGTGAGATTAATGAGCTTGAACACTTGGGGATCACATGGCATTGGCTGCCATGCTGCATTTTTGGACTGAAATGATATTCAATCAACAACAAAGCCTCCACTTGAGATGAATTTCACAAGCACTTCTGAAAAAAAAAAAAGGAAACCCTTCAGAGAATTGAATAAAAGTTCATCAATTTTTAAAAAACAATATTTGAGGAGTGGAATAAAAATAAATTACTTGTATTAAATAAGTGTATCCATGTGCTGAACGTGTATTCTTTGGTGTTATTGAATGCTTATAATCTAAGAATAATATATGGCTTCTTTTCAACTTCATCCAACAGTTTTAAGCACAAAAGTACTTTTGTTCCTGCTTCTTCTGTTTGCCATTTTTCCCCATCATAAGCATATTATGCCACACTGTTAAAAGTTTCTAATGGTTTTAGTTTTCTTTTGAGTAGAGAGGCTACCAGAAAACATAAGAAACTTTTAAAAAGTGAACTTTTCACTTATTACTGACCAATTACGTAAAATTTAATAATACCTCAATTGCTCACTCAAAGAAATGGTCGTATGAAATCTCCTGATGCTCAGAGGATCAGCCACTGTGCTCCAACTCAAAAGGATATTTCAAAGATTGTCTTTTCAAGCTGAAAATTCACACTCAGCTTTCAGGTTTTTTCCAAAGACTTACTGATATCTTTTTTTTTCCTTTCTGCTACCAAATTCAATAATGATAACAAGACACATTTTGATTTTCCTTTTTCTAAATTTTCTCCTTTTTTCTGATGCTGTTTTCTGAAATAGCCTTTCCTGCTATTTTACAAAAAGCAATTCATACAATCCATCATTTCTCACAAGAAGGAACTGAGATTCCAATTTCACACACACACAAAAAAATTAAATTAAACCATTGCTCTTTTCCCCCAAAACTTCAGCAGTCATTTTTTGTATTCCATCAGTTCCCTTGGCCCCTGTGGGGTTGGAGTTGAGATCTGTGCAAACACACAAATGCAGGGAGTTGATCTTTGAAGTGCTCCCTCAGCATCACCCAATAAAAGACTATCAAAAAGCAAAAGCTTTTGGAATATTTCCTCCTTTCCATGTGGTGCAGAAACGCACCAGCTTTTGCTTAATATCCACACACCCTTCAAAGCTGCGCAAGTTAAAACATCCCTTAATGCTGTGTACACTGAAACAACTGGACAACACTTCAAAGCTTTGGGGTTGAAATCTTTTGGTATCACTACCATCCAAGAAAAAAAGATTATTTATACAACAGTGTCAAACAAAAGTTATTTTGCAGCTAATCTGACATAGCTTTGGAACAGAAGATAATAAAAATCTATTGTATCCTGTTTATTTTCCGGAAAAAAAAAAACGAAGTGAAAGAGGATCAGATCAGGCATTTTAGTTCTGAAAAACCTTAGAAACATTGACATTATTTATACAATTTCCACACTGAGGATTTATCAGCTCTAAACTAGGAAAGGTGAAGAATAAAATTCCACAAGTTTTCCAAAAGAGGGAAAGAAAGCTCAGACAAGGCCAGCTGAGCATTGCCCAAGCTCTGGGACTCCTAAGCCACACCAGGCACAGGAAGATGGACTCAGCCATAAATCCATATGGCTGAGAAACACTCCAAAAAAACTAAGCCCATGTTCTTCCCAGAAGCCTCCTATTAATACCAAAGAAACTTATTGCTTGGCTGGGAGCTGGAAATCCTTTTATTAATTCATTCAGCTCAGTAGGTGAAGTTTAGGTGAGTGTTTTCCACTAGTTTGGGAAGAATTCAATCAGAGTCTTTCACATCCCTTTTCTTCTATTGCTTTAGGAAGAGAGGGAATTGCATCCTTGCCCATAAATGTTCAGTCTCTCCTTTCCTGCATCACATCCCACTCCTGTAATGGCCAAAGAGTGAAGAAATAGTCCCCACAGGATGGAAAAAATAACATAAACCCACCACGACTCCCTGTCCCTGCTGCTCATTGGCCTTGGAGACATCACTGCTGATTTTCCTTTTTTGCCCTAATCCACGATATGAAAACCTAATGTTTCATCTTTTCAGGGCATATCATTAGTTTCACAAAATAAAATAATTTGCTTCACTACATGTAATGTAGCAGACATTCAAATAAGCCACTAATTAGAGGAACCAGAGAAAGGGTGAACACAGAAGAAACTCAAGGACCTGAATTTTGACTTTAATGGACAAAGAAACGGATACTGTCCAGCATTGCCCATGTCAGGTGAAAGGAGAAAGCCAAGACCTATTTTATGCACATCTTTTAAGATCTTAAACTGAAGGTTTTTGTAACTCTGAATAACCCTTGGCATTTCAAAACTAATATTCTCGTCTCATCCTCAGCATGACTTTTCCTGAGTTTGTATTTCACAGTTATCCCATAACAAAGACAGTTTAAATTCACATTCTTGAAATAATAAAAAAAAAGAAATAAAAATAAATTACAAAAAATAAAAACACTGCTTTAGTACATACATTTGATCAGTGTTTAGTTTTGTTGAGAGTGCAAGGAGATATAATGAAAAACAACAAAAATATTATTAACATGACAGTGAAACTCTCTGGTCCAGCCCCACATCCAAACATACCCACGTAATTCTACCTGGGCACTTGGAAAACGTCTTTATAGCCACACAACTTCTGGAATATACATTTCACAGTTGCCTAAACACTAAATCCTATTTAAATCAGCCCATTTACTATTCCACATTTACATTTCATAAATCAAATACAATATTGATAAATAAAGATTCAATTTCTGAGTGGAAACTCTACAACCACCAAGGTAATTTTTATTTCTTTTTAGTTCCGTTTTCTGTTTTCCAAGTGAATTAAGCAGATCCAAAGTGTCAGTGACTGAAAGCCCTGCAAGAATGTCAGCAAACCCACCACTTGTGTATCATTTTCTACATCCTGAAAACAGCCATTTACATCCAAGGAGCACTGAAATGTCATGACATGGCACAATTACAATTGCTTGGATGTTTAAACAGGGCTCTTCCTGTTTTTGAAAGGATTTGGGTTCCTTTAAAGATGAGATTATATTCTAAATTCCTGAGGTTTAGGAAAGATACTTTTAGTAGAATGGCTAAAATTCTCACAGTTTTAACAGCAAGAATTTGACTGTTACATTATCAAGGGAAAAAAAAACAAACAAAAAAACAACAAAAAAACCCCAAACCCCTTAAGCTTAATTCCAGCTTAATTTCTAGAACAAATGCAAACAGGTTTGAGTATCTTTTCACTGAAATATTACAAGTTAGAATCAACAGCATCATCAAGTTGGAAGAGATCTTTAAAATCATGCAGTTCAATCATCCATCCAACACTGTAACCCCTGAACCACAAAGAGGGGTAAGAAGCCACTCTGCAATAGCCTATTTTAATTTAGTCAGGAAATAATTTCAAAAACTCAGCTCATCACAAAAGCTTTTATATTTAATACTACGTAGGCTTAATACTATGTAGGCTTAATACTATGTAGACTTAATACTACGTAGGCTTAATATATTTAATTTTGTGTTTTGCTTTATATTTAAGCACAACCTGCATTCTAAAAGTACAGAAATAATCCAAATAGCACAAAGGCCAGGAAACTTTTCCAGATACTACTCTGGTTAATGAAGTGAGAGGTGAAAGCAAAACATCTAAAAATATATTTTGCCATAAAATTGTGTCTTGGAAGAATCTACTTGTGAAGAAGAGATAACAGAGGCCCTGAAGGATTTGTTGCTGTGACTCATTTTGTTTAACAGGTTCTTACAAATTGTTGGAAAAATGAAAGTGGCTGTAGGTTGTCAGAAGTTGCAGATTTATTAAAAAAAATGAGGAATAATAGATGGAACTGTGTCAGGGGGAGGAAATAACCAGCAGGAATCTGAATAGGGCAGGACAATAGGGATTGAGAGATCATGTGCAGTGCCAGGAGATATGATCTAATGCCTTTGGGGATTAAAAATAACTCAAGTTTGACAAGTCCCAGAGAAGATGAATCATGGATAATGACAAAAAGAACCAGCACAAAGACGGGAGCACAGAATTTGTGTCACCCAGCAGTGAGAAAGGCAAGAGGTCAGTGAGGGACTGGTGGGTGAATCAGGCACTTCTGCAGTGTATTCTCAGCAAATAAACAGCTTTTGAGACTTTAAAAAGGCACTAAATTCACAGACTTTGTATACTTTTCAAAGGGAGTAGTGATTTGTTTCAGGAAATTCATCTTCAGTCTGGCCAGAATTTCCTTTCTGCTGCCAAGGCTGAAGAAAACAACAAAACCAACCACCAAGGTGATCAGTGAGTGCTGTGATGCCCATACCGGGCTGGGGCAATGGCAGGGTAGATTCTCCTCTCTCTTGGGGCAAATTACCTCTTTAAGAGATTTTTACAAAACGTTGGTTGTGTTGTGTGTAGATGATTTCTTTGGGGATTTTTTTTTTAATAGGGAAAAGTGGAAAAGAAATTCTGGTAAAAACACTGCTCACAAACTGCAATCTTTGAGAACTGAAATCTTCGGAAAGTGTCATTGCAGAACAGCCAGAGCAGCAAACAAGTCCCAGAACTTCACAGTGAGAAGACAGAAGCTCCATCCAGTAACATTATGGGACTCTGATACTTTCAAAACCAGATGAACTCACACAGAAATGTAAACATTGACACCCCCTTGAACTTGAAACTTCACAAATTCTTCAGGCAGGCTGGAAAATGGCTGCTTAAATTAGTGCCAGTGGAAAGGATTAGACCTTTGAGAAGGAAAGGAGAAAGAAGAAACCAAGAAGAAAATGAAAATATAACTAAATGCTCTGCTATTATAATGAGTGCTGTAAAATACGGGGAAAGAGGCAGGAAAGGAGGTTCCCAACCTAAACCATGGCCAGAAGCAGAGAACAGAACTTGTCACTGCTTTTCACAGCTGAGACTGTGTTGAATACTCTAAATCCAGGAATTCATTCTTCTCAGGCACTCTTTGTCTCTGAAATATTTTATTACAGGCCTCCTAACATGAACAATATGCATCATTTCTGATCAGTGAATACTGAAATATTGTTGTCAAGCAAAGCAGGACAGAGAGCTCTGCTCTTTCCCAGGTGCAGCAAAAGCACCATCGCTGTGATATCTAAATGCCAAATAAAAAAAATTAGAGACTTGAAGAGGAGGCTGAGAGGTGACCTCAGCACTGTCTGGAACTGCCACATCAGGGAAGTTGTGGCCAGGTGGGAGTTGGTCTCTTCTCCCAGGCACTCAGCAATAGGACAAGGGGGCACGGGGGGCTCAAGCTCTGCCAGGGGAAATTGAAGTTGGAGAGCAGAAAAAACTTCTTTGCAGAGAGAGTGCTCAGGCATTGGAATGGGCTGCCCAGAGAGGGGGTGGATTCCCCATCCCTGGAGGTTTTTCAGCTGAGCTTGGCCGTGGCACTGAGTGCCATGATCTGGTAAAGGGACTGGAGTTGGCCCAAGGGTTGGACTTGATGATCTCGGAGGTCTTTTCTAACCCAATCCATTCTATGATACTTTTTTGGGTTGTTTCCCTCTTACCATTTTCTATAGTGCTTATCCTCCAAGCTTAGTGCTTATTCCACACTAATAATTCTCAATAACTATCTGTTATAAAGCCATGTTTGTACCACAGACTAAACTGCTTGTACTCACTAGACCAGTTAAACACATCTCTTATGGTGAAATAATACTGCAAAACTGTCAAATAATGTTTCAAAGTCAATATATCTTCCTCTGAATAGCAAGATTTTCTTCTTTTTTTTTCCTTGCAAAGATAGTTTTTAGGTAAAACAACTTCTCTGTATGTAGGCATAAAGATGAGAAAAACATTATCTTTCATTCAAAGAGTGATACAGTGCATTTATGTCACTTACTAAAATACATGAACTTTTTGGTTTGTTTCAAACTGTTGGAATTTACTGACATTTTAAGTGTTCACAGAAAATGAAATAACAGTTCCCAGCTTTGTTTCAGCAGGGCAAACTCCTTCAAAAATCACAAAACAAACCTATTAATGACAGAAAGAGAGCTTTTGTTTTAATATCTCTCTAGACCCAATTCATGGAAGTTACACTTCAATCTGCACCTGAAAGTGGTCGCTCAGAAACTGCAGATTTCTGAATAAAGATAAATGAGAAAAACCACTAAATGCATTTTTTTTCTTGTTTCTCAAACTTATAGGTGTTGATTGTGCAAATAGATGGTAGAAGGCCTTTAGTTGAATATCCTGTGCCATTACAATAAGAAATATATAAAGTTCTTAAGTGATGCAGCACCTTTGCCTGGGGGTTTTTGTTTCTCCCCATTAACTTCATTCTGAACTCCTCAGTACATTATACAGTACATTGCAATAATTTAACCAAATGTTCCTATCACAAGAAACCAGAGTTCTCTCTTCCTGCACAAAAAAAAAATTATTCTTTACCTTTTGTACCTCTCCATCAAACATGACGCTGCCTGATAACACCTGAAAAAGTGATTCTGGCACATTTCCTCCTGACTACAAATTAAATTTGTGCAGAAAACTGTGAAAATCACAGACAACAAGTCTTCAAATAATCCACATTTCCGATCAACTCTCTTCTCTTTAAAGAAAAACAGCCAAAACCAGACTAATGTTTTGTCCCAACTTTAGTGTCAAAGTGAATAGCACACTTTGCATTATTATTTTTTTCTGGGCAAAATGAAGATTAAAAAAATATTTCAATACAAGCAAAGTGATAACCACATAAACACATGTCCATATTAAGGTCATCAGCCACCTTTCCATGACTGCTGCAGAAATTTTCCTGCAACAAAACTTCCATAGTATAAAATATTTAAATTTATATTAATGATAATTAATCCTTTGAATCTTCCATGTTCTTGAAATGCAAAAATCATCAATAACACTCTCACGTCTGTGAATTCTGCCTTGAGCAGGGCTCAGGTGGATATTCCTTTTCAAGCTCCATCAACATATAACTTCTTTACCTACTCCCTTCTCGAGTTAAAACTTGGATCCTGACCCAGAGTAAATAGGATTTTTGCAAAATAACTAGAAGCTATCATAGAATCATAGAAATGATTAGGTTGGAAAAGACCTCTGAGATCATCAAGTCCAACCCTTGGGCCAACTCCAGTCCCTTTACCACATCATGGCACTCAGTGCCACGGCCAAGCTCAGCTGAAAAACCTCCAGGGATGGGGAATCCACCCCCTCTCTGGGCAGCCCATTCCAATGCCTGAGCACTCTCTCTGCAAAGAAGTTTTTTCCCATCTCCAACTGGAATTTCCCCTGGCAGAGCTTGAGCCCCCCGTGCCCCCTTGTCCTATTGCTGAGTGCCTGGGAGAAGAGACCAACCCCCACCTGGCCACAACTTCCCTTCAGGCAGTTCCAGACAGTGCTGAGGTCACCTCTCAGCCTCCTCTTCTCCAGCACAAACACCCCCAGCTCCCTCAGCCTCTCCCCACAGCACTTGTGCTCCACTCCCTTCTCCAGCCTCCTTGCTCTTCTCTGGCCCCGCTCCAGCCCCTCAATCTCTTGCCTCAACTCAGGGGCCCACAACTCAACACAACACTCAAGGTGTGGCCTCCCCAAGGCAGAGGCCAGGGGAAGGCTCACTGCCCTGGGCCTGCTGGCCACGCTACTTTGGATCCAGGCCAGGAGCCCATTGGCCTTCTTGGCCACCTGGGCACACTCTTGGCTCCTCTTGAGCTTCCTGTCCCTCAGTCCCCCCAGGTCCCTTTCTGCCTGGCTGCTCTCCAGCCACTCTGTGCCCAGCCTGGAGCGCTGCAGGGCTTGGGGTGGCCAAAGGGCAGGACCTGCACTTGGCCTTGTTGAACTTCATCCCATTGGAATAATCATAATATTTCTTTAATGAACATAAGTCTTATTGACTGGGGGGAAATAAAACACAATATCCATTTGTGCCTGTTCTGTTTCAGTGCTAATGCTGTACAAGAGAAGCCTAAATGGTACTTGGGGATAATTTGTGCTTTTAATTGGTGCCTTTTCCTTGGCACAACCCAGGAGTCAAGTTTTATGTTTGTTTAAATTCCCAGCACAGCAGACCTGAGCAGCTCAATAATATTTTTTTATACTTATCTTTTTGTTTTTTCCTGCTAGTACAACCCAACACTTTGACAACAGTCAAGGACAAGGGGCAAAACAAAACCAGTTTACCTTTGCCAGCTGTGATGGGCTGGCTGGCACCTGTGCCCAGTATAACCAGTCTAAATGTGATTCAAAATTAGGAAAACCAGCAAGGAAACAGTGAGAAAAAGGTCTTTCAACTTACCCTGCAGCTACACCTCAACTCTGAAGTTAAAGTTGTCCCCTGGAGTCCCACCTGAGTGCAAATTCTCATTAACACTTGGCAATTTGAACAACTGCAGGGGTAATTTCACCATGAGATTTGGCATTAACATGAGACCAAGGAATAAATAAAGGACACTGAGAACTTTTTTCCTCCTTGCTTCTTTTGGGATTTTTTTTCCCACTGTTTAATGCCATCTTCTGTTGTACAAATTAAATTTTCCCCCAGCCTTGCCCAGGGTGGTGACAACAACAAATGTGTCTGGAAGTGAACACACAAATCTGCACCTTGAGGGTTCATGAAACAACTGCCAAGAGAAGTTTCTGTATTGAGGCAGAGCCATTTACTGTCCTGGAAACTTGAATTAAGCTTTTAGGGAGCTGAAATTATGGATCAGATTGGGGCAGTCTGCTTAAATAATTTGTCTCAATTATCTAGAAATTTGGAGATTAGAATTTATTGAAAGTACTGGCAAGGTGGGAAAGTCAACAGTTATGATTATTAAATTCTACTTCATATCATGAGAGTCAGACTTTGCAATTCTGTCACTTGTATAAACACAAAAAAGGATGTAACATATGAAGTTAAACACCAATCCTGTGAGAATTACTGGAATGACTTTGAAGAGAACAAAACTGACACCAGATGAAAAATGAGCCTAAACTTTAAAACTACACATAAGCTACACTAAATATTGGTCCCATTTCATTGTCAGTGTAGAAGCTGTTAAAAGAATTACCACTCAGATTGCAAGGAATCCTGTGCCCTTTTGTCCCATGGGATGCAAAGGAGATGCCTGTCTGAGGAGAATTATTGAAATCCGATGACAACAAGCAGGCGAAGGGAGATGCTCTCAGCTTAACAGTGGCTGTGACTTGCACCTGTGCCAGACACTGAGGATGGGGGAAATCAGCCCCACATGCTGACAGATGAGCCTCAGCCCATTCCAATACTAAATCCATTTTTTGCCTCTTTTTTCTATTGCTAACTGGGAGGGGGAAAAAAAAGTGGTTTCTTAGGCTAAAGTATTTGTTATTTTCTACTTTCCAGCTCTTTGAAAGAGTCACTTGCTTCAGCTGTTGAACAAACAGCACTGATCATGCAAAAACTGAGATATGTACTTTAGAAAAGCTTTTTTTAAACCCACTGAATAGATATTTCCAAATAGCTGTTGTCTCCCTTTCCCATTAGAGCTGGCCAAACCCTGTGCAAGTGATTGCTTTATTGTGGAGTCCAACTTTTGACTCCCTGGGGACAAAAGCCATAATAGATAAACAGCTGGAGTATTCTCTTCACTTGGAGATTATCTTTGCCAAGAATGCTTTTGCCTGTGAAAGCAAACACACATACCCAGACATGCACACCAGGGAAAGGCTGTGAAAGTCATCTATGAGAAGCTGCAAATACTGCTCATTCTTTCTTTTAGGATTTTCTGTTGTGCTGTGGAAGCCACTCGCAGCACACAATTGAGCTCAGCCCCACAGCACTGCCAAGGACAATTCTCCCAGTTAGGCAGGGAACAGCCACTCACAAAGATGCCAAATGAGTTCCTTGAGATCATAAAGAGCAACTCGAAGACAGGAATAGAAGGCAGCAACATCCACACACTGAATTCCACGGCACAATTCATTCATTCTCTGCCCATTCGTGGGAAAACTGGGCTGGATTTTAACTCCTCATGGATTGCACCTCTGAGCCAGTGCACATCCACTGTTATACACATCCACACACACACAGGACTTTAGAAAACATACACATGCTAGAGGCTGAAATCATTCAAGGAGATGAAAGAACCACTGATAAAAAGGAGAAAGGGAGTTAATGTAACCAGTGTGATGCATTACCAAGATTATTTTACTGACAGCACTTCAAATGAGCCAAGCACAGGGACAACAATCAAGAACAAAGAAAAGGTGGCAAGATACGACTGCTTGGATTTAGGTTCCTAAAGGCAAGATTTGGACACCATTTCTGTGTAAAGTGTGAGGGTTATGTCAAAGATGACATGTGAGCAATGTGTGTTAGTCGCCGTGAGATGATCTCTAGCAGGGGAAGGGACATGATGAAGGTGTCACCCTAAAATAGGCACTGAAGAAACATGCATGGCAGTTTCAGTCAAGTATGAAGAAAAGGATTCAGTTTGGAGAATATGAAGTGAACCTGAAGGGTAAGAGCTTCAGACAGCAGACACAGAGAGGTTATTCAAGGAATTCAGAGGTAGGGAGAAAGTGGACAGTATTAAGATATGGAAAATTCAAGATCAAGTTTAAAGTCACTATTATTGGATGGAGCTCTGAGCACCCTGAGCTAGTCAAAGATGTTCCTGATCACTACAGGGGTAGGTTCGACCCTCAAAGGTCCCTTCCAACCCAAGATATTCTGTGATGCCATGACAGTGTATTTTTACAGATTTTAACAGTGTTTTTACTGCAAAAAGAAGAAACTTGGTTAGAAGGAATTTTTTTTAGGATGTGCACAAGGATGAGAAAGGTGGGCACTGGGCTAACCCTCACTGGGAGTTTTAAGGACAGGCATCTGCCCCAGAGAACACACAATTTTCACAACTGAGGTTCTTGCACAACCTGGGACTTTGCAAAGACTCAGCCCTTGTTAAAACATGGATCAAACTCACAGATGAGCTTCGAGTGTGAGCTATCCCATCCAGCTTGGAGCGCTCACCAGCCTTGAGACAGAAATAATAATAGTGTGGTGAAATGGGATATGGCCAACACCACCTGGCAGCTGTGCAAACAAGAAGAAGAACCCTATGAAGAACATTATTACACGTTTGGGGACCTGCTGATTACACTGCATGTCTAAGGTTAGGCATTTTGGTGTGTAAAACCTGAGAACAGTCTAAATCATGGATAATTTAATAGGTTGCACATGGACTTCACCTCTAGCTTATTAATTCTTTTTTATTCAACAATATATCCCTTTTTAAAAGACTCTTACTTTCATGGTGAACTGCTTAAACTGTTGTTCCAGACACACAAAGACTAAAGGAAAAATTCTTGTTTTTCTGTAAGAGCAGGAATGTGTGTAGTGGTCTGGTCCTATCAAGGTGTTCAGTATTTCCATATAGCTGAGAGCTCATATTTGAAATTAATACATCACCTGCACAGATGGCAAATCCTCTTTCCCTCAGAAAAAAATAAGGGATTTTTGATTCATACCTTGTCTCCTCTTTTTTTTTTCATTCCCTTCATGAAGAAGAACAACATAAAGTGATTAAGGAGAGCATGTTAATAAAAAAAGCTCTTTAAACCAACAAGCTTATGGATTTTGAAGGACTGCCAGGAGAGTCATTAACAGAAAAATATTCAAAAGGCACTTAAAGGTGTTCTGTGACTTCAACAGATTTGTTCCTGTCACCTCACAAGGAACAGAACAAGGGAAGGCTCAGCCTTGTCCCCTGGCAGGTTCTCTGTGCTCAGCAACGCATTTCAATTCCCCAGGCAGGCCTGCCTTGCCTGCCAGAATTTTTCCTCCTGCTCCCTCTCCATCCAAGAAACCCTCATCTTTCCTTCACCTGCCTTACATGGACTTCTCCTACTCTTTGAAGCTCTGAATTCCCACTTTTTTAAACCACTACCATTTACCAGGGCAGCCCATTTCATCACACATGACTTGGACATGGTCCCTCCCATGCATTCCTGCATTCTTCTCCCATCTCCTCTCTCTGCCTCATGCCAAACTCGTCGTCTTTCTGAAATGCAGAGATGTGTACATCATTCTGGTGCTGTGGCAGATGGTGCTTTGGAGAAAAGAGATGAAGCTCACAAATAAAATAGACCAATCCAAAACTGCAGGTGATTAAGTTTTCCAGTCACAAAGAAGGTTTTTGCATCAGATGTCCCAGTAACTTCAAAACCAAACTCAAGCACCTTGAATCCCTGGTCCTATCACTAACTGGCCTGAGCGTCACTGAGAAAATAAAATTTCTCTTGGTTTCCCTATAAATGCAGGAGCATTATCAGCTAATATTGGTTCACCTGTCTCATGCTGTGTCAGGATTGAAAAGCAGATTGTTTCAGAATTATGGAACTGTAGGGAATTTGTTCTCTGTGCAGTTCTGTCTCAGGTCTTCTATGTAGTCCCCACCACAATACTTTTACACCTTTTATGTATTTCCTAGTCTAGCCTTACGGCTCTCTGCCTCAACTCATCCTTCCTGTGACTGTCATAACCCCCAGCTTCTTCCCTCATGTTTTTTCTCTTCAATACTCAGCTTTTCTTCCACTACTGCATAAGATTTTGGGCTTGTTGTCCAGCTTGGCAAGGAACAGGATGTGTTGTGACCAGCTCTGTGCATACCACCCATCCTCATGCCCACTGCCTTGCTTCTCACCAGCATCAACATTTAGTCTCCCTTCTGATCCCAGCTGCTGACTTCCACAAAACTCTGTCAAATTTGGCATGTGGAATGACTGCTTAAGCCTCATTTCCTTAGGAAACCAGCTAAAACCTTTCACTTCCTCTCTCTGACCTGGATTAAATAACTGTGAGATGGATGGTGTAGCACCAGACAAACATGACCTGGTCAGGAACAGCGCCAGGGCTCCCAGGTGCTCCTTTAAGGGCCAGGGAAAACAGCCCACGGTGTTGCCTCATCTTTCAGCCCTCGTGGATTTTCCTAATTGCTCAGTGAATTATTCACCCCAGCCTGCTGTTCCCTCCCTCGCTCCTCCAACACTTCTTTTACTGCTGCTTTTGCCTGTACCACCCACAGGTCACCCTTCCCCTAAAGCACCACCAACAGAACCAAAAAGTGCCACTCCCCAGCACTGGGGACAGACTCTCTTGAGGGTGGGCTACAGCACCTCGATGGCAAAGCAGAGAAACATCCAGAAGTCCTGAATGAGGAAAGAACACTCTGCAATAATCAGGGTGCAAGTGCAGATAATGAAATATCCTCCAGGGGAAGATTGGACCTGCTCTAAGGCTGGAGAAGAACTGAAAGTGTCCAAATATAAAGGCATTTGTGACAAAATACAACAGGAGGGTGTATCAGTAGCAAACTGCAAATTAATTGACACAGCGTTGCACTCATTAGCCCTTAATTTAGCTGGAGAAATACTCCCTTTTTTGCTGTGCAATGTATTCCTTTAAAATACACAGAGCATGTTTGTACCATGGCTTTTCTCCCATGGCATTCAGCAAAATAAATCACATTCAAAGTTACCTTCTTAGCAGAACTCAAAGCCTCATGCAATATCCAGACAGAATATTGAAACCAAGGCTCTGAGCTTTTGGAATCAGCCTAAAAGATGAAAGAACTGTTCAATGAAATGCTGATTATAAGATGCTGGTTTTTAAGCAGGAGTAACCCAGAATCTGTACACGCAAGGCTGAAAAACCAGCAGCTTTGATTTCCCAAATCCTGTCAGAGAGGTTACAAATCTTAACGGACCACAGCACCACATGTCAGGAAAGGTAAGGAGTGGCACTCCTGTGCCAAGGAGGGAAAAAGGAGGACAATGGGAAGGAGCAATAGGTCAAGCCTGGACTAAAAGCCAGGCATTGCTGGATCTCAACCCATGCTGAAAAAATCCCTGCTCCAACAACAAACAAAAAAATTGGTGGTCAAATTTGATTGAATTTTGAGAGACCATTCCATAATTTATCATGACAGGGTTAATTCTCCTAAACTCTCCCTAGCAGATGCTAATCTGCCTTGGAGTGTATCCATGATTCCAGGATAATTATGAATGCAAATCTCAAAAAGCAGTTTCCAAGTAAAGAATCTTTCATAGCTGTCTCTTCTATTCCTTTGCATCCCAAAATAATGAGGGACAAACACAAACAAAACCTTTAGCAAATGCTTCAGAGTAAAAACTGAAACACATCACATCTAGGAGAGGTGATGACTAGAGATGGATTTAAATAACTCAGCAAAACTGAAATAACTTAATAAGACTAATTACGTGGGTCTGTGTGAGGGAGCAGAAGGTTCCCTCGAAATAAGCCACAACTTCAATCTTCACAACCTCCCTGCCCTACAGGAACCTGATTATTTGAGCTCCTTTCTCCCTGCACAACAGCAGAAAACACCTAAGGGGCACTCGGGGTCCCACCAGTTCAGTTCTGGACATCTGGTTATCATTGGGTCCTTCTGACCTTTAGTCTATCGAGTATCCATTGCAAGTTGGACACTCAAACAACTCCACTGTACTTTCCAGTATCCACCTACTCTATAACTACTTTGAGCTCAGCAAATTTTGAACAAATTCTGCTGCTGCCAGAGGAAAAAAAATAAAACCAAACAAACAAACAAAAAAATCAAACAAAATGAACAACAAAAAATACCCAAAACAAAAACACAACCAAAAATCCAAACAAATCAAAACAGAAAAAAGCACATTCCAGAAACTGAACAACACACAAATAACACGCTCCCTATAAGGCTTTTACCAGTGCTTGGAGAAATAATTCCTTATGCCAAAGGGAGCAAACAGTCAAAACCTCAGTGCCAGAAAGTCCTGCATAAAAGATAAATGAAAGAAGAAATTGGTAGAGAACTCAGCAAGCATGAGAAGTTCTGGAAGGAAAAGTCAGAATTTAAATTATAGAGCTAAATGACAAAGTGGGGCATCGGGTCATAAGTTTTGTCTCCTGCTGGTGCACTAATGGCAGTGAAACACCTTTGGAAGTGGAAAAACCCAATCATTTTTATGCCCTAAAATGCAAATTCTTTGCTGCCTGTTCTGGAGGGACAACCCCCACTCTGTGTTCAAGTTGCTTTTCGCCACCCACCCACAGACAGGGGGGGTTTCACATAAAGCAGAACACGTGATAGCAAATGGACAAGCTCCAAAAAACTGACATCTCCTGGAGTGAGAAAAGAAAAACCAACACACAAACAAACCAACCAACCCCACAGTAGCACAGTTATTCAGTCTTTCTAAACAGTAAAGACTCTCCGAAGATCTTCATGCTTTCCCCCATTTTTTCCCAAAGTAACCTATTTAGGACCTTTCTAGGTAGTTTTAATTTCTCAGAATTGGGGGGAAGGCAAGAAATGTCCACATATTTGTGTCAGAGAGGCGAATACAGTCAGAGAATGGAGGATTGACTCCTTAGAGCTCAATAAAGCAGCATCTACACATACAGGTTTATAATATTGTTATTTCTGCAGGCAAACCAGCAACTGGTTGACTGGCATCAAGCAGCACAATTTAATGAATGGAAAGCTGTGAACTTGCAGAGATTCTTGTGTTATTTTGGTTTTTTATAGAAGTTAAATAATTTAATTTCAATGGCAGTGAGGTCAGTAAAGCATAAATACAAGAATACATCTCTAATTAAGTGATAAAGCTAATTGGATCTGAGTTTATTTCCTGATAATTGCCTGCACTGCTGAGATAAATGCCTGGGAAAAGCCAAGGAAAGGATTTCTCTTCTTTAAGCTCCTACTGAGGGACAAGCGATGATTTGACTCCATCACAACACTGTTTTTAATGTTTAAGGCGCATTAAAACAGGGATTAAATTACTTTCATCAGTTACGAAGGTGCAAACAACAAGTGAGTTGATACATGATCATCATTTGATTCCTGAGCTCTAAGGCTTTTGGTAATACAAAGGATGAGTGAGGAAGGACCCATTGAAATTCAGACAAAAATATGCTTGTCTTCACCATAGCTTAACAAAACAACACTTACATTCCTCTGGTTAAAAAAAAATAAATTAAAAATTAAAAACATAACAAGGAACAAAACCAAAGCAAAGGCCCACAACCTAAAAACCCCTAAACTTTCTAGTATAAAGAAACAGTTTATTTCTTCAATAGACACTGACTCTTGAGGAAAATCTAATTTGATTTCACTTAGAAAGAAAGAAGCAAAAAGCCAGTAAGAAAGTTGATCCAATTAATATTGTGCTTAAGGACATATTTCCCTTCAAGTGCACAAACTTTGATATTAAAGTTCGTGCACTGACTTTGATATTAAAGCATCTCACTGGATTGCATCAAAGTGCTGAATGTGTTGCAGAATCAGCTCCTGAACCTCCAGGTGTGACAGCAGGAAAGCAAACAGGAGTGGGAAACTCCAGAAATGCAGCAGGAAATGCTGCCCAAGCCTAAAAAGCTTTGGGTCCAAGAAATGCCATTTTCCCAGAGGGCTCAGCAAGGGGTTAACTCAATGCCAAGCAAATATAATCTGGATGTCAACGTTGTTAATTATTTAATTGCTCATAACAGCACAATTGGTGCAGGCTCATCTATGAGTGACATCTCCTTCCCACGGCAAGGCTGGGGGAAGGGAGTTTTGCTTTGGGAAATATTCCACATTGCATGGCCTTTGTATCCTCTCTCCAGCAGCTTCCCCATGGGGAGACTCTGCCCACAAAACACCTTGGAAATCCCATCAATTCACCATCCAAGAGGTAAAAGTCCCAGGACTGTGGCAAGCCATTCTCCTGGTCATGGAAGAAACCAAAGCCATGCTCTCCTTGTCATGGAAGAAACCAAAGACCTCAACAACATGATTTTGGTCCATATTGTGAGGGTTTATTTGTTTGGTCTGACTAACAAAAATATTCCACATTGGTAGGAACTGTTTTTTTAGGAATAATTTTGGCTTAACTGAAATAGAAATGTTCACATAGAATCATAGAATGGATTGGGTTGGAAAAGACCTCCGACATCATCAAGTCCAACCCTTGGGCCAACTCCAGTCCCGTCACCAGATCATGGCACTCAGTGCCACGGCCAAGCTCAGCTGAAAAACCTCCAGGGATGGGGAATCCACCCCCTCTCTGGGCAGCCCATTCCAATGCCTGAGCACTCTCTCTGCAAAGAAGTTTTTTCCCATCTCCAACTTCAATTTCCCCTGGCAGAGCTTGAGCCCCCCGTGCCCCCTTGTCCTATTGCTGAGTGCCTGGGAGAAGAGACCAACCCCCACCTGGCCACAACTTCCCTTCACAGAATAATTTCTTGGAAAAAGCTTTCCTTTAAAATGGTGTCTGACAATGCACTCAAAATAAACATTTCATCTTCAGAAGAAATGAAAGAGGACGTAAAATACTGATGTTTTTCTCCTCTGTGATATCTGTGACTCCCTTGAAAAGGAGAAAAAGTGCCTGACTATCTGCTAGACCTGTTGCCACACATGCAAAACAACAATTCATTTTATTGTGGTCAGTAGACCTGCTTTTATGCCACATTGCAAGACAATCTTAGAAAAGTATCACACAATTAGTGGGGCTTATTAATAAACTTGCCAAAGAAACCCAAACTAAAGGCAAAATCAAAGCCTAGGGTGGTTAGGCTGATTCAAAATGCAAGTCTGACTTTTTCAAAGCACTGGCTGAAGTTTTTAAGTTGCCACTTCAAACAAAATCCTTAGCAATTTAAATCACAATTTTAAAGTTTCAAATGAAGTGGTGTAAAACCAGAAAAATATTGTACAATAATTTTCATTATATTGTTGAGTATGGTAAAAAGTTTCCTATTTGTGTAAAACATATCCATATTCCCATAAATCCACATTTACAACAGAAAAAGTTTAAAAAATTGAAGTATCTTTTGGTTTGATAAAATTAGAAAGCAGTCTGTGCATGTCTCAGTCTTTCTTTTAGTCCAAGCAAGAACACAAGGCTGTCTCTCTTTACACATATTTATGTATCTCTAAGACCCTACAGGAATTAGACTTTTCCTGCTTTATCCTAATGGTCTAAATGTAATTAGACTTAAGAAACATAACATACCAATCCCATGAAAAGTCTCAATAGTTTCCTATTTAAAGCACTTCACAGAAAGATTTAGAATTTATTCATGTTTTCCTTCAAGAGATTTGGATTATTTCTAAATGAACAGGTAGCCTGACAGAATTGAGGCATTACAGGTCAAACCCACACGGCCACAAGTATTTTGGTGGAAGGATTTCTTTAAGCAGAAGCAAATTTCTAATGCAGATAAAGCTTTTGTGAATACTTCCTATTATCTCATCAGCATGTTTTCTGACCTCTGGACTTGAAAATCTCTTGCACAGCCTGGATTCCTAATCTTATTTAAACCCATATTTAAATGCAGAATAACTGATCAGCCAATGTCCTTTGTGCTACACAACCACACGGGTTGTGCTTTTAGAAGGAAAAGTGTCATCCATTGCTTCTTGTTTCTCTAAACTTGCACTGAAAAAAGGCACTGTGTGATAATACCCTGTGCCTCTTTCCTGCAAATTCAAGGATTTGGGTTTTTTTCCAAAAGTAACACAGAATTCAGAAATTCCTCCAAAGTTGTTTGATGGATTATACAATAATACTTCATATTTCTTATATAAATGAACTGCCATGATGCCAATGTGTGCAAGTATAACAACTAACAAAGTTCCTAAATGTGATGTGGATAAAAATCTGGCTGAAAAGAAGACCTGTCTGCAGAGTTTAAGTGTTGCCAATAAACCTCATTTCTTCAAATTAAGATGCTCAGTGTTGTGTATTGCATGTATAGATGTCACAGCACTTGTAAAACATTTTTAAGTAATAAAGATATTACAAGATCACAAATTCGGGTTGCTTTGTACTGGGTCTCTCACTGTTCAAGTGAAATAAAATTCAATATCCACTTTCTATATTCTATTCAACATAATTCAATAAAATTATATAATTTAACTTAATATAATTTTTCCCCTGAAAACCCCTCAATTATTTTACAGTTCAAATTAGATCTTGCCACACAACCTGAATACTGTGAGCACTCCCAAAGTATTTCTAAAGTGAAACATATTTGGAAAAAGGAATGAATTGCTTCCATTACTCCTTCCTTCTTTTGTTTCTTCCTTTGAATTATAAGACGTCCATTTCTCATGCTTTCAAAGCCTCAAGTACATCATTCAAATTTCATGGTGGGGACAATGCTGAGAGAGTCACATTAAAACCAGTTTCATATGGGAAACTACCAAAATTGGCTTCATTTATTTCCATTGCATTGCAGAGGACTTGCTGCAATTACTATGACTTTTGGGTGCATGCATTTATTTTAATTTTTTTCAGAAAATCTAGGAAAACTAAGCAAAAGTTCCACTTTATATTCTCCACGCTCAGTTTCCATATGACTTTGAAATTAGCAATTACATCTAAGCAAATCCTATAATAATGCAACACATTTTCTAAAATTAAGCATTAAATAAAAATAATCATCTTTGCACAATTACTGTAAATTAACATACCCATTAACGTATCACAGAATGTGCTCAGTTGGAAGAGACCCACAAGGACCACGGAGAATGTGTGTGTATTTATAATAAACCAGTATTTTTAATACTATAAATGACACTGTGGTGAGAATGTTGATTCAGAGGAGGCCGAATCATTCTCAAATTTGAGAAGTGTAACTGGTTTTTTCCTGCTGAGTTTCATCAGGGATAGGTTTAAAGGGTGTTTGTTGGTTGTTACTGTACAGTTTCTGATCCAATTTGTGACCTTCGTGTCGGAATAAAAACCGTGGAGTGAGATGGTTCAATTAACCTCATTTGCAACCCAGAACACCAGGAGTGTGATACCAAGCCCTAAATGTCTGGCTTTGCTCTGAATCCAAGTACAAACGGAGTAATTACTATTAACTGCCATTAATGCTGCTGCTGCTCAAAATGGGATTAAGGATTTCACACTGGGGAGAGGAAAAAAGAAAAAAAGACCAAAGACACCTTTTTAATTCAGTTACATTCATGTCAAAAAGAAAATTAAAGTTATCTGAACTGAAAACAAGGGCCAGAGTCATGAGAAGGTGGAATCTCTTTTTTTTATCCAACCTGGGGCTTAATTAAGTTCTGTAACAGAATATTCCTGTTCTCTGATACATCCACTGATCCCTCATTCACTTGTTCTGCCAATACACCTGTTCCTGTTCTCTGGGGGAAGAGGAGGGCACCTACCATGATTATGAAACAAAATATGTACAGCACATTTTTAATTAACTACATAACAGTCTGAATTCCATTTGAAATGCAATTTAAGGAGCAGAGCAACAAATGTGCAATGAAGAACTAATTCAGTGATGCCACGTACCAGTCTCTGTTGCTGCCCTTTCTCCCAACTCTCCTAGAAAAAGAAATGTAATTTTCAATTTTGTCAAAAATAAACATGAAATTTTAATCAACTAATGCCTCAAGTCACACTGTAATCGTGGATTTGTGCTTGAATGTTAATTCTAGTTTTAATTTTTTTCTTTTGCTTGCCACTGGCAGGTGTTGATAGAGCTGTCCTGACTTTGGTGTGCCTGGACTGATTGGAAAGGAATTTTGTACCTTTAAGCCAAACACCTTGTGCGTGTTAACAAGCAAATATTCTTCAGCCACATGATTTATAAAATTGCACACTCAGACTGGTACATCTTCCCCCTCCCAAATGCAATATGTGGCAGAACACATGACAAATTTTGTGAAGGAAATCAAATGTATAACGGGAAAAGAACGCCCCACCCTCGTGCTCTGGGTCTGTGGGCTGCTCTGCTCTCCTCTCCTTGCGTGATCCAAACAAAAGGGAAAAGCACGACAGATAATCCCTGAATACCCAGCCTTTAAATATGCAGGAGCCCCAGGCACGCAGCAGCACGGTAGGTAAATGCAGCATTATCCAAATTGGAGGTGTGGGAAGGACACACAGCAAAGCCTCTCACCCCCCAGCCCAAACCCCAAACTGCTTTATATTAGGGGGAAAAAAAAGGAACAAATTAAAGGGAGTGGTTTTTTGGTTTGTTTGGGTTTTTTTAGCTTTGGGGTGGAAAATAACTCCTGAAACTTGAGGTGTAATTTGTGGTCACTCTCAAGCTGTGATGTAAGGAAGCTGTCGCTTCTCATATTTGTCTAACGAGCAGTTGACTTGCAAAGGCCATCAGGAACATGCACATCTCATCTGTTTGCACCTCCCATCTTTCTTTCAGCATTTTAGAGACAGAAAAGAGAAAATAATCACTATTTCACTCTTCTATATTAAGACAATGTTTTCCAAGCTGCCAGACAAAACTCATTTAATGCATATATTGTACCTAATAGATTATTGTTACTTGCAGGTAATAAAACTTTTCAAGAAATAAATTCTACACTTAAATCTCAAACTCATCACTGCCCCAGGTGTGTTGTGGGAAGGCGACAGGTTATGCAAAATGCATGGCGTGGAAAACACAATTTACCAAACTCATGATCATTCAGTTCAGCACACTGCTCTAAAAACCTGCTTTAAATGTATGGAAAACCAGCGCTTTTTGCTGCCCAATTTCAACAGCAATCTCAGTGCACAGCCCCTTGGAGCAGCTGATAATAAACACAACATATTCAGCCTGACTTCCACTAGCAGAACACAAGTGTGCTCGTGCATGCAGGGGAAGTGCTAAGCAATGACAATCAAAAGAGTCTTCCACCTCATGGGTTTCTCAAGGGAGCAAGTCAAAAACATGAGTGCAGGCTCCAAATAGGGTCCCATCTATTCTCTCCATCCCCGGCCAGACCCTCAGGTCAAACATCTCCTCCCACACCATGTCCGTGCCAGACACCTAGAATTAATTCTTTAAGGAAGGAGTTTTTAATGTTGTATCGTGATGGAGAAAACTCAAAGTATAAATACAAGAGGCTGAAGAGCTATTTGACAATAGGGGGGAAGCAAATAATCAGTGAACAGCATGAAGAGTGTACAGAGTGTAAAAGAAATAGCAGAATAAAACAGAGGTTGTGCTTAATGACATTAATGGCAAAATTCAGTTCGTAGTTTTCACTGTTGTTTGACTAACATTAACTAAAGATGTCCTGCAAAGATATTTCCCATTATGCAAGGAAATAATCCAAGCAATGTTTCAAGGCTACTCCAGAGCAAATTCTCTTCAGTTCCTTAGCTAGCGGTAAAGCTAAATGAGGGACAAAGAACTCGGCTACTAATTGTTAGTGAAGGGATAAACCAGAGTTAAGAACCCTGTCTCAATATTTCATGGTATTATAAAAAACAAGTGTGCTAATCACCTCTGCAATTAGATGAAATGACACTTAAATAAATAGCTAAATATAACAAAATTCACTCCTACTCTACCTGCCCTGCCCAACAGACAAAAAAGGAAAATACTTCAATGTGGTAACTCCCAAAAAATAAATGACTGTTTAAACACCTTATCTATTAAAAATATAAAAAACAAACAAACAAAACCCTAAGATAAATGCAGAGTCTGTGGGTTATGGACAACCAAAGCAAAGTCACCCCAAACAATAACCCTGTACAAGGCAGTTAACTCCAGACTGTCAGAGAATTACGTATATTCTCCTTAAACCTCCGCACAAAAAGCTGCACAAACTCCAAGCCCTACTAAAACAAATTATCTTGATGTGCTACCTCTAATCAGGAGTAACACACAGCCTGGTGCTTTAAGTACCTTTGACCTTGGCAACCTTTCTCAGAAGGATAAAAATTAGGGCAAGGAAAACACCAACTTCGTTCATATTGTCTTCAATACGCTCGGGTTTGTGCCACAAGCCTTTCCCCAATATATATATATATGTACACACATTACCAGAAACATAATTAGCATTATTCTGTTGTAGGCTGACAGATCAATTCTGATTTAAAGTGGAGCAAATTTTGAGTCATATCAATTAACGTGCACTAGTAAAAATAGAGAAGAAACCACGCTCTGTAATTTGCTGCAAGTTTATTGCACTTGTCAGCTTCCATCCCCAACAAAACTAAATCAGTTGTCAGCATTTGCTATTGAGCTTCTCTTTGTGCAACTGCTTAAGTAGTTAATAAAACAACCACTGTTTCTATTTTCTCAACTATATAAAAAGAAAATATTAGTTTAAATTCTTGAGTTTCTTCTTGTGCAAGTGCTTAATTCTTTATTGAACAGGAGCAAACTATTGTTGCTGACCCTTCTATGCCTTATAATAGCATTAATCATGCTAAATTCTTTTGGTGCTCATGTGGATATAATGTAATTATAACAAATTCCTGAAGATAATTTCTTATTCCCATTGGTCTTCGAGGCAAATCTAAAATATACTGAATTTCTATAAATGAGAACATGCTGGAAAATGTATCTTGGTAAACTAAAAGTTGTAAAGCAAAAAATAAACACCAACAAGGAAGAGTAAAAAGTACTAAACCAAAAGTGATATATAATCAAAACCAATCCATTTTTAATACATTTTTCCATGTTTTCATGCCATTACCCAAAGAATTAAAAGCTCTCAGAGAACCGTCAAACTACAAATACAGTTTATCCCATATTAACACAGACTTTCTTTTAAAGCACATAAATCTGTAAAATATTCTGTACGTGCACGTGAGGCTAATCCCAAAACAGAACTTGCAACCTGGAATTCAGCAATATTTATATCCTAATAAAATGCTGGCAGACAGAGGATTTTTTTTTTAATTCACTACGAGTGCTTTTAAAAATGCAGTCAGAAGTGTTGGTGGAGTTTTTTAAATAACAAAAAATAAGGTGACTTCCAACTGAACTCATCTGTCAGGTGTGCAATTCCTGACCTTCATATATCAAATTTCTGAATGAGATTCTGCATCCACACAAGCCACAAAACATCCGTTAGGTCAAACCACACGATATTTGGAGGAGAAGAGTCTTTATCAGTAGATGATAATGTTAAGAGTTATTTTTCTTCTTTTTTTATAAGCCTCAAACTCACAGATTTACAACACGATTTCCCTTTTAAAACAAAGGCAAAACAATCAGGGACAGAGTTTTCCCACTCTCATATATAACAAAGTCCAGCCAGTGGACAAATTTGGGATACAAATAAAATAAACAAATATTTTAAAAAAATTAAAAAATCAGTTGTTATTATGGAAGTTTAATACAGTGCATTTAAAAAAGAAACCTGTATATGGGACTTTCCGCATGACAAGTGTAACCAGTGAGATTTGAGATGAAAAGTGATAATTTCTGCAGAATTACCATAAAATAGCAGTAAGATAAATATATAATAACAACAAATACTAAACATCAGAATTTTTATGATATACCTTAAATACATATTATAAAATATTTCCTAAACCAGCCTAGTCTTATCTTTGAGAAAATATAGAGTAACTGTGGCAGTTAATCCATAAAGGAAAACACTTAATGCTTTCAGATTTCTTATAGATAAAAAAAATAATTACAACCTACAGTATGAATTGCCCAGAAAAACTGGAGTTCTGAATTTAAAACAAAAGAAAAGATTGCTGCTCCTTTATGTAGCTTTTAATATAATTCTCTTCCTTTTAGAAATCAAATAGGAGATCACCAGGAACAGATGGAAGTTTAGGACCAGACCAAGAGTGATTTCAGAGCAGAGAAACACACAAACAAAACAGTGCAAGCCCAACGTTGTCTATTCAGCAATCTGACACAAATTCTTTGATTTTTTTTTTTATGTTGAGCCATGTCTGAGAAAATAAAACTTCATTATGTTCCTAGTCAGCAGCGTTTCATTACATTTTAAAATGCTGTCCCGATCCCTCCATCATTCTCATTTTTATATTGTCCCATGTTTTATCTCACATCACACAAAGATGAATTCAGGAAGCAATTTCAAATTGAACTGGGTGATGCAATGGAAGTATTTAAGTTTTCACACAAAAAGGAGAAGTGTTTGGTTATTGCTTGGATTTAGGATTAAAGAGAGAGCGTGAAATGAAACAAAGACCGAGTTTTAAGGCTGTGAACTTTCCAGTAGCCAGGACTGGGCTTTGCTCTGCTCACACAACTCAAACCACAGAGGGTGCCCCTTCCTGCCCCCACCCTGGGGATGCTGCTGCAGGAGAATAAATAATTATAAACACCTCTCTTTGTACAGTGAGGCTTCGTTGATAACAGCAACTCCAGCGAGCCTCTGGCTCAGAAATCACATCGCATGAGGCAATCAAATATTTATTTTGATAAGATGCTGTTGGAGAAACTGCGGATTCAGGCACAGCCTCCAGTGCGTCAGTACCACTTCATTTGCACCTCTGAGCACAAGTAATGCAGATGCTGCTCTGAGGTTGGCACAATATTCACCCCACGTGTCTTCACACGCTATGAACAAATTGAGGACAGTCACCGCCTCTAAGGAAAGTCACAGCAAAATGAACACGCTCACACACAAACAGGGATGTGCTTAAGGCGAGTCCTCCCCCACCAAAACCAAAAATAAACCAAGATAAAAATCAGATTTGTCTCCACACTAAACAGCGAATCAACAAACTGCTTTCCACAAGTCAGAGGTTCGCCCTTTGTAAAGCCAAACATGTTGGTAAAGAAAACATAAGTGACAGAAAGAGGCACTTAATAAATCTTTGCTTCCTTTCCAGATCTTTGTGGAGCAAGAGTGGGAATTCCCTCTGCTGAGCCCTTTGTTGCTGAAAAGCTGAAGAACAGACCTGGAGCCTCCCTGCTCCCTGAGCTCTCGCTCCCAACCCCATCCCCACTCCGTGTTTCCAGCTATTCGAAACGGAAAGATGCACAAACCTCAGCAATGCATTCCCAACTCCTCATTCTAGACTGAGGAGCCTTTAGGCAGCCCTGGCTCCTTATTTCTCTGCTTTTTAGTTCCTTGCCTTGCTGTTGCTGTGGGTGGGCAGGGCAGGGGGAGTCAGAGGAAGGGATCCCTGAGTTGCCAGCCCTCCTTAAACTGCTCAGAGCAGCATGGCTAATCTGACCAAGTACTCACCCAGGGAACCTTCCCCTTTGTTTAGAGAAAGCAAATCAAACCAAACAAACAAATGCCCTTCCCCTTAACCACCTTCTCTGCACATTAAAAACATTTTTTTCTCTATACTGTGCCTTTTTTTCCCCCTTCCCTCCACCCCCATCTCCATATGCCTCCCCACAACTCTCCAATTTAAGTCTCTTTTGGGGGGCCTGAGCCAGCTGGCATTTTTGTGCACACAAATAACAACTAAAGATGGTCATGTCTTGATGCTTATAAAGGCACTGCCCACCAGGGAGGTTCTTGAGCCAGGAAGGTTCTTGAGGTGCCTCAGGTGACCTACACAAAGAGATTAAAAAGCAAAACAAAAAGATGTAGCCTTTGGCTTCTAGGTACTTGAGGGTGAACCCCCAAAACTGCAGCATGGTGAGAGCAACTCCACAGCCCCAGGGAGGGGTGAGCACACTCCAGACCTCACAGAATCAATTAGGCTGGAAAAGACCTCTGAGATCATCGAGTCCAACCCTCTGTGCTGCACTTGCCTTTCCCTGAATGGACTCAACCAGATGCCTCAGAAAGGGAGTGTTTTAATATCACACAAAATGTGAGCAGTTTGCATAATCAACACCATTTTTATCTTCCTCTGCCTGAGTGATATTGTTAAAAAAAACCCCAAACAAATAATAATAAGAAGAAGAGCATTGGTTCTTTACAAGGAACGAAAAAGAAACACCATTTCATTTCTGTCTGGGGGGGTTTTACTTAATACCCCTTTGTTCACACAGTACTGCTTGCAAAAAATATTTGTTTGATATAAAGGACATTGAATAATTTATGCAATATTTAATAATGCAGTAAACCAGAGAGAGTTCAGCAAGGCAGGCATGGCACTCTGCATTATTTGCCTTGCTTTTCCAAGTAAACCCCCACACTTAAAGACCATTAGCACAGGCAACAAAACAAAACAAACAAAAGTCTAATTTGGAAATTAAACAAAGCATTTGGTACTAGTTCACAGGATAAAGCAATAAATTTCTTAGTCATGTATTTTTGATTAAAAAAATAAAATAAGGGGCTTCAAGAACAAAATCCGAATTAATGGAACTGGATTTATATCAGCATCCAGTTCATTCCAAGTGAGTCCGGAAGGTGCATGAACTAAGTCACAGTGGAGTATCGGTGTGGCAAATGAGTGATGGTTCCTGAGCCTGCTACACAGCCTGTCCTGAAAGCAAATCCATTTTGGAGCACCAATAATTGCATCAAGCCAAGCACAAACCTTACACAACGTATTACAGGTCTCCTGACTTCTCATTCTTTAAACAGCCATAATATACATAAGCAATGTATCAACTCCCAGGGCAATTTACTTTGTTTTGTGGCTTTTGTAAAAGCATTTAATGTACCTTTTATTCCTTCCCTAAATCCAAGATTTTAGCTCTTTTGGCATCTCCAAGCAAAGCAGGTATGAGCCCAGCTTCCAAGAGAAGTTATTTTTCTGACTAAGAAAAGCAGGAGGAGCTCTGTATCTACACATAAACACTCAGAATAGTGTGTAACATGATAAAGAAGATCTCCATTTCTTTCTCCTAAATATTTTTGGTGAGCCACATACCAAGGCCTGACTTCCACACAGCTAAGTAGGGTTTAAGACCTCTGGATATTACAAGATAAAATATACAACTATAGGTCTGGAGCACTTTTTTGTCCTCCAAATTATAACTCGACGCTTAGTCTGTTGAACAAACTATCTAGTCTATGGACTAGAGATTTTCCTTTGGGATTGTTCATTTTGCTGTTCAAAAATAAAATATGATTTGCAGAAACCAATGGGATCTTGCAGGTTTGCTAAATTTAATAATAATTTACTTTTTTCCTGACTATTCATATAAAAAATGGGTTAGTCTTTCAATTGTATTATTTTGTACTGTATCACAGGCAAAATATTATATCTTACCAAGTCATGTCGTCAAAGAACATACATATTTATATATCATCTTTCTTTTTATAAACACTGACTTGAAAGACAAAAAAAAAATAAAATGAGAAGTTTACAACTTTGCTTTTACAACCAGTATCAAGGATTCAAAGGAAACAGTTTTCACTGGTACTGCACTCACATGTGAAAGCAAAAATGAAATTCAATCTTTATGATCTCTCATGTCAGCTAAAGCACATCCCTCTATTTGTCATCATGTTTGTTTCCATAGGAATTCCTAATGCAAGTTGTGTTTAATTCCAAAGGATAACACACACTGCGTGCCCAGATATCACTGCAAACCACATTTTCGCATTTGCTACATAATGGATTAAGTCCCTTCAAAATGTTCTTCTCCCTGACAGACTTATTGTTTTAATCAATTTGGAAAGAGTTCCCTGCTCGAGTAACTTAAGTGTCCTCTTATGCCACACAATGACTCAGGGAGATCGGCCTCAGGGAGCTCAAAAATCTCCCTTCTGTTGGATTTGGTGCTTTTGTCAGGCTCCACTTGAGCTCTTTCACTTCCAGAATTTTCACATTCTCACTGAGCAGTGTGAGGAGTTCTTAACACTCCTAACAAGAGGTCATTAATAACGAGCTCCAGACTTTGCCAAAGGGAGATCACGGAATAATCATTGTGGTAATTAATCTATTAGTATTGCAGAAAGCACCAAAACAAAGGAAATGATTTTTCATTATTGTACTTAAAAACCTTGCACGGTTCACGCTCATCAGTGTGGCCAGAAAAACCTTGCACAGTTCACGTTCATCGGTGTGGCCAGAAAAACCTTGCACGGTTCACGCTCATCAGTGTGGCCAGAAAAACCTTGCACGGTTCACGCTCATCAGTGTGGTCATAAGCCACTAACTTGTAAGGCAGATGAAAGAGCACACCAAATTCAACTTCTGCAAAATAAACAACAACATGCAGCTGCTCAATGATTTTGTTTGCATCTAGAAAAGCTTCACCATTCCAATTCATTCTGTTGTTTACAGAGGAGTCAAATCCCACTGTTTTTTAACTGAGTAACTCAATCTTTGGGCTGCATTTCGTGTTTGTCCACATTGGCCACTCTACACTTGAGACATTTAAAGGCACGCAGGGAGTGCAAAGGAGGAAAGGAAGGGCAGGAGGGCAGAGAAGGGTTTTTTAAGGTCTGAAAGGAAGATCATTTTGCAGGAAGACAAGCACACACATCGCCTTTCTCCATCCCACAATCCCAGCAGCCTCTTGAATAGCAAGTTCAAGCCTGCAGATGCCTCTCCATCTCCCGCCCAAGGCAGGGAGGAGGGAGATGCTGAGTGGGGCGTTGCTGAGGCAGAGCTAATCCGAGAGGACAGGGCAGGCTGATTACAGAGCCAGTGCTGATAATAAAACCCGAATCAAACTGCCTCTCAAAGCCAAGGGAGACTCTGCACTTCGTGAATTTTTAAAGTTATGGAGGCGCTCGACACTGAGGTGGATCAGATATCCCTGGTTAGCGTGCAAATAGTTACTTAAGCAGCCCAGAGTGGCCCAATCTGTGCAAAAATTTCAGGGGAGCGCCGTGAAACGGCTCCTAATTATGATGTTCCATTACCCCTTTCTAAGCACCACAATTGGCCCTAAGTGGTCACGGCCGATTTGTTTCAATTAGTCCTCCCAGGCTTGGAGTTCTGACAGATTCATGTTTTGGCTGCAGGAAATTGGTGGCAATCACGAAACCACCAAAACATCCAAACAGAAGGGAGTGCTCCTGCTCACGAGGAGGTGGCTCAAATCCCTGAGCTGGGAGAGCCTGACACAGCTCTGGGAGAGCATCACTCCATCCTCCCCTGGGGGTTTGCCTACGCTTCTAAGAGACTGGGAGAAAAGAAAAAGCTGCCTCCTCTAGATGGCACTTGGAAAAGAAGGTTGTGCTCCAGCAAGGAACAGCTCTCGGGATGCAGAATATTTATCTGCTTTGTTGCCTTTTTGTCTCTGTCCATGCAGTAATTACACATAAAAAGCAGCTGTCCACAATGCGGTTTACATGGGCTACATCTAAAATTATTTCATCACGAGGTACATCTAAAAATGAAGAATTTGCAACACAGCAAATGATTCCCATGTATGTCAGTGAAAGAAAAATTCTTATTTCAGTCTACCCACAAATTCAACTGCAAGTTCAAATTCAGTTGTAAGCCAATTTCCTTCTGAAATCAAAGACACTGAATTTGACTTCTTGTCTTTTTAAATAACATCTTTGGTGTAAAAAACATCACGTTCACACTGTTTGATATAAAAATTTAAACAGCCTGAAATGTTTTCATAGAGTCAGTAATTTCAGCAGCCTGTCAGGTAGATTCAAATGATTGATGTTTACCTATCTTTTAAAGATCAAAATAACTTGCTTCCTTCCCAAAATTAACTTAAATTTTTAAGTCCTGTGGTCAGTAATTCCTTCCTTCCTTAGTGCTCTTTCTCTATACCATAGGGGGGAAAATTCTGACAGCATTTAAGAAAAATGTTGTGATATTAAAACCCAGTAATCTATGAAACCTCTCATGATGCAGCCTCGTGGCACGATTAGATTGATTTTCTGCAGGATATGCAAGTGTAGGCACTATAAAGATGGCAATAAATTAGACTACAATATTATCATTTTCATAGCACTACAATGAAACTAAAGCTACGTAGAAACTTGGCTATATTCAGAAAAAGTCAAGGGAAAGGCAACATTTGGGTTTGATGTACTGGATGCCTCTTTCAAGAACACCCACACACTGTTGCAATTGATCTTCAAGAGGAATATTCATTTTCCCAAAACACTGGATTTCCGTCTAGAAGTAGAGCTGCTTGAATACTGCTTGGAAAAATAGTTTTCCATTAAAAAAACCCCACACAACATTTTATGTTATATGGAAACTGTTTCTATGGCTGAGAGAAATAAAAAAAAAATTGAAACCTCTCATTATACAGCCTTCAGGATCAAATGCTGACTTACACATAGGTAAGGGTTACACTGTTCAGGACATGCAACATATGAACCAGGCAATTAGCTGAAAGTAGAAGGCTGCTTTTATTTTCTGTTTGATAACAGAAAAGTGTCTCCTGAAGTCAATGTTAACATCAATATCCTTAAGCAGTATCCAGCTGAACTGCAAAATGTGGAAATACGGCATATTCTTACATTTTCAGGCAGTCTTATTTTCCAGCTCACAGAATTTTTAACAGGGCAACATAGCAGTGGTTGCAGAGCAAAAAAAAAACAAAACAAAACAAAAAAAACCCCACAAAAAATATGCCCTTGCCATTAAAAAAAAAAAACGTTGAGTTCTAGTATTCAGATAGCGCAAATGAGAAGTGACAATTGGAAGAGATTTTACGGGTGAACATGGGTAAAAAAACATGGAGAAAAATGATATAATTCCTGGTCACAGGCACATGAAGCTTAGGAATGGCTTTGAATCCAATGCACTCTGTTACTTCTCCAGCAGCCACTTTGATGGCTGTTTTTTGATGGAAAATTACCGTTACAGCCACTGTTTTATGTTAGGGGACAGTTCAACCAACTTAAAAATCATCAGCAATATCCAGAAAACCCTGAGTATGTCTAATCTGCCTGTACTCTCTATTAAGCAGAACCTAAACATATGAAAACAGTGTTTAGCCTTTAAGTATAATCCTAAAACAGCACCTTTAAACACCAAAACTTGAGGGGAAGGGCAAATTCTATTATTTATTTTTTAATAACTCTTGTATGCACATGGTGTACCTAAATCTTCATGTTATTTGGTGTTCCACTGCCTGTAGAAGTTACTCAGCAAGAAACAAAAGATACTTTGTTTTTTAAAAGTGCTGCAAACCTCCAAATTACAGTGATGGCTCAGGAAGTAGAAAAACCCACAGCAAAGAAATGTCCAGCCCAGTCCCTCAGAAATGCCCTGAAAAAGTGAGTACTCAATATTTTTCCCCATTGTTTCTGGGTTTTTTTGCTCTATTATGGCCTGTTCCTCCAATTTTTGAGTAGTTTCAGTGTAATAACTAAGAAATTATCATCCCTCTCAGGTTTGCTTTGCTTTTTGTTGTTATTTATCTTGGTCCACTTTCAGAATTTCCAAGCAATCCTCCTACATTCTTTTCTCCAGTGCTACCGTTCTTTTATGGTCTTTTCCTCAGCTCAGGACATACCAAAAATAAGCCCACAGTGTCTGGAATTTTCTGCTTTTATGGGTCTTGGTCTTCAGTGACCATTTCTAGTGTGATCTGGTAAATTTTCTGCTGAAGAAGTTCAGAGTCTGACAGAAAATGACCTACACCTCCATGTTTGTAAAATTTATGGGGCACACATTCCTTAGTCAATAAAATAGTCAATAAAATAATCAATAAAATAAGGTCCCCTTATGGCTTCTTTATTTTTCCTTTTTTTCTGTTTGCATATTCACTAATGAACCTTACTAGACATTTGATCCATTTTCCATATGAGCCGTTTGCTCATCTGTTTCTGCAACTGCAAAAACAGGGGTCAGGAATATAATATGCTTGAACAGGAAGCCTCTAACTTTTCACTCCCAAACATTCACAAAGTTACACCCAGGGGTTTTTAATTCAACGCAGTCCTCCGAAAATAAAAAAGGGAAATAATCCAATGCAGTCTTAGGAAAATAAAAAAATTGGAAACAAATAGAGCAATGAGATGAGTTTTGTTAAAATACTACATTTCTGCAGGCTGAGTTCTAAACTGAGACCAAAGCTTTAATCAACCCTTAATTACATAACTTAATGCATGCCAGAAGTTAAATTCAGCCACCCAATTAAGAGAAAGTATAAGCAAAGATGGATTCATTTCTGAGAAGGAAAACATCCCAGTGAGGCCATCACTGCATTCAGAGTTTTCCAGACCTCATACAAATGTAAATATTTCTGCCAGGGTTGTTTTGCTTTCTGGTAAGAAAACTAAGGTTTTGAGTTTTGACATCTTTACCTGTGACTGTCATGCCGAGACTTCTGAGGGTGTAACCCCAGGAGGACACACCGCTCATAAAAGGTCACACAACCAACCCAAGAAGATACTCTCAATGAAATGAAGTAGATAAACCCTCAGGATATTGACTCAACATGAAATCCTGAAGTGTTCATTTGAGTTAAAGGATTTGTTACATCCAAAAAACACACCCTGGAAATACATTTCCTACCCCAAGTAAATCCCCAAACTGCTTGGAGGATTTCACACACTGATTTCAAGAGACCAGAAGGTCCACAGTTGAATCCATGTGTCACTTCATGACATACTTTTCAAGAAGAAAAGAAACTGTGACTTTGTCAGAGCAGTTCAAGACACCCAAAGTATTCCAAACTCAGTAGTCATTAAAACTCAGATTAAGTTCTCAGAGAGCCTTTCCAGAAGTTCTCGGTTCATCTTCATTACACAGATTGACACCAGTGCAAATAGTTATTCCCAGGGGCACTTCAACACTTACAGTATCTCTGAAAACCATCTTTCCTGGAGAACAATTGAGTAAAGAATTTAAAAAGTAAGCTCTGTTTTCCAGAAAGAGGGAGCAAGGGAGGGATTTTTTCTTTTTTTTTTTGAAAGGCAGAGAGTACAATTTCACCTCACTTAAGACCATGAGAATAAGAGAAAAATTGTGGTATTATTACCCAAAAGTTTCTCTAAATTTCTCACTTTGGTAGACAAAGATATATTTTCACTTTCCTCGCTCTCATTCTAAGGAGTATTTTTTCTATGCAAGCAGCACCTGAAGAAGTTGCTCTCATAAACAATATACACAAGTAACCAAGTAATATAACGTGCCCCAAACCAATATTCAGAGAAGCTTCAGATGTGCTCAAAGTCCCAGAAGAGCTAGAAAGCTCTAGGCAATATCGAAGACCACCAAAAATTGGTCATGTTGGCCAGGAGCAGGCAAATAAAATAAAATCAATTACTCCCTCTCCTTGCAGCAGCAATAATTTGGAGCATATGCAGGCTGCAGGCCCTTGGAATTCTGGACGCATGGAGTTTTCAGAAACTTCCCTGAAGCTCCTACAGGAATAAATAGTCAGGGAGAGGCTTATGCTTCAAAGATGAACCAGACTTTCGTCACCAAACTCGAGAAGAAGAGTCTAGGGAGTCTCTCTAATTTCATCTGGTAACAATCTGTGCTCACTTTCAGTAATAAGAAAAATTAAAGCTATGCAAGGCAGAATTTATTCTACAAACCATGAGCTCATGCTAATTGTTAAACCTCACCACAGCCACCAGCATAAACTTCTGAAACATATGATCTTGTTTAGCTGCAAAGTTAAGAGCATCAGTGCAGGAATTCCTTTGGTGAGGTTTCATCACCTAAATGACATCAGAAAATCAAATTAAGCCACAGTATTGGCTAAGCCCTGAAAAAATCCAGCTATGTTTAGTTATTAGGGATCACCAGCATTAATTCTGTAGCAGTGAGTGAGGCTTTCATGTCTTTGCTGAGGGATATGGCACAGCTTGAGAGCAATAATCGTGTGATACAGAACATGAGCCTTCAAATCAAACACAAGGTAAACCTGTCCTAGACTGAAGAAAATATACTGTCATTTAGTAAACTAAGTGCCCTAAAATAATTGTGCGGTACGAGCCCAGGCTCTCCAGTGAACATTCAAAGCTGATTCTCTCTCTGATCAAATTACAGAGCTCTCCAATAATGATTTCATGGCTTCCATTACATTAAATGCCACCGGGCCTTTATCAACAAGAAAAACGGGGCTGCTGTGCCAAGTGTCAGAGTGCCAAGCACAAGATTTATCCTCTGCCACTTCTGAATGAAGAGTGCACTGCCAGAGTTTATGCTTTTCTAAGCACAGAAATAAATTCAGGTTACTGGTTTATAAGTAGATGATGAAAAAGTTGCCCTCAGGCATCGGGGAGGTGCTCACCCCTCTCCATCTCATGTCCCTGAGAGCAAAGGGTGGCACAGGGTGTGCAGTGCCCCTCCAGGGGCAATACCCTGAGGGGGAGTAAGAATCATAGAATCAGTTGTGTTGGAAGAGACCTCCAAGATCATCAAGTCCAACCTTTAATCCAACTCCACTTTAATTACCAGATCATGGCACTCAGTGCCACGTCCAGTCTCACCTTAAAAACCTCCAGGGTCAGAGAATCCACCCCCTCTCTGGGCAGCCCATTCCAGTGCCTGCAAAGAACGACTTCCTGATATCCAACCTAAACCTCCCCTGGCAGAGCTTAAGCCCCTGCCCTCTTGTCCTATTGTTGGTTGCCTGAGAGNCACACTCTTGGCTCCTCTTGAGCTTCCTGTCCCTCAGTCCCCCCAGGTCCCTTTCTGCCTGGCTGCTCTCCAGCCACTCTGTGCCCAGCCTGGAGCGCTGCAGGGCTTGGAGTGGCCAAAGGGCAGGACCTGCACTTGGCCTTGTTAAACCTCATCCCATTGGAATCAGCCCATCTCTCAAGTCTATCAAGGTCCCTCTGCAGAGCCATTCCTTTCACCAAGTACTGAACGTGGCATCTTGCCACACGTGGCAGTGGCCTTTTTGAGCAGCCTGGGCCAGATCCTTGGGCACACCTTTGATGTCAGACACAACCCTGAGTAGGAACAGACTTCCCAACACCCAGCACTGCTCCAGGCAATACAGAGATTAAATCACCACCCATAAATTCATCAAAAGCCTGGATCGAAATGAAGGCTTGTACACTGAGCTCCAGATCAGACCTACTTTTAAAATGAGATATAAACTGCATCTGTTTAGCATGTGTAAAACAGGAGCAGTGCTGATGAACTGCTTGTAAGATAAGCAATGACTGCAGAATATTTTAAAATCCTTTGATATTGCTATACTAGAACAAGATGATATCATTTCTATTGTCAGCCTGGAATACTCGAGGCTCTCTAAAAATTATATCCAGCTCTAACAAAAGAAAAAAAGCAGACAAAAATCAGCCAAAGGACAAAAGCTGAGATCTGAAAGCGCTTGCAGGCAAGGAGCTGAATAAACCAGATTTCTGACTGAAAAAACTGCTTGACATCGAGCCTGAAAGTGAGAATTGTCAGTATTGCCCCTCTTGGCAAAATGATCTTGGGATTTCATCTCAGAGCACACTGACAAAGCTCCTCGAGACGGCAGAGAGGAATTTAAGGAGTTGATTTTGGAAGCATAACTTGTAACTTTGAACTTTTCAAGCAGAATTTGATGGTGTGAATAGGGCACCCAGAATTATGACAGCTTTAATTATGAGAGAATCCACCCCCTCTCTAATCGCAGATTCTTGGCTAGAATCCCAAAAAAAGTCCTTAAGGGGGTATGGACTACAGTTTAGGCATCTTTCATTTAAAGGATCTAAACTTCTTCCCGTAAAGATCATTTAAATTTTATGCTGTCCTGAAATAATACCAAGCAGACCAATGGAAATTATTTATTTTTCCAATGATGAGCCAACCTGAACAGCAACACATTCATTCAAAATTAAATATTTTACTTCATCTGAGACACTTTTTTTTCCCTTTTAAATGCTTAAGCCTTCCATTTCAGCCCATTTTGAAAAGCAAAGAACACATAAAAACCCAAACAAAATAAAAAAACAAACAAAAGAAAAAGGGCAAAGCTTTGTATGCAAAGATAACAATTCTTTTTTTTTAAAGCTTTCTTAAATTAGGCAGCAAATAAAAGTTCTGGTCTATTTTTGACTCTCAGCAATTAAACTACATGGTAGAAAGTAAATAGACAAGGGAGTGTCTGTGACTGCATCAAAGCTGGAATATAGTATGTTTATATACAACTTACCCCAGTAACCAGCACTGGATGGTTAAAACTACACTCTGTGTTCTTTCCTTGTTGTTATTCCAACAGAAGGAATTTTAATGGATAGATGAACATCTGCCAGCTTGAGATCTCAACATCTGGTTTTTCCTGAAGGCAGAGTAACAGGGAGACCTCAGTCAACAATTGCCAAACCAGGATTTTTCATCTCAAACACACACCCCCACCAGATTTCTGGGGACACTGGGAGGGGGGAGAGGCACTTGGAGAAGCTTCTTCTTTCATCTATTTCTTCCCCACTTGTTTTTGCCTTTTTCTTTTGTTTGTTTTCTCTGAAAAGGTACTTTGGACCAGGTACCTTGAACCACACAACTACACTTGGTTAGCATAAGGAAAAGGATCAAACACTAAGTAATCCTGCCCTTCCCTGTGGCACAAAAAATCTTAATCTCCTCTTCCCTCCCAAGTCTCAAATCCCTCTGCTGAAGTAGAACCAAAGCAGCTCTTTGTTCTATGCTGTGCTGCAGAGGTGACTGGATGCCTGGGGACATGATGGGATGTCCATTTGGCCAAAAAGACACACAACCAGATTTTGGAAATAACCTAGAAAATAAATGTCTCAACATCTGTTAGCATTTTTTTAAACCCTAAGTAAAAGATGGACAACACATTGAATCTCGGGGGTATTTCATTCCAAAAGAGGCTGACATAAAATTACTTTTATTGTCATCTGTTTTGATGTTTATCAAGTTAAAGATGTTTCCTACAGGTATTGCAAGGAATTGATTCACATTTCCAAAGCATCACAGAGATGGTGCAAGCACCTGGTTTTGAGAGCGAATGTGCAAGACTCTATTCTTATTGAATAGAGTGATGGTTTGATCCAGGCATTCTCCAGTAACTAGATGTAACTACAGAGGGGCTTGTCTCCAAGGTGTTCCTCACCTGTTTTTCTCCCCTCCCACATGACAAGGGAGGATATGAGATAGGGAGATAGGAAGTGGCCTTACTTCTGTTTCCAGTGAGGGTTGGGGAGCAGGGAGTTATTGCTGCTCTCGGTCCCTTACCATGGCCATGCAGATAAGAGAGAAGATGTGAGTGAGAGGGCATGAGAGAGGGGGCTGGTATTCTGAGAGTTGTTAGTTGGATTGTATTGTACTGGTTTACTTGGGGGGTGGGTGGGGGTGTCTGGTACCTATTGCTTCTGTTTTGTCTCTTTGTTGTCCCTATTTCCCCCTTCCCATTTCCCTTCCTTTCCCCTTTTCGTATTGTGGGTGCAGATTGCACACATACAATTGTAAACCTTTAGAAATATACATATTCTACCCTGACTTAATTCAGTTTCTTTCAAGTATTTTTTTCTTTTTTCCTTTTCCCCATTTGAGGAACAGAGGGAGAAGAAGGGGCAGCTCAGGGCTGGGAAACCAAAACGAAACCAAGACACTTATACAGTACCTTCTATTTTAGGGTGTAAAATGCTTTAACTTGTTACATCTCTGCCAAGCAATATTATCTCAGTTCTGAATATAAACTGGAGAATAAAGCACTGAAACTACTTGGGCAGAGGCATGCACAGTAAATCAACACAAGAGTTTGGAGTCATGGTTTCCAGGTGACTTCTAATAAACCAGTTTTTTTTTACCTAGAAAACAGATACCAGCCACATGTGTCCATTGAGAGACAGAAACCAATAAATTATGCACACGCTGCTTAAACACAACATCCATTGCACTGTAGTGCACCCATATTACTTGTTTATTAAGGCACGAAAGCATGTAGAACCGCGGCCCAGAACCGCGAGCATGTCCTGAGTTGGAAGGGCCCCACAGGAATTACTGTTCATCTCATGGCCCTGCACAGCTCAGCTCAAACATCACATCCATTTCTGAGAGCATAGTCCAAATGCTCCCTGAAGTCCAGCAGGTTTGGTGCCTGAGTTCAAGCAGAAGATCATTACTGAGAAGCTCCATAATCAGACCACAAAACCAGTTGTGATTGCCTTAGAGACTGAGCTTGTTCTTTGGCAGTAGTGACACTCAACACTTTTTGCACTTGTATTGGGTTTTGTGGCAATGTCTTGCTCATGGAGGGCTACAAGGGCAGCTTTGTGAGCAGCTGCCAGGAGGCTCCTCAGTGTCCCACAGAGCCAGTGCTAGTTGGCTCCAGAATGGTCCAGCCACTGGACAGTGCTAGTGCCTTTGGGTGGGGATAACTAAGTGGAAAAAGAAAACTTTGCTACTACAGCTGGAGAGAGTGAAAACAAGTGAGAGGAAAACTGCAGCCCAGGGGAAGGTCACGCTGCAGAAGATTGTGGAGTGTCTCCCGTGGGAGGGATCCCACACTGGAGCAGAGAAAGAATGCGAGGAGTCCTCACCCCGAGGGGGAAGGAGCAGCACAGACAACATGGTGAGCTGACCACAACCCCCATTTATCATCCCCCTGTGCCACTGGGGGGATTGAGTTAAAGAAAATCAAGAGCACAGATAAGCCCAGGAAGAAGAGAGGGGTGGGGGAAGGTGTTTAGAGGTTCAGGTTTTACTCATCATTACCCTGCTCTTTGATTGGTAATAAATGATTTCCCCAAGTCAAACCTGTTTTGCCTGTGACAGTAACTGCTGAGGGATCTCTCCCTGTCTTTCCTTGACCCATGAGTCTCTTGTTACATTTTTTCTCCCCTGTCCAGCTGAGGAAGGCAGAGATAGAGAAGCTTTAGTGGGCACCTGGTGTCCGAGCCCATGTCTGGGCCACAACGCTGGATCCTTCATGCCAACCACATCGTTACCAGGTAATTTTGAAATTTCATTAATGAATGGTTAATAAATACTCCTAAAAAGGACTCAAAGATGGAGATTTCCTGCTCATCAGTATAACATTGCCTGTTAATTTATGCAAGCCTTTTATTTAATTATTTTAAAGTAAGAGAAAGAACATGGAGATGTCTTTTCATTATGGTTTGGAACATTTTCCTCTTCTGTGGACTAAGACTTTTGTAATTCAAAATTGTTTCCTCAGAACTGTGACTGAACAAGCTGGCACTTGATAAATGCTCAGAATTTCAGCTTGTCCAGAGTTTTAAGAGACAGATATTGACCTCTCCAGAGGTAATTGAAACTTGTCTTCCCTTTTTAAAATGAAGTATATCCCTCTGTAGCTTTCAAATCCATCAGAAGCAGCAACTGACTTTCTTGGAGGCAAGACATGAACCATCATCAAAAAACTTGAAAGCTAATGCTAAATCATTAAGTGCAAAGTGCCTTTCTTAGTTTGATTCAATACTCCAATCCCACAGTGAGGAAAAAGTGCAAGGACTATCTGTTTCAGCATTTCTTACAGAATGGAAGCAAAGGATCTCCCTTTTTGCCTGACAGCTGGAGACAAAAACACAGCAAAGATGAGCTCAAATTAATTGAACATGTAGTGATTTTAGAACAGGTATCTTACTTAAAACACAACATCAAAAAGCAGACAATCTTTTTTCATTTTCTCACTCCTGAGAATTGAGAACTGCAATACACATACACACACACAAGTATGTTTAGGGTGATATAACTTAACACTCATTTGGCACATGCATTCAAAATCCAAATGAGAGTGTAGCATTTGGGAAACCTGGAGATCACTAAGGCAGAGATAAATGGCAATTTTGGAAGTTTATTAACTATTAGTGATAAGGTGTGGCAAAAAACCACATTCCTGGAAAATACAGTCACACACCTTGGCCAGCTTTGTGACACCAAAATATTCGTAAACAAGAAACCTTTCTGTAGGCATTTAGACAAATGTCCAAGTGAATTGGTACCCTACTGAATCACACTGATTAAATAAAGGTGAATATTCTGAAATATGTACTTTTTTCATAAATGTATCTGAATTGAGCTTTGACTCGAAAACATTGCATGACTCTTGTCCTTAACTCTTGTTCTAAGGATAACACATGAGCTTGTACCATTCCTGAGACTTTCAGCTTCCTAAAAGGCTGAGGACGTACAGCTTGAATTGATAACACCCAACCCATTAAACCAAACAAATGGGGCAAACCCCAAAATCAAACAAGAAAACCACACAGAACTAAACCAGAACACCAACTACCTTCACATAAAAAAGTATTCCAACTAAGCACAAAATATACCCCTGGCCCCACAACTAAAAAAAAAACCAAATAATCAAGAAAACTACCCTCCAGAAGACAAACTACCCCCACACAATTCAGGAGTAAAATAGCGTATTACAGGGCAAGAGAAGCAGGAGGAGAAGCTGTTTGTTGTTAGTCAGAGTGGAATTTTGTCTGGAGTTTCCAGGGCGAGAGGAGCCTCCCAAATGCTTGGAAGCCACAGGGAACAGTTTGGATGGTTATCAACAGATTGTGGAGGTGCCACACTGCTCTACTACTCCAAACCCCTGCTATTCCTGGGTGAGGTGCATTGCCAAGACCTGCTCATCTCCAACCTGCTACAACACAATATGTCCCAATCAGCTTTATTGGACAAAGGAAAGAAAATCCCAGGTATCTTCAGCAACCCAGAAACTCAGATACACAACATAAATCTAACATACAAAATAAATAATGATAAATACATGTTTCTGCAGATAAAATTATGCCTTTTCCACAATGCCAAAGCTATTTAACAATGAGAAGTAAATGCTTAGTTTTATAATTAAACTGCCAGTTTTAGGTGCCAGCAGGCAGAGAGCAAATAAATTCTGGAATGGGGAGATTTGGGGTTTGCTGCTGACTTTCTTCTCCATCAAAGGTCAAAAGATCCATGCCAGTTTTGTTCATTTCCCTCCACAGAAGAGTTCTACCTTTTCTCCCAACATACATATGATGCTCATATATTAACCTTTAATCCCAAGTTGTGTTGCCATGGCAACAGCAGCAAGCAGCTATGTGTCAAAGTCCTGATAATTTCTTCATGAGCAAGAAATGGATGAGCATCTGCTGGAATCACAGATTAAAAGGAGCGACAATGGGAATGCAAATACTTCCCTTAACTCCAGGTTTTGATATTCTTTCCTTCAAGAAACATCCATTGCAAAATCCAACTGAATTTCTGTATTAAACTCAATTCCATCCAAACACAATTTTTGTGGAATAAGAGTGTGGAGACAAAAGGTTAATCAAGAACTGCTTATGTGGATCTCAAATATAGAACAGCTCTGCTTGGTAAGAACAACCCAAGAACTCAGTTTTCCAAGCATGGACTACGGACTTTCCATACCTGTGGGACTGCTGGCAGGATGAGAACTTAGAGCAAAACAGGCCCCAGCCAAAAGCGTAAAACAAAAATCGTTTGACGAATACTTAATTCTCACATCAAGACCACCTTCAACATATCTGTTTTTCTGGGAAGGGACAAAACAAACACACACTTCAATACTTTGTCCAATTCTTGGACTGAATAAAAAATTAGGTAAAGAGAACTTAATATCTTTTCCATAAATCAAGCCTAAAAAATGGAGGGAAACATATGCACATGCATGGAAACTTCCCTCCTTCAAACACTAATTTTATGTAACCATTTGTATCACCAACAGTGTGAAGAGCCAACCAAAGTTTTGTGAGCAAAGCAGCAGAAATAAAACACTCCTAAAATCCATGCATTCCTGTCTACAAGAGTTGTAAAATTCTTATACACTCTAACATAATATTCAAAATTTTAATTTTCTCGATCTAGCTGTGGCTTCAAGCACTGTCCAAAGACAATGTTTGGAGGAAAAGAGCCCACTTAGCCTGTTCACTGAACTTAATGGCAACCGGAAATTATAATTTTAAAAAATTAAAATTAAAAAGTAATTAAATTGAAGTTTAAAAATTTAAAACAAGAAAAGTGAAGCTGAAAAATTATCCATGTCAAAACCAAGTCACTAATACAGATGTAAAAGTGTCAACAGACCTACAAAGATATTTGAAAATAGTTATTTTATTACCTCAGAATATTTCTGCTCTATAGCAACCTTTGAAACAATAATAATGTTGTGCAGGAAACACGTCCCTCAGCCCAACACTGAGCCTGTGTGAGCTGCAGACTTGGAACACTTGCACTCACTTTGTGGATATGAAAGGCTGATATGTGGGCTTTGATCTGTTAATAACTCTGCTTAAAAGGGTTTAACCACACGAATTAATCAGCAGCCTTCTGAAATGCATTAATTAATTCAGCTTTGGAAATTATTATTATTATTATTATATAACCACATTACATAAGGCAGGGCATCTCAACTTCACATTCATCTGGTAACTTCTGTGAGGATCAGGAGAGCCACTTCTGCATCACAACATGATTGGGCTCTTAACAAGGGACACATTCAAATGGTGCTACTGAAAAAGTAACAATTTAGGGAGATGCCCCCAAAAATTTAGGGGGAATAATTAAAAGAAACTGAATATGACTCTTTTTTTAACATTTTCTTTGAACTGAACACAATACCCTTTGTATTTTTCAGGCAGTATTAATTTTCAGGACTGTGAGGGGGAAGGCCTGAGGGGCAAACTTGGAAAAGATTAGTGTAATGTACAGAAGGGAGAGTTTTATCTGTCAGTTTGAAAGAGAACTTTAAAGACGTTGTGATATGGAGCGGAATTATCGCCACTATTAATTGCACAGGCACATTAAAAAGACCCTGCAAAGTGACCTCCCTCTAATACAGAGAATGCACGGAGAAAAATATGTCTTAATCTTCTTTTCTGTGCTGAGATAAATGTCAAGTGTATCTATCACCTCAATTAACCAAAGGAAAAAAGCTGTCAAAATCCAATTCTTTTTTTGACAAGGCGTTTATTCGGAAACCAGCAGAGGGAGAAACAGGCGCTTGTATCGGAGAGAGATGAGTGTCAAAGGGTTCTGAAACACATGGGGAGTTTGCCATGTGCGAAATGCTGATTAGAACCATGGTAAATCAGCGCCAGTGTGTTCTGGGGTTGTTGCCTGAGCTACAGGAAAACTCAGGGCTTTGTGGCATCGTTTACTCCAGCACTGAGGTTACACTAACAAAAGGTTGTTTTTCAGCTACAGACCATGCAAAATGCAAGAGAGCAGCTGAAGGGAAAGAACTTTAACTTCAGCTATTTTACAGAATATTGTAAAACATATTTATCGTGATAGTTTATTTACTCTCTGGATTTTTTTTCCTCTTTAAATAGGAATGAAGCCTTTTTGTTCCTTTCCTTGTGACACCAATGTGATCTCCTCAGGGTATTAGCAGGGATTCACCTTTCATTAGCTCGAGTCACACACAAATTTTCCTGTGCTCCCTTGGATTTTTACGGGAGAGCAATAAAAAGCAAAGCAGAAAAATCATATTTACACATCTTTCATAACTGGGCTTTGAAAGTCTGACCTACTAATACAACTTTGACATTAACAGCAGCTCAAAAGAATTCTGCTAACTGGTACAACCAAATGTTCCTTCAGCAGAAACACTGCAGAAGAGGAAAACTCCCTATCCAAAACAATACAGTCAGAAAGACCCATTTGGGGCTGTGAAATTGCCTTTAAATCATCCAGATTTCCTTCTTGATTTTCAAAACCTGATGTGTACCTACACATCTGTGTGTGCATTCATTGAGCTTTTTGAGACACCGGCCTAAAACAAGAGAGTTTGAATTTAAAAAAAAACTACAATGAAGCTTCTCATGCACAATATGAATTTTAAGCAAGAAGGAGAATGACATGAAGAATTGAGATTGAAATGCAGGAAGAATCAAGGTGTTTCAACCTCCAGAACTAAATTATTTCATATTTATCAAGAGCCTCAGAGCAGTATATGATGCTCTTTGCCACCATCCTTTCCCCAGCAGCAAATGATGCCCAGAAAAGCAGTGTATGTACAGTGGGAACACACATGGCCTACAATGTTTGTTAAAAGACAGAGGTGCACTCAAGGATTAAATGAAGTGCATCTCCCAGAAAGAACAGGCTTCTCCAGGGAAAGCTCCAGGATTGCTTGTCAGCTGTGGCACAACTGGAAAACAGCCCATCAGTCCTCCCCTTGTTTATGTTGTCACATGCTTGTGAATTCAGTGCCACTTCGTCACGTTGGGCTCCCTGTTTCCACAAGAGCGATGCAAATAACAGATCCTGGAAGCGTGAGAACACAAACAGAAGTCCTCAGGCAGGTCCTTACTCTGCTGCATTTTCTTTTCTGCTGTTTCAAACATTAAAATAAGAATTGGCCAAATCAGAACCACCACAAAGTATGTTCCTCTTACAAGACTTGTGTTGATCAGAGCCATGGGTGATCCATGCAGTTCTGCTAACCACAATAACAGCACATGTCTAAGTCTGTCAATATAAAAATATTCAAAGCAAGGAAGTTAAAAGTAACACCAATAATTCTGAAAATATAGATTATGGAACTTAAATTATTTCTGGAAAGCAGGCTAAAGCAAGCAACCACTGTGTAAATATTAATTATAACAGAAAATTCAGGCAATAACCAGAGTTTGAGAACTGAGAAAATTCCTATTTGCTCTTTTTTAAACATATTCAAAAGAATTTGGATAGAAAAGTCTTGGTATTCTGGATAATTACATGAATAAAGTACAAGGTAATCAGACATGCATAAAAATGTGATTAATGTTGCATAATCATTCAATACAACATTCTCTTCTGTTTTCTAAGGAGCAAACACTGGAGCACTCAGTCAGAACTGGTAACAGCAGAGAAAGGATTCACTTTTCCCTTTTCCACTCACTGCATCAAGAAGGGGGAAAAAACAAACACACACACACACAAAAGGAAAAAAACCCCATCCAAACTAACCCAAGAATCTGGAAGTCTTTTCTAAATTCCAAGAAAGAGAAGTGCTACCCAATGAAGCTTTACTTCAACACCCCCACATTTTCTGGCCCACAGCATTTGTGGCAGATCAGAACACTACAGGGGGACCTTGTCCTTGAAGGACAGTAGAAGGTCCAGGAGGCATTGTAATGTTTTTAACTGCAAAAACACTGAGATATTTAGCAGCAACAAGTAGGGTGCAGCTACCAAAGACACTGCACAGGTTTCTGCTATGAGAGAAGAAGAATGAAAAATAACGAGTCCATTCCCACCAGGAGCTCAAAGTCCACCACACTCCACAGGCCACGTGTGGCTCTGCAAAGCAGCACATGATGGTACAGAAGAAAGGGAGGTGCACACAGAGGGTTCCTCTGCAGCTCCAAAGAGGCAGCTCACATCTGGTCAGTGTATTCTGAACCAGCACCAAGAACTCCAGCTGGTGCTGCTCTTTGGTTCTGGTGCAGGTGCCAAGAATTCACCAAAAAACAGCTCAAGATCTCATTCAGCCAGAAGAAAATACCCCTTTGGATCAGTCAGGGTCCTGATCCTCTTTGGTTCCTGGTACTGTCTTGCTTTCCCATTTCATCCCTATTTTCCCTGGATCTTACACCTGCAGTTTAGAAGATTCTTATTAAACAAGTTTCCATTATGGAATCCAGGCACATTCCTGCACTCAGCGCTCCCCGTGGCACAGATCGTGGTGTGACAGCTCTGCTGGGGCTGGCACTCATTTCACAGGGATCAAGAGAGACAGTGGACACTCAGTCACTGTTCTGTGTCCCTGTCCCTTGGCAGGTGACCAAGCAGCTTTTGTCTTCAGCTCTCATCTCTCACCCATTTGATCACACAATTCTACTGGAGTTCATGTTTATTCCTGCCATGGGCATCACCCACCTGCCTGTGCCTGGGCAAAACCGCTGCACTCTGTCTGTCTCCAGGCACCTGATGCACTGACAGCATTTAATCCACATCCACTATAACATTAAGAAGAAAATTACATGAACCTTCACTTAGAAGCTACACTATCTATTAATACCTAAAACCTGAAATGCGTTTGATAAAACTTCACATAAAAGTGAGAATAGTTGCATATATATATATATAAAACATTACATGTAATAGAGGGCTGGCTCATTCCAACTTATTCAAATTCTTTTTAATATCATTTCATAAAGCTCACTTGTATGTAAATCTGGAAGATTTACTCTTTTTCTGAAAAAAGAGTATATTTTTAAAGAGAATTTCATAAGGTTATGGTGGTTTTGTCCCTCTCCTCTCCCTCCTGGGAAAGAGATAAGATCTTAGATTTTAAGAACAATATTCATATAATTTAATGAGTTAAGGGAGCTGGAACAGTTCTGAAGGCACTCTAAGGGGATTCTTTGGGGAAGGGATTATTAGAAGCAGCGTATTTGTTTTTATCACTGCTGTAGATACCTGCTCAAGGCACTGGGTTACTTCATACCTTTTGAAATTATGAGAACAAGGTCCCCTGACTGCAGGAGACAGACCCCAGACCACCCCACCATGCTCAGTTGTGTCACCTGACTCACACCTGCCATCAAAACACTGATGGCAGATCATTGTGGAAGAGCTTGAGCACCACAATGAACAATTCTAATCTAATGCTGTCACCAGCACACTCCTGTCATGGCCTTGAATTAATAGAACACAGAAATAAAAGGAAAAAAATTAACCAGACCTTCTGATTCAAATACCTCTAAGCAGTTTCTATTTAAAACTAGTAAACATCAGACAATTATTTTCTTTTGGTTTGAGCCAAAACAAAATCTCTCTGAAACGTGCAGTGTTTGCCTTCCCCATTTATGTTTTTGCTGGGCTGAATTGAAAGATTTCAGAGGGTGAAAGAGATAAGATCAGGATTAACAAACCAATAAAATCTTGCAGTGAACAGGAAAGCACGAAGATTTGTATAAATATTTGCAGGAAATGAAAATAACAAAGGCACAATCAAAAACCCAGAGAATGTATGTACACTTGCTTTTAAAAGAAAACATTTTTGTCCTAACCTAAAAAACTAATGAGACAAAGAGAATGTTTTCATCAGCTGGACAGCTCCAAAAGCCTTCAGCAGTGTGGATTTGCTACCAAAATAAAAACCATTAGGGAAAATATCCTTGTGGAAAGAAGCTTCAATGCACATTCTTGTCAATGTATACTCAAAGGTCAGTTTGTCTACACAGACAACTTAGCCTGCATTGATAAATACTTACATAACACAGTCTTAAAGGTAATTATATTGAACACAAAGAAATAGAAAATCAGGTGAAATTCGATGTTTGTTTTCTTTGCTCCTGGACCCCAGAGAATTTATGCATTGCCGTCTGAAGCTTTGCTGTGCTATAAAGGAAAATAGTAGAACATTCCTTTTGATCTCTAAATGGTGCCCACAGAAACCATCACAGTGAACAGTCATCAAAAGGCACAGCCAAATAAAATGCACCATCTTACCGAGATGAAGACAAAGGAATGCAATAACTGTTAATAAAAAAGGTCCTATTTCTCAATAAACCAACAAGACATGAAAAATTACATATGCAAGATTGAGTTGACCTATTCCTGGCCAAACATGTTGAAACAGGTTTTAGCTCAGCTTCATTTATAGCTCAGATTATTGTGGCAGTCAATGAGCACAAGTTGCTTGGGGAGTTTTTGCTTTTGCATTCTGCTTTTTGAAAGGGTTGGGGCCCTTTGGTATAAGGAGTTTTGAGAGAGTCTCTTTGTTGCTTTGTTAGGATTCTTTTAAGACCTGTATTTTTTTTGTTTGGTTTGGGGGTTTTGTTGTGGTTTTTTTAGTTTTAATTAAACTACACATGATATATTGTCAACTTTTTCCCGATAAATTTAGGAAGAAAAGAAAACCACACCTCAATCTAGCACTAGAACATTTGTCTACCCAAATATAGTCATTCATTTGGCTAAGTAAAGGTGGCCTGTTTGCAATTGCAATCATCCATGACAACGACAGGAGAAGTGGAAGGTGTAGGACAGGGAACCTTTGGCAATCCATCACCATCTGCTCAAATTTCACCACAAAAAAAAAAAAATCTGTGCAAATGAACCTCGAGGAGACAGTATGAGAAGACTCAAATTCTTTAGAACAAAGATATAAAACACTGATTAAAATTCACTCTGAGTCCTGGTGTGTTCATTTTCAACTCACTAGTCTGAGCAAGTTTTGCAGAAACACTTCACACAAAGCCTTTTAACCTGTTACAGATCAAGTGTGAGGGAAACAGTGGGTTTATTCCTGAAGCTGAAAACTCAAGTAGTTATGTATCAGGTAAGTGGAATAGCACTGTTTAGGATCAGACTTTTCAAGGTAGCTTCAAGATTTACTTCTCTTGGGGTGGCATCTAAATACTAAAAGAAATTAAGCAGTACTGAAATAAAAATTATTTGGGGTTCTTCTCTTGCCTCTGAGCAACATCCCCTTGGCACTAATGCATCCCTTTCATATTTAATTATGGATACCCTACTGCAGACACACCACAGATTAATGATTGGTGAGGAGTCCTTGTGAATCCTGCCACGTACAAGAGCTCCTCTTTCTTCCACTCTTAATGCCTTCCCCTAATGCTTGCTCAATTAGGTCTCCCTGTCAATAGCCTGAGAAAATATGATGCATAGACTGAAGGTGATCTTTGTGATGACATCAATGTCTTTAATGTAATGACCATGAGCAATGAACTACTCTAAAATGAACATCAGTTTTCTGAAAGCGTCTGTTATTCTATCAAACTTTCTCCTCTCTCTTTGTATCCAGAAGATTTGGAGGGCCCACCGTCTATTTATTTCTTTTCTGATTAATTCCAGGCTCATCTGGGACAGTGGGGCAGGATTAGGGTTACAGGGCTGGCACACAGGGAAGGACCAAGCACTGAAATAACACACACAGATGTGAGGGGCAATTCCACAGTTCCATTCAGCTTGGGGAGGTATCTCCCTATTCCCAGACAGGCAAAGACACCTTTGGGAAGGGCCTGGAGCACAGAAACTGTAGAGCCCAGCACCCCAAAAGAGCCTCAAACCACAGAAAGCTGTGACAAGTCCCTTTGCTGCATCATTCAATTTTATTGGATCTTCAGTACAGCTTCATTACATGTCCTAAAAGCAGAGCTCTGCTATTGAGATGTTGCCTTGATTCATCTTTTATATCTGGAGATGATTATACATTACTTTCACCAGCCTTGCAAAAAAGCCCAAACATAAATTAAAAATATTAGAAAGATCAAGGAAAAATCAGAAAGTTTTTGGTGGTTGAGGAAGAAAAATACAAACATGCTCCCAAACATTTTTGAAAAAGGCTCCAGCTTTTCCATGTTCCAAAACCAGTAACAATACAGTCAGCCATTATTTAAGAGAGGTAAAAATTATCCTTCAACAGAGCTTTTTTAATCAAGACTGCAAGCCTGAACTTTCTCCCTAGAAGAGGTGCTGTGCTGCAGTCCTCGTTCACTGAGCTTGGTAAAAATTTATTAAGCCTAACTATATTTTAGGTCAGGATGTAGCAAAACAGTTGAAAGTGATCCTTTCCTGCTTTCATATCTAGGTCTCCGAAATCTAGAGGTTTCACTTGGAATCAAATCATCAGGAAGCAATTAGTCTTCTTAAAATGGAAAAAGGCTGTATCATACCCACTTATTTTTAATACCTCTTATCACATACAGCAGGGAATACAGGGGATCAAGGAAGAAAGATCTCTGCTCACAAAGAAAAACATGCATTAGGCAGATACACAATATCCCTCAGAGAACTGCCGGCTATTGCCACCTCATATTCCTGAGCTCTGGAGTTATACACACTGTTTAAAGGGGTTCTTTTCTGGAAATTGGTGCCCTGGTATTCTGCTTATAGCCTTGAGAGATTGCATTGAGGTGTCTCAGAGAAAAAAGGACTATAACTAGATTAGTCTATGTTTTATTTTAGACTGATGTGCCTTTGCAAAGCAGGACTCCTTCATCCTGGGCATTATAGAAACACAAAACTAAGGAGACAGAGATACTCAGAGATGGGACATCTAACACTGGCCTCTGGTGGCCTGTGCAGAAAGTGGCCAGGCTCTGGCAATGGTAATTTCTGAGCCAGGCCCATGCTTTCCTTTGGGATAAGCCTACCCTGAGTGCCTCTGGCCATGGTGTTAATTAACCACCTGCTACCTGGCACTGAGCAGGGTAAGAAATCCCGAGCTGTGGATTGTTTTCCGGGGCCAGCCAAGCCACAGTGACTGTTTTAACCTCCCAAATCCTTCCCATGTCTCTCCCAGCTCTGCCCCTCTGGTTCCCTGGAGGAGCAGCCTGTTCCCCCAACCATGAGGTGCCAGGTGTGTGCCCACACTGCTGAGACACGGCACCCTACACCAGGCCGTTCTCCTACAAAGCCTTACAGGATTGGGCTTTGGGATGAAATCTGCCCTCTCCCACTAAGATCTGGCATGCAAAGACCATCAGTGGTGTGCAGCCACAGGCGTGTGACCCCACTCACAGCAACTGGACCCCTTTGCCAGGTGCTGGTGTGTGTGGCCTCCCTGCCAGCTCCCAGGAGTCCTGCCCTGCCTCCTTCCCCAAGGGACTGGGAAAGTATTGGCATCTCCTGCAGCCCCAGTGCAGCCTCAGGGAGCAAAAGCAAATACTCACCCAGCTTTAACATTAATTTCAGGTGGAGGGAAATTTGGTACCACAAACTAAGTTCATAGCGGACTCAGAAAAGGGTTTTGAACTCATCTGAGTGCTGTGAAGAAACTGCTGGGAACGCTCCCTGTTACCTGCCACTCTTGAAGGGAAATTTCCTTGTCCTGTGCATCACTTTCATTTATGACTCTCAGAGAAGTAGGTTTGCCCCATGGTTTTCACTGGATGCACTTGGTGCATCACACACCTTTGATGCTCCCCTGTTTCATTGCGGGGGAACAAGAATTCCCCATCAGCTGCCTCATACTAATCAGGGAGGAAGAAATGTGCCAAAGGTAACTCATGCTGCCCAGCCCACAGCACAGAGCAGTGCTAGAGGCTGGATTTCCTGTACCCTTCATGCACAGCAATGTCCAATGCCCTTGTTCAGCTTCTCAACAGCACTGGAAGACCTAGTCTCACAATTTACTATTTATTTCAACGCCCCAGGCATGCACTCCTTTAAAACAAGAGTGGCAGGCACAGATCTGCACAAAGATCAGGGGAGAACACAGTCGGTCAGATAGCAGGGGCTGGCTGGGGCAGAGCTTCAGACCATCAGAGTGGCTCTCCTGGTCCATCTAGCCTGTTCCCCCATGCCCTGTGCCTCCTCTCTGCTGCAGGCATCACTCCCTGCATGCTGGCACAGCCACCTGGTAGCTCACAAGAGACTGGCTGGGAGGGCCAGAGCCCACTGGCAAGGCCAGATCCAGCACATGGGCTTCTCAGACACAGCTTGGATTACGGGTATTCATCCTTCTGCTGCACTGACAAAGACCAACAGGCACTCTCAAAACATCCTCATTGTTCATCAGAGGGAAAAATCCAACCTCAAAATGGCTACAAAAGGAAAAATATGTGTGGGTACTCATGGCCCAACATGTGCTTTGTCTGGACAGCGATACTGCCAAGAAAGACGTGGCATTTGGCCAAAAAAGCCTGGGCACACCAACAAAAACACACTGAAAGCTCAATTATGAGGTGGCAGAAACGGTGCTGGGTGCGTGTGACGATGTGGCTGAGCGGGGCGATGTGTGGGACGAGCACGCAGAGCCGCTCGGAGTGACCGTGCCCATCTGTCACAGGGTTGGATCCATGACAGGCAAGGCTGGCCAGTGTGACAGACCACGCTTTCAGCACTTCATCAGAACTGCTCTCAAAGTGCTGCCCAACAACTGTCAAGCATCACTGTGTGGCAGGAGTTATAAAGACGTTTTCAAAGGACAATAAATGAAGTAGCTTTGTGAATTACTGGGTAGAGCTCTGCTCAAGCATGAAAAAAAAAAGCATGGAGATGAAAATATAAAAAGCAGGTGGTGAAAATAAATCCCTTATTTTTACCAAGTAGATTTCATCTTGTATTGTCAAGAAAATACCAAGATATGAGGGGCCTCTGACAGCAAAGTCAGGGCACCTGTACTTGGGATGTGCAATAACCACACAACTGTTGGACTGTGGGACTTGTCCACATCACTGGCAGTGCCCATATGGTGCCCCCATGGAAACCTCTGGATTTTAAAGCTTCCATTATCACTTAATATTAAAGGATGAAATCTGGATTTATAGAAGTTCATCCTGCACAGAGGCCTCATATTTGTGGACTACTAAAGCAGCCTTTAAGAAGAGACACAGAACTTTTATTCTCCTGCATTTGAAAGTATTCCCAAGTCTTCCTCATTCCCCTTTTCCTACTCTCTGTGAATGTGAGCCCTGATCTTGGGCCAAGCTACACTATTTGTATGAGACACACCACCTTGAATATCACAGTAAAATTAGTGGAGGTTTGCTTCAGTGGATGGGATAAAACAATGGTCCTGTATTGCTCTGAGAATACTCACAGTACCATCAAATAAAAAATAAAAGTCAAGTCATTAAACACTATTTCCTGGGTATTGTCTAGACAGCCAAATGCAATGGCTGTGCCAAAAACTCCTTCCCTGCATTCCCCCCATAAGGAATTGGCTGGTGAAGCCAACACTTCATTACTCATCCATTAAATACTTTCTACTCTTACAGCCAAAGGTGAGCCAGAGATGTAGACTTTAGCAGATTAAAAGCATTCTTAGTTTCTGTAACCATTCTTTCCTGCAGTAGTTTAATTTCTCTAGTCTATCAGCAGCAGACCAACCATTTTTGTAATCTTGTTTCTTCTACTTTCTGTATGCCTGCTTTGATTTATGTCTTGCTTTCATTTTATTTGACTACTTTTTTTAAGACAAGGGGTTTTTGTTACATCTGCTGAAGGAAAAAAATTTACACAGGTGTGTAACCAGGGCAAAACTGCAGCCCACAAATTTTCTATATAAGTGTACTTCCATATCGTGCATAATAGAAAAAATAGCCTAGTCATGCCAAGCTGCTCCATAGTTCAGGCACTATATGGAATTTAAAGTTGCAAATGGATCAAAGGATTACAGCACTTACAGGAGCTTGAATATGTGAGGCCAGCCAAAATATCCAGTGAAAGAAAGGATTTTCTGATAAATATTACTTTGATAGAAGTCTTACAGTGGTTTCAGTTGGGATTATAGGTTGGGATTTTTTTCCCCCATCCAAATCTTGTCAAGAACTGCATAACTGTCCCTTCTGTTTGAGGTTTTAATCTTCCTAAAATTCATGTACTACCTCTGAAGGTAATTCAGCATCTGAAACTGTTCCACTGCTTCTCAGAGGAAAACAAGAGAGTCAGTCAGTCCATGACAAATTTAGCACACAAAAAAGTTATATCTGCTTGTAGCAAAAAGACTGCAAAACAAACATCTGTGTGTTTATGTGTACACACACTATGTATATAAAAATATGTATTCACACACAATATAAAAATAAAAACATGGAAGTCAAGACTAACCTTGCAAAATTAAATGTCCAGCTAAGAGTTTTCATAGAACAAAACAGATTATTGAGACAGACAGAAGTGCATCATTCCTCTTAAGGGTAAGGATGGATTTTCTGAACAAAACACCATTCAGACATTTCTACATATTATTTCTGAATACCAGAGCCACAGGAATATGAAAAGCAAAATAAGTTTTCTAAAAAGGAGTGGCATTAGTCAATTCAAAGCAGATACATCAAAATGTTTTAGACATCTAAAGTTCTAAGTCTCAATAACTGTCATTGATGTGAACTAGAGGATAAAGTGCACCCTCAATAATTTCACAGACAACACTGAGTTGAGTGAGAGTGTTGATCTTTTCCAGCCTAAATTATTCTGATCCCTTCTATGAGCTCAACAGGTCCTACTTTATTGTGCAAGTGTTACAGAGGAAGGTAAATCATTTGATATAACAAATCAAGCAACCAAAATAGAATATCATCAAATTATTCTCTCCACAGGAAAATTAATCTCTTATCTTTTGCTTTGCCTTTCTTCTATTTTTTGGTTCTCTGAAGTCTTCATCAAGCTGGACAAAGTTGTTAATCTGCAAACTTATTGAATTCCGTGCATTTGAACTGATCAACAAACATTTACCATAATTTATTTTTGGGACACAATGACACAGAACTGAAATAATTTTTGCTAATAAGCAAAAACATTAAGGAAAACATTTTATTTGTATCTCATGCAAGGCATAGGGACATTTACTTTTTCCAGTTTATCAAGGAACTCCAAAATTAATAGAGAATTCCTTAATATGGTTTCTATGTGAACTAAGAGGAAATAAACTTCACAGTGGCATTTAAAAGCTAATCCAATTTTAAGCATTAACTTGGCTGATGCATCCTATAAATTTTAAATTAATTGATACCAATTTATGTGTTACTCTTTAATTCTGGATTGATGGCCCCCAGGGATGTCTCAGAATCTTGCCGTGCTTGGATGATCACATACTGATATCGTGTATCAGGGAATAGAATCAGAACAAGTGGAGAAACTTAAAATAGCAGAGTTGTTTCATGGTAGACAAACAGGAATTGTTATAGACCGTGTGTACCAATTAAAAAAGTTCAGCCAGTTAACCAAATACCTGAGGCAATCTTTCAGCCTTCAAAGCTGGAGAAAAGGTCTATCTCAGCACCGAAGAGTAATTATATCCAGGCTGTGAGTGGCAGTTGAGTTTACAGAAAGGTTAAGAAAGCCCTGTAGGTCAGCAGAGCCAAATAACACCGAGGTGGCTGCACTGAGATAGCTCAGAAGAAAACAGTAATTGAGGAACACAAATGTCAACACTTCATCATGGGCCTTCCAATTTTTACTGGGTCAGAAGAAAACGTTTGATGCCAAACTTCCAAACAGCCTTTGCAAACCAGCATCAGTTGCATTTGGAAAAGAGCTAGATGTTCCATTTTTCATGGTAATCTGGTTTTTCCTGCCTTCCGACTGCAGCAGTTCCAGAATGTGCTCATACAACAAAAAGCACAAATTACGAGGTGCGGAAAACTTGTGCACCAAGAGTTACCTGCCTGAATCCTGCCGGTTGCTTCAAGGTTTAATAATAGCCAAAAGCATTCAATGGAACTTCTTAAGTGTTGGAGAGCTCAAGAAAAAATGTGGCTCAAGGCCATATGAATTCTATTTATTGCTTAAGAGCAATCCAATTGCCTTAGATATTGTTTCATACTAAAGGGAAAGGCCATGCACCCAACATGCTGCCAGTAGATTGCAGAAAGAGGAGATGACCCATCGAGCAGGTGATAAAACCACAATTACAGCCCCGAGATATTATTGCCATCCCATCAAACACAGAGCAGTGACTGGAGAAGAAAGGCAGTCACAGAAACTCAACATGTGTCATTCCTAACACTCCTCAACAGGTGAATCACAGCATGAAACGGCCCTTTCCCCCCTCTTTACTTCTATGTTCACAAAAGTGTTGCTGGATATCCCACATGGGGCAAAAGGGGAGAGGAGTGACTTAAAGCACAATTTATGGCCCAAGGAAAAGGAAAACACAGCCTCTTATCTCAAACCACAGAAGTTATTTTGAAATAATCTTAAATGTGCTGCCTGCACCAAGATGGCCATAGAACCACAACTTCCCCTGAGCTCATGGGATACTTGCAGAGTCAGAAAAATCAAAAAGGAAAGGAAAATGTCCCCATGTAATGCTGAGAATATAAGGAGTTCTGTGGCATTGCCTTGAATAGGGAGCTCCACTGATTTACTGCTCTTAAAGCAGGCAGGGGACAAGGCACCCTCTCGCTAAATGAAGACATTAAGGGAGGAAATTACTGTTATAGGAGTGAATTAATTTTCATTGATCTAATTTCCTGACAGCCACACCAGCAGTGAAGAGTTTACTGACTGTGGGTTCCTCCTTTGTCAGGTATCCCTCCTCGCGCTTTTACTGCAGAGGCACAACAATAGAATCAAAGACTGGAGGAAATACTTAACGTTTCTCTCAAATCACCAATTAGTCCTCCTCTGGGGTAAAAGCTGCCTCATGCTGTTCAGCCTTTAGGAAAGATTTGCTGAATACAAGTACAAGGACAGCATTTTAATACAGAAATGCTGCTGGATCAAATTATTGGGGTAATATAGCGCATTTCTTTCTCTTTTATTTGTTGGCCCTTTTACCATGCTTTGGGGGCAACCCAATGAGTTTTATCTGAATATTTAACTGCAAAAGTAGATAGTAATTGGAAATATTAAGGCTTCATTATCTCCACCACTTATTACCTAAGGAATATTTTTTAATCACCATTTTGTCTAAATTACACAAATAGTTTGTTTTCTGGCTATATATCCAGAGGCTTTTAAACACAGCAGTTGACCTGGTATCCAGGACATGAGTGTGGAAAAAACCAAAGTCCGAATGCACTGATACAGTTTGCAATTTGTATATTTTAAGCCCTAAAAAACAAATTAAGTCAACAACAAAATTCATCATTATCTCCCAGTAGGATCACGTTCCCAAGCAGATGTGGGTAACAATTTCACCTGTGAGTATAAAGTTTTGAAGGGAGGATACAACTCTCCTAAACAAACACAAGACCTTCAAATGTAGCAGAAACCCACCATGCATAAGTGAAAGAAAAATATTCACCTTTTGGTTCTGTTTCCATTGCTGATTAAACCTGCCATCAGCCCAGAGGTTTTATTAAATTCCCAGCTCTTGAGAATAAATAAATAAATAACAAGAAAACCAGTTTATTACATTTCTAGCTACCCTTGTTTAAAAAGAAAAGCATCAAATTCTAACTCAGATACACCCTCGGTATTGAGATATTAAGAGTTAATAGCAAAGGCATCATAGGTTCTATTCATTTTATATCTTCATTTTTGAATGGTCATTTTTTTAGTGGAGACAAAAGGCTGGATCATGGTTGAAATCTTGGCCTTGCTGAGCTTTCATTTTTCCAGTCCCTCATAAAACTTTTAGTATGAAATTTTAATTGACTTAATTTCATAGAATCATTCAGGTTGGAAAAGACTTTTGAGATCATCAAGTGCAACCATTAACCCAACCCCAAGGCCACCACTAAACCAAGTCCCTAATGCCACATGGACACATCTTTTAAGTACCTCCAGGGATGGTGACACAACCATCTCCCTGGGCAGCTGTTCCAGGGCTGGACAAGCTTCTCAGTGAAGAAATTTCTCTTTACAACTAATCTGAACACCCCCTGGAGCAACCTGGGACATCTCCTGTTGTTTGGAGAAGAGGCCAACAAGCTCCTCACTCCAACTTGTTTTCAGGTGGCCATAAGAGTCCTTCAGCCTACTTTGCCTTGAAAAACACCGAAGCAGCAACTTGTTTTGACACTGTGAGATACATTCAGTACATCAGTGGAATTTTATTTGTTCAAATGTACACAGACACACAAAATGCATCTATGGAGCTCATTTGTCCATCTGGATGTGAAATAGTGGCAACAATAATTTAGCCTCTCCATGACTATATGAAGACTTAAGCAATAGCTTGCACTGTGTGTGAGGAAGTGATGAAAAATGACCTCACAACAACAAGAGCTGAAATGGGAACTATTGTACTTTCTGCATTTCCTCTCCACGAGGCTGAACATTCCCAACAGGCAAAGGGGTTGTTTCCCTCAGCCACAGTCGTTCCCACACCCTCCACAGTGCAGTGTTGTCTGTGATAACCCCACATTCCTGCACATTCTGACAGACTCCGATCACTACAAGCACATTTCCACCAGGCACTGTTGTAACAATGCCCAAAATAATGACGCAAAGCTGTGTCCTCACCACCTGCCCACAGAAGATGCCAAGGGTTCAACACCCTCTGTATTGGCAGTTCTGCTGTTGCCAGTGAAACTGGGTCACTGGGAAACTTCAGAAAAGGAAGGAGAGGGTATTCCAGTGAGGAAAAACATTTCTCACATAAATAATATCTATGAGTTCACTGAGCTTTGGAAGATTTGAGAACTACTATACCTAAAGAGTTGAGGTTATTTACAAAACAGAGCAGTGTGTTGCCAGGGCACTAAAGGTCCTTCCAGGCTCTGGGTTCTACCACAGTTTATATTCTGCATTCTCACAGGTCAGCTGAAGGGAGCCCTTCACCACAAATGCAAATATAACAGAGATTCAGCACTGAAAAGAATTCAAATACACGACCAACATGGCAAGTCTCTATCTATAAAGAATAATTTTCTAATTTATTCATAGATACAATGTCATTAAAGTTCATCCCTCTTCCCCACACGAATCTGACAATTTCTTCATGCTATTTTGAATGCAAGAAATTTTAAATACTTTAAGATCACTTTCTAGTCACCATATCACATGAACTTATGATAATTATGGTGCTACCTTCCTAGCTATGGCATCAAGGAAAAAGACCAACAGAGCCCCTTTATAACAGTGTCTGATGGTGGTAAAATCTTCCCATTGTACAAACCTCTATTATCATAACCCAATGTTTTCCTCTAACTATTAAATTGTGCCCAAAGCACCATGGCCACTGCAGTGCAATGTCACCGTTGGAGGCAATTAAAGGGCTGAGGTGGGCAAACAATTAATCAGCACAGAGACAGCAGTTCAGGGCCCTACAGGAAACAGGAGCAGGCAAGGAATGCTAAAATTAATGCAATTCCCATAGTCTTGGGAAAAGATCTTCCTGTAGGGTGGCACAGGTTTTCTAAACAGGTCCCATAAGGTTCAGAACAGCAGTCTGACCTCCCTGGATGGCAGAGAACAACTCATGAAGACTTCTGGGGCTCCCCTCCTTTCTTCCCACTGTTTGGAAATGACCCACATGCTGAAAACGGCAACTCCCAACAGGGTTTCACCCCTTTATTTCCAGCTCCAGCTGGGGGGAATTACTGAAAAATTCAATCCATTTCACCACAGAATTGACACTGGGACCCAAGTAAGTGCCCGGTGTAGTGAAAAGTCAAGCTGTTACAAAGCTAAATAACATCTCCTTTCTTCATGTCATCCTCTCAACTCCAGACCTCATCCTGCAAACCAGGCACCAATAATTACTGCCCCAAGCCAACCAAAACCAACGAGACCACCATGACCAGGCAGACCAGAGCGATGGTTTAAGCTTCTCATTGCAACATTGGGGAGAACTTTCATGCCTGTTAGAGGAAAACAAAACATACAACTGCAGTTATTTGATCAATTCTACAGAAAGGCCTCCAGTTGTACATACAATAGGGAAGTTCCTGCTCTAGATCATTTCTCTGTTAATCAGCAGGTCCAAGTCAGCCAAACACAGAACAAAAGTGACTCCTGAAAGAGATTCCCTTCTTATTAACTCCTAATCATTGCAAATATCAATCTGCAGCACAGGATGGGAAACAGAGGCATTCTTTGGCCAAAAAATTCAAATACGATCAAACTGCATTTGGGGAAAAATAAGTTTTGCAGCACCATATCCATTAAAAAATAAAAATACACATTATAGACTTCATAACGAGTTGTCTCCCCAGATTAAGTCATTTCTGAAGGAGATGTGACAAATCATGAGGCTGATGACAACTGCAAGAAGGAAGCACAAAACCAATGGCCTTGTCAGATCTGGAGGAAAAACAAGAGAGTCTTCTGGGGGCTGAAGAGGTTGGTTATCAATTTTTAATTTAAGTAGGTTAAGATGTTACAGCTCTTCCTTGTATTCACTTCAGATACCAAGGCAATCCTTGACATGACTCATAGGTGGGGTTTGTTCCTTAATATCAAAGTCTGGGTTTATATCTGTAATTCACTCATTCTACATGAACATGAAAAAATAGATCATATTTTTCCATGACCAAGCATTCTATATGTGGGGACTTGTTGAAATTCCACACATTTTCTCCTCTATTATTCTAAAAACTAAAGTTTTCCCTCATGGATACTTCCAAAAGTAACTTGCTGTCTAGAAAAATAATTAATGGAAACCCAAGTCTTAAACAAGTGTGGAAAGATGGTCACAGAGCTCAGTGTTTGCAAATCTTCCCGAGGCTGCTCCACATTTTCACCTTTCTAATAACAGCAAACAAAGAATGCTTGACAGGTCAGAAGGAAATCACGAGGATTAGATTATCATCTACTCACACATCACATGGAATGGAAACAAAACAAATTCTGGTTGGTAAACAAAGACTCATGAGCAGAACAAAAAATAACTTCATTGAGTTCATTGTCTGAGACTCCATCCTTGCAGCAATCATTTTATACAGAAAATAGACACATACTTGAAGAATATCTTATCTTTACTCTCCTAAGAACTCTTCATGCCAAGGTATGTAGAGTTGGCTAAAATGGCCACATCTATCTTTACTATGAAATCCATGAGGAAATTACTTCACTGCTTTTACTCATCTTAAAACACAGAAAGAAAAAAAAAAGATAAAAATAATAGACATGCCCTGTAGCAGATTAACTTGAACATTAAGTGCAGACCATTGAGAAGAGAATGAGTAATTATACTTAACTCATGGCTCTGGTCTCCAGCTCTCCACTGCTCCCAGTCAAGAGCAATCCTGCTCAAGTTAGTCAAATTGACTGAGGTGAAATTGGTGCAAGATCAATATCCAGTTCAAGAACTAATGAAACCCAGAAGAGAGTTTTTGTAGGGTCTTTTGTTTTCAAGAGGGAAGGTCAGCAGGGGAAGAGGTAGCAGTTTATTGTAGGCATTTAAAACTTGGCTCAAGTTCAGTCCTTCTTTCCCCATAAAATATAAGAAAATTGATGTCTCAAAGTGCCACCATTTTTTCAGTGTTGTTTTGGGGGTCCTTGAGGAAGTTTTTTAATGTTGTTTGGTGGAGGGGAATGGTTGTGACACTATTGTTAACAGAAACTCCAGAATCTGATGACATTTTAGAGTGGAAAGAAACATTTGAAGAAAATGTTGTCTAGCCTGAGGATTTAAATACAGTTTTATTGATAAAGCTTTTATTGCTTAGCTTTGGAAAAACACCATATGTTACACTCTGGGCATATTATCCAGCCTTCGTAATTTTATGTATTTATTTATTTATTAGGAGAGTTTAATGCATTTCTGAGGCTGGAAATGGAAAATGGGTTCACTAACAAGGTTGGTCCCTTCCTGGTGCTGCAGTGCTGGACTCCTCCTGCCCACCCAGCACTGGGACAGAGTCCTCCATGCAGGGCATGGGCACAGGGCAGGGCCCGCCTGCCCTTCAGCTTTCAGGTACGTGGGAGGGTCAGGAAGATGCTCAGATTGCAATTTGGGAATGTAAAACTCCAGGCTGTGATACCATCCCAAAGGTTTTACCCTTCCGACACCTCCTCTCCTTTCCCAGCACTTTTACAGAAAAGCTGTACCATGAGCCAGAACATGCATCTCATCCAGCTTTAAAACCCTAAAACCCCCTGAAATAAGGAAAGCCTCTGGGTGGTTTTTTCTTTTCCGAAGTCAGTCAAGCTCTTGGCACATCAAGTAGATGCACTTCCAAAGATGCAGAGAGGGGAGGGGAGGGCAAAGCTGACTGTCCCTGGGCACAAACATCACAAGAGACAGGGACTGCTGAACGAGTGGGCTCTGCACAGAGAGCCAGCCAGCCAGAAACAATCCCTTTGCCCCTCACCTTGGATCAGGAGACAAACATTCCCTCCTTGCCTGCTTATGACTTCCCTAAGTGCCCTTTTTAATGCCATTCTCTCTAGGAATAGTCTCTCACAACAGGGTTCAGCAAGTGCTGCATGCCCAGGAGGATTCCAGCTGGTCTTTGGCCACCCAACAGCTCACAGCTCTACATTCACACAGAACTTACTACCAGGCTGAGAAAACTGTGGTGGAATTCACTTAACACATCCATCAACCAAAGTATAGCTAAAAAACCTAAAATTGGTCCCATATCCTACAATTCTCTGCCACTTCTGAAGACATAGAAAAAGATTGATCCTTCTTTCCCCAGATGAATATTTTTAATGCTTACACTGACACATCCAAGAGGACAAGATTTAAAGGAGAATTTGTTTTGTTTGGAGGTGTAGGTGGGATTTTTTGGTNGTTTGTTTGGGTTTTTTTAAATTAATAACTTGCCACAACAGATACTTGATTTTTTAAACACTCCATGAGCTTATATTCACTCCTCAACATCATAACACCAGCTGGCAAATTTGCAGGGTGACATTTTCAGAGGTAGTACTTCTACATATTAGAGCTGACCCTTCAAGAACATGAAATTTTAAATGTGCTAGAAAGTTTGCTTTTTAAATAAAATTCTTTTTTTAAATAAATTTGTACTCATACTCGTCACAGAGATAACATACAAATGGTGCCCTTTGTCTACAAGTATTACAGACTCCACTGACCATCTGCCATACACATAAATGCAATTTAATGCACAAATTTCACAGGTATGCTATTTAGCAGGGTCATAAAAGATTTTCCAGTTGGCTCTACAGCCTCTTTATTTTGCAGCTACATTGGTCATCTACCCCTCACTCTTCTCTAACAGCCACATGGCACAACAAAAATGACCCCAACAGCATAAGCTAAAAGAAACTTTTTCCCCAGGTAAGAAGGTTGTACAGGGCAGAGGCAAGTACCAAGGAAAAGAAAAGGGCACCAAAATAAAGAGTCAGAGCTTGAACAAAAGAAGGAAAAGGCCACCAAGAGCCTGGGGAACTGTAATCCTCAGAGCATCTCGAGGGTCACAAATAGTTCCTCCTTTGCCACCAGCAAAACAGCAGCCACAGCTCTTTCTGCCCTGCCCAAAATCTCCTCACAGGCTTCCACTGCCAAAGGCAAATCCCTGTTGTTTCTGAGCCTGGACTCGGCTCTGAGCAGTTTGCTCTGTATCTGCACTGCTGGAACAGCCCTTATCTCTAAGGTTCATTAGGCAGAGGTGAAAACACGCTGGGGACCACTCTCTCTGACAGGAGGAGCTTCCCTGTGCTCCAGGGGAAAGTGAGATGTACTCAACCTCAGAGCACAATTATTTATAGGAGTGATATTTAAAACACTAACATTTATGCTAAGTGTATGAATAATCAGTACTCTTGCAAAATTATATACTGATATAGACAATAAAAAACAAATTTAAAGGGTTTAGTTTTGCCTTTTAAAACACCCTTGAAAATACAGATGAAATCACACGCTGTCTGAAATCAAGTAACCATATAGCAAATAAACTCCTCCAAAGGTGATCTATGGGGCTTATTATTGGTATTAAAAATGTGCTTAGTGTTATCTCATGCCATCCAGTAAAATAGGCATTTACTGCATTCAAGCACAGCAAAATAAAAGAAAGTAATTCTCACTCTGGAACTTGCACCTTCCCCCCCCCTTTCCATTTGATTTGTGTCAGGGCTCAGAGAATTGAGTATCTCCAAGAGAGAGATGTCCCATCTCTCAGCAATCCCTGCTACAGCCCTGTGTAACTGGAAAATGCTGAGTATCCAGAGAAGAAACCTCTGAGCACCCAGAGCTGAACAAAGTCCCTGGAGCAGCCATGGGCAAGCCATCCTCAGCCACTCAAGGGGTTACCAGGCAATACAATTACAGCAGTTGAGTCAATTCAGATTTTTTAAATTATTATTTTTATTTTTCCCCTCTAACTGCCTCCCTGTCCTGAGCCCATTCCATCTTTACCAGCAGATTAAGATCAGTATGTCCATCCATCCACAACAGATTCTTCATGATCACCACACACCTCTGAAAAAGCTCACTTTTAACATCACACACCTGCTGCTTCATTTTCCCAGTCTGAAAAGGCACACACATCTAAAAGTTGAATTTGCTCTCGAGAAACAAAATCCAAACCAGAAAAGAGACTCCCACCTGCCCCCCAAAAAAGGAAAGAAAACCACAAACAAAAAAACAAAACAACAACAACAAAAAAACACAAACACACACACACACCCGAAAACACAAAAGAAAACAAACCCCAAAACTTGTACAAAACTGGATGTGGGGAAAATGGCTAGAAATAGACAAATAATGTTTCCATACACACAGGTATAAGTAGTCCTGGGAATATTCACATGTTCACCTCTCCCATGTCCATTGAAGTAACCTGACAATGCAGGCAGTGATTCCAGCAGGGGAAGCCTGATATGATTGTACTCATATAGACAATTGCTGGCATGTGCAGAAATTCCCAATGGGAGCTACATAGTCCTGTTTTCCTTACAGTGGGGTGTCTGGAATACCCAGAGAACAGCAGAATAAACTGGCACCTGTTCTCACTAAGTTATTTCTCTCAAAAGATAAGGCAGGATGGATAGAATTGTTTTCCTCTTCATACACATGATGTCAAGAAAGTCATGGAAATCTTTGTTCCTGGCTTCTCCATAGAACAATACTCTACTCTCAACACCACAATTCCCCACGTGGGAATTTGTTTCCTGGGCTCAGACTTGGGAGGCAATGATGTCTGTACTAAGGTGTATTGTTCTAAACTATGAGACAACACCAGGGGAAAAAAAAAGGCAGAGAACAATAGTGCACCTCTATTGAAATATTACTCCATTCTTTTTTCTCTTCACAAGCTGTCTCAATAATTCAACCAGAATCTCCTCAACATACAGGTATGCAAAATTAGATTAGAAAAAAAAAAAAATCAAGCCAAGTTAGAGATTACTGCTAGTAAAAAAAATTTAAAAACCACAAAACAAAACAAAAAAACAACCAAAACAACCCAAACAAAACAACAGCAAAACTCTACTCTGGATTTATTCAACTATTCTGCTTTGTATATCCACAACTGATGATAACCCCATGGTCAGTTTGTTCCCTTGGGATCCAGTGTGCCATCACAGCACACTTGGAATTGCTCCACATTGTATGCCTTGAACTAACAGAGTCACATTAAAGACCAAATGAGGCTTTCAAGGAGAACTCGTGACAGATTTTGACAATACTAAGACTACAGAGGGTCTGGTTTTCACAAATGACTTCATAGCTGTGCTTTATTGGCTTCTTAGACAGGAAGAGAAGCAGAATTTGTTTCTCCCACAAAAGCAATAGGAGGTTCTCGTTGTTGCTGATGAGAAACATTATCTTACCAGAGAGCTGAGTCTTCTCATTTTCATTATACAGGAGATTGATTAACACTTAGCTAATTGGCACATGCAAATAAGCATTAGCCGGATTTGTTTTTCTTTACAACTCAACTACTATAATTTAGGTATTCATTTAGATTAAAATCTGTTATTATTTTTGAAGGTAATCATCTGCCTGTTGTCAAAAATAAAACAGCAAAATATATTACTAATTGTATCTTGCATATGTTTCAGAAAATAGGTAATTAACTTTACTTAAAAATAAGCACAAAACCAGCAAAGCTTCACTTCACAGTATTGGAACCAGGTCTCCTGATACAGAAGACACATTTTCTCTAGTTAAGAAGGGTCACATAAGTAGAGGATAACTAGAGATGCCATCACATCTGAAGCCATGAAGATTCCCACCAGAAAAATTATGCAATGTAACTGGAAGTAGGTAAGAACCCAGACTGGCTTTGGAATCCCCACACCAGATGAAAGAGATGCAGCACAGATTTTCTAGCAATGATTTCTAGGGAAGGTCTCCAGGGTGTTTGGTCTCCCACCCACCTGCCCTTTCCCACTATTCCTGGCAAGGCATATTTCAGGGAACAGCTTAAGAATGGCTGTGTGGCTGGATGGGACAGTTGTTTTTCAGGCATTTCTGTGGTTTGAAGTCCTTTTTGGATATTTTGGGTTGAGTGAGAACAGGTGGTTTGATACTGCTGTTCAGCAAATCAGCAGTACAGGAGCAGAGACCTCACAGCAGCAACCGTGGGAGGCTCAGCTCATTCTGTGACCTAGGAAACAATGCAGTCTGATGCAGAAATTCTTCCAAAAAAAAAAACTTTGCCTTTGCTGTCTTCCTGCACTTTTACTGGAGGAGAGAAGACTTGAAGGGCTCAAACGGATGTAAATAATTAATTTTATTACTTAGTGTCTCATATAACTTGCATAGCTAAAGTATGTACTTTGCATTACAAAGACTTAAACTTTCCCTGGGTGTTCATCCACCTTCCCTTCTTTATATATATCTCTTCTTTAACAAGCCAGTACCAAGATAAGCAGCTTGAAGTTATTATTACACCCAAGCACATCACTGACCTCTTGCAAACTGAATTAGAAACAGCCAAGCAAGGACACCTCCTTGTCCTCCCTGGGACAGTTTCTGTGCTCTCTGCAGGGCTGAGCATAATCACTCTCCACAAAGCTACTGCAGCAATAGAAAGGGGCTGTAAACATGTCAGGAGAGGAAGGTGTTAAGTCCAGACAATAAAATATTGAAACTGGGGCACATGGTTTAAAGCAGGATTAGTGCTGGTAATCAGAGTGGCAGTGTTGGATGTCAGGTCAGCTCCCAGGCAGAGCACAGCACAACATTAGTTTCCATTCATTTTAAAATCCTTCTCCGTCAGGCTCAGAGTAAACCACTCTTAACACTACCATGGCACCTCTCTGCCAAACAAATGTTGCCCAGGATCAATGTGTTGCTCCCAGATCCATCTCTGGATGTTGTTAAGTGACTCATTTTGGAAGGCATTTCCCTCTGGGTTAAGGACATTACCTCTTACACACTCTGAAATGCAACACAGGCAGACTGAGCAGAAGTAAATGGGCCAGTTGTGAGGACCAGTCACCACGGGGAATGGCACGGGGAATGGCACGGGGAATGGCACGGGGAATGGATATTCCCTTTGGCATAGGAAATATAGAAAAGCTGACCACAAAGAAAAGCTGACTACACAGAGCATCCTCCTGTATAACACAGTTCATCACACTGAGGAGGAATAGGCAAAAAGGAATCATGAGAGACAGTCAGAGAACTTCCCACTCAACCTCTACACAGAATCAACAACTGCTTAAGAAAAATTTAAAATTTCTAAGTATATAGGGCAGATCACAATCAAATAAACTCTACACCAAACAACTTGAGGTTACCAGGAATGCAGAAAAAAGTATGTGCAATCTCCATTAAAGTCTAAAATAATTTAGAAGCTTTAACTAAAATGTCAGCATGTGTCAAGAAATATTAACTTATATAATCCTGCAGCATTTTGCTTGCCAGATAGTTAGAATGCCAAGTTGCCATAATATTACTTCATGCTTTTCAAAGTGTTCTTACATGACTACAATAACTCAGCATGATTGAAACAGCAGTAAATTTTTTCCTGTTTAATTTGCACTTTCCATTTTATCCTACAACTGCTACGAACAGAGTTATATTTGGTTACAATTCCAAATCTGTAATGACTTACATTAAGAATGGTTGTTTTCATATACCTAGACTGAGCTGGTCTTTAAGGAGCTGAACACTTCAGCACTCATTCAATCAAGTAGCTCATAATTCTACACCATAATCTTATATAAACCTTGGCATCCCATATGCCTTGAAACACTGAATCAACCACCTTTTTGAGGATCCAACTCCACAAGGACCTCAGTTTGACAAACATCTATTAGCACATCCAAGCTCTCAGAGGAACCAGCCCCAGGACTATACAACAGTTTTGATGATGGCTACCAGAATATTAAGATAGATTAGAGCCCTTTCCTTCAGCATAAATACAAGCCTGAGTCATCTGGACCTTAAAACGTGGCAAATAGTGGACAGAACCATATTAAGATTTAGGAAAGATATTCCATTATACAAAGTATCTGTAAACTAGCTTTGATCTAGGCTAAAAGAGTCTAACAAGGAATTTTTTTTTAACCAAGAACCCCCTAGAGATGCCTGAAATTCTGTAACCTGTATCGGACAGCAATGCCATACAGAATTATCCTACCCCTTTGCAAACACCCAGTGCATTTTTAATTGCACTTCATATGTTCCTTTCCATGCCCAGTTTGAAATCTTTGAGACAAGATGACTGAACTGGCAAGGAAGTAACAAAACCTAAAAGAAGGTTCTGTCCTGCAAGGCAGAACTGGATTTCCATAAATATCTGTGGCACAGACACCAAACTCCTGGTGGTTACCAAGATGATCACTGGATACATCATGTTCTTTAAACCTGGTCATAATTTATGTCTGTTTTTCTGGGAACCTGAATGCTGTGCCTGCATTTTAGCTTTCACTAACCATAACTAATTAAATTAATAAATGGATAGTTAAATAACTTTCTAGAAGAGCCCATTAGGGCCACTAACCAGATAGGAGAGTTTGTAACCTTTCCTAAGCTGCTGTGAATACAATATTAAATAAGAGTAGTTTCTTACCTCTTAGCTGTTAGATATTTATTCTGCTTTAAAACAGTGATATTTTAAAGCCAAAAAGCACAGCCAGAGCCAGCTGCATTCAATCCACATTTTAAAAACATACAGACTTAAACTCAATTGATTTTTTAAAAAAAATATTTTAATCTTCCTTCCAAAATGTATCACATAATTAGATATTGTATGTTTGAGTTTTTTAATAGGAAATACAGTACATGTGAATTGATAGCCTGACACAGAAATCAATATATCATTATCTGACTTTCGCTTCCAAGCCACCAACAAATAAGAAAAGACTGGAGATTAAGAAGGTAGAATTTCCTGCTGGCAGCATTTTAGTAACTGGTGGGAGCAATGACAAGGAATCAGAGCCAGTAATTTCCAAACTGGGTGCAGGTAGGTCTGTGCAGGCTGCTCCAGACTTCTGGAAGCATCCATGGGAACATGTGGAACTCTGCATCCAACACAGGACTTGGATTTACCAGGCAGTGCAAAGGACTTGGGCATATCTTGAAAACCAGAACACTTAATGCAGAACACACAGCACCTGATCTAACCTGTTCAACTCTGACCTTGGGATGTAAACAGAGTTCCCAGGGGCTCATTGAGAACAAAACAGAGCTCAGATGAAAATGGGAAATTGCAGCAAGGTAGAGGATGTTTTTGGGAAGGGTTCTACTTGAACAACTTGAGAAGTGGGTCCATGTGGTGAAAGAAAAAGGGGTTTGAACTGAAATAGAGTAGGTTTCAATGAGATATAAGGAGGAAATTCTTCCCTGTGTGGCTCATGAGGTGTTGGCACAGGTTGGGCAGAGAAGCTGTGGCTGCCCCATCCCTGGGAGTGTCCAAGGCCAGGCTGGATGGGGCTTGGAGCAACCTGGGATAGCGGAAGGTGTCCCTGCCCATGGCAGGGGTGGCTGGAACAGGATTATCTTCAAGCTCCCTTCCAACCCAAACCATTATACAATAAATAACCATGAACCAGAAATGGCATGAAATGGGAAAAAGCCAAATGAAAACAGATCTTGTTTCACACTGGTTTTCCCCCAGCTAAAAAA
>VWZD01000811.1:29404-115585 GCA_013396695.1 Sakesphorus luctuosus | reverse complement strand
CAAAACCAAAACCACTCTCATCCCCCCTAAACCCCCACATTTTTACAGTTCTATAACTTTTCAACGCAGAATAATAAAAAACATCACTAAATATTAACAACTAAAAAAAATCCACTCACCTAAATGTCAAATTTTCAGTCTATACATATCTTGTACTGTGAGGCAGTGACAACAAGTAGTTTCCCACAGTATTGGAACCACTGCTTAAAAACATGAGTAGGTTTTTCAACCATATTTTTTTCAAATATGCTCTGGCTGAAGATATCTGTGCCAAATTTCGATTCACAAACTGTTTCCAAAGCGGAGATATCATCTAGGTAGGAACAAGGGAAGGAAAAAACAACAAACCACCACCCATACTATTATGGCAAATCTAAAGCTGAATTTAAAATATACACACATTAAAAAACAGAATCACATGAGCACACAAAGATTTTAATGCTGTCCAATAACCAGACACCACAGAGGTCCAAAGCAGAGGCTGAAGATGTGACTGCTCCTAAGGAGCTGGAACACAGATTGTTCCCTGGGAGACTTGCATGGAGTTCTGAATTTGGAAGCCAAGCTGAATTCTCTCCACAAGAAAACCTGTGTTCCAATTAAACTTAATCATCCCTCTGTACCTTTTAGTGTTAATGTACAAAAAAAACCTAAAAATTTTTACTTCCACAACAGCTGTAAGGAAAGCCTGGGAAGGGATCTATCCGTGCAGAGAAATGAGATGTTTGTGCTTAGAAGTCCTAGAAATTCAGAATTTTACTTGGTTTCATAGCACACTTTTTAAGCCAAAGGTCATTGTTAGTGTGCCTGTATCACAAATAGAGGCAACTCCACTGAGCCCAGTGAGGGTGTACAAACTTGGCATGAACCTGGTCTGTAACCCACAAAAACAGCTGCCCAGAACATAATTCTGTTGGTCCCTTAAAGGTCTCTCTGGCAAAGCCCACAAAGAAATAAGGAGAACCCAAGTGGCTTGCTAGAACATGCTCACAAGAAATGGCAAATGGCAACATAAACCAGACTTTTCCAAGGGAAAAAAAAATAAAAAAAAAAGAAAAATTTGGGGAAAAAATTGACTAGTTTTATAGTCATGTTTTGAGAAGTCACAACTACATTTCTTTCTGGAGAGATAAGTAAGAACAAAAAACTGTGACAAAGCAACCTATCGGCAACCTACTCTAGTTTTTGACTGTGAGGGAAGTTGCAAGGACGGATTTAGCTCTTGGCACTCTCAGCCACCAGCATGCTTGGTAGGCAGCTCTGGATTTGTAGTGCTGAGGGAAGGGACTGAACTTGGGGACCTCCTGCCTTAATCTTTGCCCCGTTTCTGCACAGCTCATCCAGATGTGCTGCTGCTGCTTCTGCTGCTTCCACTCAGTGCCAGAGACACCTTTTGTTTACTTACACTCTGCTCCCCTCATTGTTATTCTCCAACACACAGAACATTTCTTGCCCACTGAATGTATATATCTGTGCATGAAATGATGTCTAGTTTGCAGTGACAAGCGTATCACCTGAAGAAATCATCTAACATTGATTTTCAGGTTCAGCATTTCAGCTTCCCCTGCTGCTGTCATGAAGAATAAGGCTGCCCTAACCTGAAATCCTGAGCTCAAATAAAAATAGACTTCCTCTTTCTTTTTAATTTCTCTGAAATTAAAATCTGAAAAACACACAGGGCTAGAAACCCTCTCAAAAGGAAAAACAAAAGTCTAAGAATCTCTTGCAGCTCCCAAACTCCAACCCAGAACTGCTGAACCACTCGAACATACTTCTGCATGGTGATATCTGGTCAGGATTTATTTCATTCTAACATTTAATTCTGCTTCATTTTTCAAGCAGCCTAATTTAAAAATTCCCCTAGAAAGTGTGAAGACAACAGCTACAGCCTGGGAGAATGTGTGTGAGAGCCCAAGGCAGCTGCAAAGCTGAGCAAACCTTGCTTGTGCTCTCACTTTTGCAGCTCACCAGAGCAGCAGAGTTTGCTGAACCTGCATCCTCACAAGCTCTGACACATTTCCCTCTGCCAGTAGATTTCCATACAAGACAGATGTGTGTATGTAAATAGTTAATAGATCATGTCCTTTTTATAAAGGCAGCTCATCTGACAATAATAAACAAAAACCTGCAAACACAGCACATAAGAAAATGCCTGAAGATAGTCCAATTTACATTAAAGACAGATGTTTTGACCCCAAGCATTCTGCCTTCCCAAGGATCATTTTTTGTTCTAGTCTGTCAAGCATAACTGTATTTTACATAAAGTTAAATTAAAAAAAAATAACACACAAAACAAAAACAGCTACACCACACCCAGGCAAGCAAATCTGATACTACCTTTTATTTTTTGTACATGAAACAGAAGGTGACTGTAAAGTGCTCAACAGACTAAAGGTGAGCTAAAGGTGGATGCTCCAAAGTTATCAGTTTGAATGGAAAGACAATGACTGCACTATCACAAAGACAAATTTGACATGAAGATTTTAATGGGGAAACTTATTCTACTTATTTGGTTTAGCCTTTTCTTTCACCCAAATAAGGATCTGGATTTGCAAAAACCCTCCAGCTCCTGTCCCTCAAAAGAAAGGAAACGTTTCATTCCAGACATATTTGGGGAGTTGGAGAGCAGGAAATACACTGATGGTTTTGCAAGACATTTACATTTTAGCCAAACATGTTTGAATGGGGTTATTTTTTGTCCAGTCAGTTCTACCCAACACTGATTTCCCACCATCCCTGTCACTGCACAGCACAGAGGGAGGCAGGAATTTGTGTGCTCCCATGAAATGCAGCTCCTGGGAGGCACTGAAACCAGGAAAGTGGCATCTGTTGGATGCTCCCCCTCTCCCTCCCCTGGCATGAACCCCACAGAGCTGGAGCACAAGTAGGTGAGCAGCTGCTCCTGGTGGCTCCATTCCCAGGCAGGAGCTGCTTCTCCTGCCCCTGATTTCCCTCTCCTGCAGCCATACACCCAGACTGGATGCTGGGCCACCTGCTGCTGGAGCCCTCTCATCTGTCTGTCTTCCTGGGAAACTGCATTTCCTACAGAACTTGCCCCTCATGCTTTCTCTGGGTCTCTCTCTTCCCCCTCCCAGCCCTCTCCCTGCAGTAGCTCTAACTGAAATGTGTCTTCTCACAGCACAAGTGGTTTGTACTCACAGCCACTGCCTCCTCCCCAAAAACCCCTTGAGATCACTGTGTTTTCAGGCTACACAGTGCAAAATGCATCACACCCCTCTGTACACACTTTGGGCACTGGCACAACCAAAAGGCAGAGGCACAGAGTCTGACGATTTGTTTTCAGAGAAAGAAACAGAGGGGTTTTTAATCTTCCTGAGTGGATAGCATAGTCCATGCCCCTGGAGGGCAGCCCCAAGGTAACCAGTGGTGCCAAAGAGTGAATCCTGTGGCCATTCCTCCTATTTTGCCCCATCTCCACTAAGCTGCCTGCCCAGGAGCTCAGCTCTGTTGTGCCAGGCATCCTTCAGGCATTATAATATTACTTTCTGCTTGTGTTACCAGAACAAGTTTCCTCCTAAGTTGGTTTGTTTCTTTTTCCTTGCAGAAAGACAAAGAATGTTATAAAAAGTTTCAACTTTCAGTCCTCAAAACTGGTTAGCAAAAATTATTATCTTGCTACATCACGTGGTTAAGTCTCAAACATCTTTTCAGATAAAAGGAGTTTATCATTTCACACTTTAATAAGAGCTGAGTGAGAGCCTAAAGCTAAAAAAGTCTTCATCATACCAACAAGAAAATGATCCAGAACCATCTTAGACAAATATCTTAATAAGTAAAGGAAAACTTTCACCCTCTTACTTTAGAAACAGAGATATACCAAATTAGTCAGATCCTCATTAAAGATTTACTTGGGAGGAAGGAAGGGAAGAGAACAGAGGCAAATAGTTGGAGTAATTTTAAAAAGAAACTTCCAGCAGCACATTAGAGACCAAGAAACGTTGGTCTGCTCCCATTTATACCACAGCAATGCTAGTTCTGGGCTCTAGCATGGATTTCACATCACACAAAAGACCACACACAATTTCCCAGCATTGGCAGGAGTTCAAACAAGCCCACACACTTCTGGGAGGGGACAAGCCCTCAATAGCTTGACCTAAACTAAGCACAAGCCTTAAATCTGCTGCAAATATGCAGAGCAAATTTAGACCTGTTAAGTACTTAAAGCTCTGGAAGTGGGAGAATATGTAAAATAAAATAAGGGAGGGGGGAAATGGTGCTTTGCAAGTGATGGTTGGTTGAAGTGCAGGAACATCAAAATGCTGTGGTAGCACTTCAGTCTGCTTGGCTGGGAGCCTGTCAGTGGAGAGGAAGCAAAAATACTCCAGCTATTCCATTGCTCCAGGTAAACTATTTTCCTGGAGCAGAATCACTGCTCATTCCAGCTGCAGGATCCCTCTCCCAAAAAGTCACTTCAATCCATCCTCAATTTTTTAATAAACCAGCTTTATAGACCACATAGAAAGTATTCCTCATGTCACTCATGTTCAAGTTTTTGGGGGTTTTTTAATCCCTGATGAAGCCCTAAAGCATATTTTGCATAGGCCAAGGAGGAATCCATATGCAGTTACATAAATTGTGGTCAAAGACTTCCTGACTGAGATCTATGAGGCTGTGGAATATTCTCCCAAAGGAAGCAGAGGAGGCTCCGACATGTGAGACCTTTAAAACCGGTACCAGCAGAAGAATGGCAGATGTTAACCCTGTAGTAACTTAAGGGCTAGTGTGATATAGTAACTACTCCTGGAATTTGAAGTTTGTCATGGTTACCCCCAATAGAAAGGCCAATTAAACACTGTAAAATCCAACAAAGGACCGTATAAATCTATTTGCATGGTTTCCTCAATCTTTAATAGGTTTTTGCAGCACAGGAAGCAGATGCACTTTTATTGAACTGGGACCTTAAATATGGTGTAATTCATATGGCCAAAATAACTGGGTAATAATAGTGAATTTACATGGGGACCATAATAATTATGGGATATTTCTCTTTATGACACATAAGCAAAATTAACCACAAATGTAATTTACAAACTATTATTTTCATATATGAAATAAGCTACATGGTAAGTGGCAGTGGGACTGCACTGAAAAAGAAAACTCCATTTCAGGAAGGAAAGACATTCTGTGTTACCATAGCTGGATTCTGTTTATGTCCCAACTGAACAGCAAGGAAAGGGCCCCCCTCCAAGTGTGGATCCCCTTCCTGGCCAGGGGAAAGAAAGGAAATCCTCACCTCCCAACATCACCTCTCCCCAAGGCTGGGCTTCGCTAAGCTGGAGCTCTGCAGCGCAAAGGCTTCCAAGTTCCATCTCAAGGATTAGGAACTCCTGAGCACATCCAGTGAAGCCTCACGTGTTGCTGCAGAATCCTGGGCTGTGAACAGAGCCCTGAAAATTCCCCCTTCATTCTCACATTGCCAGTGCAGCCTCTCGGGCAGCCAGTGCTTAGCTTTTCATTCCTTCATGTATTTAATAAAACCCATTCCCAGCCCAACCTGCTTTCCTCCTTCCCCAGACTCTTTTCCTTGCAGCTGCCCCAAAGAGAGGATTCCAGAAAAATGAAAAATGTCTCAGCCCTGACTGCCATACACTGCTCTCTATTTGTGCAAAGGACTGGCTGGGTAAATAACACCTATGATTTTCACACTTTTCTCTTCAAGAGTTGTGTTCTAATACAAAGTTTCTCCTCTAAAAGTGACAGGATTTAAGTCAAATTGCACCATTCTTTTGTTGTTTCATACAGACCAGAGAGTAACCGAAGAGCAGTTCTTAGTACTAGACTAAGGCTGTGCATTTATAAGATCAGATTTGTTTCTTCAAGTCATATTCAGAAAAAACACCTGAAAATCAACTGAAATTTTTCAATGGATTCTGATTGAAACAAAAATAGCAAGTTAAGTTTCTCCTCTGCATTGAGTTTGCATCATCAGCTGACCTGCCTGGCAGGTGACAGCTCAGGCAGCCAAATTAGCCAAACCCAGTAAGACAGGGACAGTAACACCTCATCCATGACCTTGTCTGATTTAACTTTGCAGGAGGTTTTTTATCTATGCCAAAATTTTATTCATTTTTAATGATGCTTCCAGATTTACTGATCGCCTAAAGTATTTTACTCTTTGCAGAGAGCAGCATTCACTGGAAACAAAGATTTTTACATTGTAAAGGGGAAGGGGGGGTGGGAGGGGGAGATTCTTATTACCCTACTTTAGTTTAATTAAATCAAACTATTGAAAGAAGGATTTTCAAAGTCCTATGCAGTATTAATAACTCTCTCAGGGTATTAGCCTCTAACAAGTCTCTTGCAAAGAATGAGCACCATTCCCTTCTGAAAATCTAAATTTAAAGCATAAATAGTTATCATAAAAGGGGATAAATTCTGTTAACTCCTCAGATTAATCACAGAGCAGAGGAGGTGGGCTGGAAACCAGTACTCAACTCTCAGCAAATGCACCTTGGTCACCCTGTGGCAGAGTCTGTGTCCAGCCCAGGTAACACTGACAGCCCTGCAGGCTCAGCCTTGCACAGTCCCACTGCTCACCAACATCATTTTTAAGGTGCAGGCACACATCCACCACCACACAAACTGTGTTGGCTTCCAACCAGTCAATCAGCAGCATCTTCATTGCCTCAACAACATGCCTGACTCCAGCTAAGAAAGTGTTTGCAGGTGAAAGGCTTTGTTCTCCATCACCCATCACACGCCACCTGCTCCTGCCAACACCCACATATTAATTGTGCAGCATTCCCAACCAAGAGCTTGCTGCTTTGTCACCATTCAAAATCAATTCTGCCAAGAGCAACCAGAGCTTATAAAGCACAGCTAATAATTAATTACACTCCAATGGTCTTCCAGCTAACTCCCATATATCACAGGCTGTTGGATGCTTTTAATCAAAGTGCTTCATTATCATATAGCAATGTATCACTTTTTTTCTTTTTAAGGATGGCATTTTTATAGCAGTAACCTTAAACTTTCCAGCCACACATCTTCTAGTTAAGAGATGCCATGAACAACTAGAGCTATGATAGCGAACTATTCTTCCCTTTAGTAAATGAAGTGGCATCCACACACTTTGGGGAGAAAAAAAAAACCTTTTTCCTGCTTCCATCTAGCCCTATGAAGTACCTGTTCTATCAGCAGAGGGTGGTGTTAATGAATTCCCTGGTGCAAAGCTACAATCCATATCCTGTACAGGGATAGGAGCTGGACTCGATCCTTTTAAGTCCCATCCAGCTCTGCATATTCCATGATTCTGGGGTATTCTCTACATTAACCAGTCTAATCCACCACTGAAAAACCAATCCTGCACAAATGGTCAAAGCTTTCACATTCCTCCAAAGTCCTTTCCTCAGGGAGCTGGACAGCAGGGAGAGCACAACACAGACATAACATGTTGAAAATCTGGGTTATGAGACAACCACCAGACACGAGTTAAGGATCATGTCTGCTCACCTCTGCCATTTATTTCTGCATTTTCTTCTGTCAAATAACCCAGATTCCTTCTCACACATATTCAATGTAATACCAACTAGTCTCCAAAATGCATAATAAATGCTGTCTTAAAGCCCCTTCTAAACCATTCCCAGGAGTCGACTTTCCCCTTCCCTGCCAAGGCTCACCCTCTACAGAAATGTCTATTATGAAAGAATTGGCCTAAAAGTGAAAAAAATATATCATAGATTCATTTAGGTTGGAAAAGGCAGATTCCCATACAACTCCATATAACATGGTGGGGTTTTACATTTATTTCTGCCCTGCTGTTAATCTCTTCTCATCTCTAGAGTATTTTAAATAGTGCAAGTTAAGATCCCTTTCCACTCTCACAGAAGGCATTTCTGGACTGAACAGGCAGACACAGAAGTTTCTGTAGCACCACACACCCTTGCTGGCACTTGGCCTCAATTCTTCCTGCTCGTGGTGTGAGAAGGGGCATTTGCAGCGTTCAGAAGCAATCAAGATACAACATAAATAGCAGAAGTATTTTAAGGAAGATTTCTGGGCTCCTCTGCCCACCATGAAATGAATTTTAAATTGTCCCTTTAGCAAAGAAGTTACTTTTACACACATGGTAATAGAAAGATAAGGAAAACATAAGCTAATGCTGAGACAATGCCACTAAATTCAATGTACTGAAAACGCACACCTGTGTTTACCTTTCATCCTAACAGAATAAATAGTGTTAACATACAAGCCAACTTGAAAATTTGAGGTATTTTCAATTAGTACAATCACATTTCTACTCTCGCAAGTAATCATCATTTGGATTCTGATAGCATTTGGGACTTTTGTTTCCAGAATACTTATAAAATTCACCATCCTACAGCATTAAAGCAAAACATAAGCAGTCCAGAAATATGTTTTCCAGTAAGATATATTGAGGTAGGAATGAACAATTAAGCTCCAACTCCTCAAGCTGCAGTGTCCAAGTATTTCCTCAACTACAGAAGGCATGCAAAGCCTTGGTTCATTTGAATACACTAATTGCCCATGAGATGCACCATTTCCTGACCTTCTGTTGCTTTTACACAAAGGTCTCATCTCATTTCATTAACGCTGGTTGGCTGGAGAGCATTTGTGCAGGCACAGGGACTGCTGCCAGCACAGCACTGCAGAACTGGGGAGAGGGGAAAGATGTGGGGCACTTGGACTGGACAAACACTGTAGGTTCGTCCTAACCAAAAATATTCTATTCTGAACCAGCACCTGTGCCCTCCAACAGCAGGTGGCCAATCTGTCCCCAGAAGCCAGGCAGGCTGGGCTCCAGAGAGTGCCGACACTGATGGCCATTCCCTGTTTGCCACTGCTGCAAAACTCAGGATGTGGAGAACAGCCTTCCCTCAGACACACACACAGTTTTCATTCAGCATTTAAACATCAAATTGTCCCTTGGATTGCCATTTCTCACCACGATGGCCCATCTGATGGTGCCAAGCTAACCAAGGAGGTGAGGTGGCTCCTTTTCTTCTGCAGGAATCAGAAACCAACCCTTGACCTCACACTGATCCCAGACAGGCTGTCCCTGACATTCCAAGGACAGAAATGTTTGCTTCCTACCACACAAGCACAACTACATGACACAGCAGCTCCAAGAGATGGCTCCTGGGAAGGCGAGCTCCCATGAGAGGCTAAAGCCCCAAAGGTTGGTTGCTGGGAGCCACCTCCAGACTTGCTGCAGTCACTGAGCTCACATGCCTGATGCCCATCCCCTGATCTGCAGGAGCCTGCAGACTCCTTGGCACTGCTGCTCCTCTGACAGCCCTGGAAAACCTGGGGGTCTGGCAGCACTTGGAACATCAAACACCCTGGGTTCCTCCTATTACAGGTATTTAGAAGCCCAAAAATGCTCAGTGACCTAAGGCATGCTTGCCCTGAAATGCCAGCCTGGGCAGTTGCTGCTCAGATGCAGGTACTGACAGGCTCTCACACATTTCCACCCGAGGCACAAATGTGTCCACAGGGTATAACTCGCCTCCTGAAAAGTCTCTCTTTCAAATCTATCTGCCCATTGAGAGATGTCATTATTCAAAACAACAAGCTTAAAGAGGTCGAAGGCATGGGAATAATTCTGAATCAGGGGTACAAAGTTACTGCCACAAATGAAAGGTCATTTCGCCAATTATCTCCTGCATATATTTTGTATTAAATTCTGCATTATTATTAGGTTCACTGGGTTTTCTTCTGATTGCTATATGGAGAACTAAGAATTTACCTAAAGCATAAGGTTAAATTATAAGTCAGTGGAAAATTATGATGATGGATTTCAGTTTAATAAGCAGTTTAATAAGGAAAAAATATAAGTACACATATATGTAAAATAGATATACTGTGCTTAATTGACTGAAAAGGCCTGCTTAAGAGCTCTCCCTCTCAGGCAACAAAAGCAGCATCAGGAAGGGTTTCAGATCAGAATAAGTGAATAAGGTAGTTTAAAGAGTTCAGCTTCCTTTATGACTTAACATTCTGATTGATAAATTTTTTTTAATCACATCATGCTACCATTAACACCCGATTTCAATCCCAAATAGAAGTCTCTGAAACCATAATTAAAGCAAAATTTTGCACTATGGTTTTTTTTTCCTCACTGCCCCCTCCCAGGTTCAAAGCAGTGGCCTGAGTCTGAGCAGAGGATCTGGAGGGCACCACTGCCCTGCTCACCTGGGACTGGTGGTGGTGGGTGGGGGCCAGGCACGAAGCCCACGGGCTGCTGGTGCCAGAGACAGATGCCTCTCAGAAAGGAGTGTGGAGCTGTGCAGATGGCACCAGCAAGGCATCCTTGGCTGCTTTAATTGGGGGGATGTTCTCCCACGGAGAAGTGTCTCTGAGCAGAGAGAAGAGGAGCAGGGGAGGGAAGGATCAGCTTTCAAGAGGGAGAGATTTTCAGCCAGATTGAATAGCAGCAGATAAAATTCTCAGGCTCAAAAAGCAACGATCTGGCCCAGAGGGCTGAAATCTGGAGAAGTGATAAGTAACCATGATAGAGTCTATCAGAAGAAGCAGCAGTGTGACACTTTAGGGAACTTACTTAGATGTCTATAGAGTAACCCCCTGAGAAGGGGGGAATTAGAAGCTCTAATACTTGAATCAGTACCAGAACAGATTTTCTTGGGCAAATTCTGTAGAGCTGAGCATAACTTACTGTGTAGGAAGAAAGCACAAATTTAAAGAGTAATTTAATGTGAAATTCAGCTAAAAAACCAAAAAATAATGCAAAAAAACCCAAACAAGGATGATGTCATTATAGACACTTTGTTGTGGTTAGATCAAAAGCACCCCAGGACAAGTCACTGTTCCCTGCTGCACAGGGCAGAGAACTCCTAAGTGTGTGGGTAAAGCAGTGCAGAGTCACACTGACCAACTGGAATCCAATGGGATAACCTTTCATCTGAATAACAACCCCCCCTTGCTAGGAAAAAAAATACAGATAAAATAATAGAAAGGAGTTATTTCAGCTCTAGTCCTGCCTAACAGGGGAGTAGGAGAGTACCAATGCAGAATTTGACATATGGGAGTAATAAATAACACTTTGAATTAAAGCAATCAAAAAAAGGCATGTATATATATATACACACACAGATAATTATTTTAAGCAAAACAGCCTTCCTTCTGATATAGAGGAACAGAATGCATAGCAAGACCACCACGGCTGTGCCAGAAAGAAGCACTTGAAAAACAGAAAGCAACATAAATCATATGTCAGAAACAAGTTTACATGACTGAGGAATACAAAAGAACCAACATTAATCAAAGTGCATTAAAGACAAGACACAAAGCTAACCAGAAAGGAACAAAATACATCAAGAAAGATTTGGTTGGCAAACAACAAGAGGAAACAAAGGAAAGCGAGACCTTCCTCCTAAAGAGAAGGTGATGATGCATTTAGTGCCTTGTGCCACAGATTTCACCAAGAGGGGAAATGTCCTCATCCTGATGGGGTAACCAATAGGAGAGCAGACCAAGGGCTGCATAGATGGTTTCACACCAGCTGTAACATATGGACAACATTCCCAGGTAAGACCTAAGAAGCTGCAGGAAGGGATCTCCAAAGCAGGCAGGAGCATCCTTACGAACCAAAGGGGCACACAGAAACCAGAGGGCTGGAGGGAGGCAAACAGCACTTCTTGGTACATGGAACCTGATGTGATCCAAGGAGGCAGGTTCCCACTGGCAGCCCAACCTCTGGGCTGTTAGGGAGGACTCTCACTTGGATAAAACGTGATTTACTCATTTAGTAGGGTGCAACTGCTGAGGAGCTGGACAGCTTTTGAGAAATTAAATTCCTAAATTAATAGCAACAACAGAATAAAAGTGTCTTTTCTGGTGTTTTCTCCCTCTCTCCTCATTTTTCTCCTGTACAAGGCCTTTGAAAGGATAAATAGACAGGTACTCTTCTGCAGTGTCCACTGCAGATCTCCATGGTAAGTTCTCCATTGATACAGGATAATTAGCAAACTGCATGCTGCTTGGATCAGTAAGAGCACACATCTCTTTCTGTAGTGCTTACAAAGTGGTAGGTTTGCTCCAATAACACCTAAATTAGGTCAGCATTCCCCCCATCATTATCTTTGACTCCTCTGGGAAGGCAAATAGCAGAGAGGAAACATTTGAGTGCCACCTCTAACCCAGCTGTGCTTGCCAAGGACCCAAACCCTGCTCCTCTCAGACACAGCACATGCACATCTGGTAAACAAAGGGAGTTTTAAACAGTGTTGGGAAGTAAACTACAACCAGTAAGAGATCTCTAAAACAAGTTAGTCATATAGGACATGTGAGAAAGTGTATTTTGAGACAGCAGAAGCTGCTGTTAATCTGATATACAGTTACATGTGATGTCGATGCATTGCATGCCCAGTGTGGGAGGATTCCTGAAAATGCTCCTCAAAAAAAACATTAAACTCTTTGGAAATTTAAAATTATGGAGAATTTTCCCTACACTATTACTAGCTTAAATCAGTTTTCATAGGAGAAATACACTTCCACTCTAGTAGGTAGCAAATACTAGACCAGGTTCATGCTTTCAACATGCTTAACAATGCTCACTGCATGGGTAATGCCAGCAATGCACCAGCACTGAGGTTTTAACTATTCACAGTTGAATCAAATTGTACATTTTAAACTGTTGCTGTGGAAATGCTAACTGTAGTCTACAATTAATAAATTTTCAATTTCTTTGGGGAAAAATGTTATTTCATTAAAGCTGTAGCTCACAAACACCAGCTCCAGAAGCTTAGAACAGGATACAGCTTGATGCCATCTGATCACCAGCAGCTCTGCAAGGACAGTTCTCATATCACCTCAACAGCAGCAGAAGGCAGAGCAAAGGATTGGGGCTCAAAGAAAAAGGCTGTAAACATCAGCCAAGTGATTTCTGCTATACTACAGGGCAGGTGGTCTACACATTCAAGGGCAGACAAGTTTTCATTTGCTTCACAAGACATACTAACCAGATTTCAGGAAGGAACAGCATGGGAAAACAAGCAGCACATTTCCACCAAGGACAACTTCTGTGGACTTGGTTGCACTCTGAGGGGATTACTTTTTTCCCCAGGTTTCTTCCATCTTTGTAGTTCAATAAATTATCTCCAGATCTTCTAGAAATCAAGCAAGAGATGTTGCTCCTGGAAGCCCCACCCAGGCCCCAGTGTGCTGACACATGGGAACAGCTTGTCATTATTTGATCTCAAATGATTTTCAATATTGCTTTGCTGTGGCAATAATTTGCATTCTTATTAAGATGAATTAAGATCATCGTGTTGTATCATGACATACCTAATTAATACAAAGCAACTTTGTAGCTTTATCAGTAACATGAATTTTCATGAAAAGCCCAATGTCCTTGTGCTAAAAGACTTATAATGTTGTTACCTTTCTATATTTTCACTGCATGAACTCAACAAATCCTTTCTGTGGCTTCTGTGTGTCTTATAAAGCATTGCATGGGCACAGAGGCAGCATTTTGTTTAACATACACTGGGAGTACAAGTCTTGTGTTAATACTTGTACTGTTTCTGACTCTGCATTAATACACTCCAGTGGATTTAGTCAATGAAAAGATAACCATTTATAAAACTTGATATTGGATCCATTTGGACCAGGACCAGAAGCTCTGTGTGAAAGTGACGGGGAATAGGAGACATTCCAATCTCTACCCCCATATGCTCTTTTCTTTTGACTTGGGAACATAATCTAATTTTAAATACACCCTCTCCAAGCAGCATGGTGGAGAAATTTCCTCTCTAAAAAGCAGGAAGCTATTTTTCAAATGCTACCTTTTAATTTTGAAAAAGACTGCATTCAAGCCAGAAGATCAGCTACCAATATTTTTTAAGTGATCTGCGGCATGACAAGCTTAGCCAGCAATAGAAAACCCATACAATCTATCCACTATTGTCTGAGGGTTAATATAGTTATAGCAAGCCTATTACTTCTGAGCCTCCTAATGAAAAATGTTCTATTTAACAAAGTGAACATCAACATCCTGAAGAGGTTCTTCTGCTATCTGTCTTCTACCTTTAATTTTAATTAAGGAAACAAATGGACAGTAAATTTGAAGCAAAGAATCAACATTAATCTCTAAATCAAAACGATTTACATTGAGATTACAATTAATCACATGCATGAAATATCTTATTTAATAGGGTGATGCCCTCAGTTACTTTGTTTAATCACTAAAACAATTCAATTTCCAAAATTAGAATTTGGAACCAGTCCAAACATAACCCATTAGGATTATCAATCCAGCAAGAACAGTGACACTAAACCTCTGAAAAAATAAACTCCTCAAAACTTTTTTTATTCCTACACTGAAGAATGTAAAGTGGGCCCAGACAGAGTGACCCTCAGCTAAAACCAGGGAGGGGCAACACAAAACCTAATCAAGGAGTGACCCCAGGATGTTTGCAGTGACACTTGTGGGTGACATTATCCGTCCCCATTCAAAGAAAGGCCATTAGCAAACAGAGAAACTCCACCATATCCCACGAGTTCCCTCCAGTTCCACTGGATGTGGGCTTGGCTAATTAACACAGACAAGATTTTTGCCACCATCCTTAATAAAGGGCAGAGAGGACACAGCCTGAGATTGTACTCAGAATTACCAGCTGCCATGTGGGATATTGCTCAGATGCACAGACAGGCTGGCATCAAACTGTGGGCTCCAGGGTACAGCAGCAACACCTTCTACAGCTGGAGAAGCCTTGAGTCAAACATCTTCCTTCAGCCACCTTATTTAGAGTCAATATAACCATTGTCCATGCCTTTCTGTTGTCAAAGGTGAGAATCACATCTCCCTAAGAACAACCTCCTGTTCTGGAGGTGTGTGGTGGGATTTGAGAAGGCAAACCAATGCAGGATTTATTCTCACTGTAATATTTTAACCAGCACATCAAAACATGGCTACAACACTTCACCAAAGCATCAATTTACACACACACATCTTTTACCTCAAGCCAAATGCCATAAGTCTTTAGTTTCTGCCTCAGCAAGATTAACACAAGACTATTCATTATGTGATCAATAAGCCTGTCCTCTCACGGGCTCTTTTTCTCTTACCCCACTCAACTTGCACTTTGTGGTAGGATTTATTTAAAGGAAGGGTGTACATTAACTGAAGACTGTTCAATGATTTCTGTTCTCATCTTGTCCTCTAGCACTGTGTCTCCACACTTTAAAAAAATTAAAAAAAAAATAAAAAAGGAGAGAAGAGGAAAGAAAATCAAGAAGAAATCAGACCATGGTGCTCTGGATGCCCCGAAGTGTGTTTGTGTGTGCCTGTGTCGTATCTTACTAGAGAGCAGTCACATACTGCTTTCTTACCTAAATGACACTTCTCATCTAAAAATTCATTTTTCAAGTAGATTTTCCTTGCTCCACATCCTCAGAGCCGCACTGCCAGCAGAGGAGAACAAGTCCTTCTGGCTCCCTGCCTCCTCCATGTGCCATACCTCCTCCAGTGGCACCTCAGCCACCCTCCCTTTTACCTCCCTCAGATGGTTCCAGTCACTCCCTGCTCTGCAAACCCACCGGCAGAGCCAGCAAAGCAAAAAGCACCCCCAGCTCCAAAGCCAGACCTGCTCCTGGGACCCACCCCAGCACATCCTCATCTTCAACCCAGGCTGCAAAAACCCCACTGGGAGACTCACCCACCTCAGCCAGGGGACAACTCCAGCCACAACAGGCAGCAAAAATTTGTTACCCTCAAACCATCAGCCCATCTCACTGCCCAGAACAGGTGAGCAAAATCAATCCTTCCTCCAACCCACAGGAAGATGCAGATTTACCCAGCAGGGCAAGGAGCCCAGAGGTACAATCAACATGCAGGAACACACTCTGAGCATTTTCCTCAAGAATGTGCTAAAATGCACAACACAAGGAGAGAAAGTGGCAGAAACAAAGGGACAGAACTGAAGTCCAGACCCACCACAGACCATGACAGGTCAGGGGGTCTCCTCACACTGGCAGGGAGGGAGGTTGGATGGCATTGGGAAGCTCCTGCACCCCACCCTGGGCCTGCTGGTGGAGGTGGGCACTGGAGGGACAACACTGCAAGCAGTTTGGCAGCCTTTCCATCCAAGCCCTACAGGAGGGGCAATAAAGCCATGATGACCTGGGGCCAGAGCAGATGACAAGCCTAAACTCTCACTGAGTACAGTGTGTTGGCTGAATATTACCCAAATGCAAACTGCATAAGCAGCTCAATAAAACTTGCAGAACAGTGAGGGACATCATTACAGTCTAAGGAAAACCTTACAGATATGGGAAAGCTGTCACCATGCTCAATATTTTAGTGCTGTGGTGTATTACAGGCTTTTTAGGAAGCTTCAGTTTATGCTTCCTCAGGTAAAAATGTGCTTTTATATCAGACAACTCTCTTGGGCAGTTCTTTCTGAGAAGATGACACGTGCCACACATAAGGGATTAGAGTGAGGACTGTTCTCTAACCAGCTCTCTAAAAAAATGTTTGGGGTTTTTTTTTCCCCTCCAAGGGTCCTACAGGCTTCCACTTGCCTGGGTTGCTGATGTATGTGGAGGAAGTACCTGCACAGTTAATGCAAAAACATGACATTGGACTTGACATTTTATATTAAAAAAAAAAGTTCTTCCCAGACAGCTTGTCTTTTTGACATGTCAACTACCATGTTACTTTCAGGCAAGAAATAAAGAATATTAACCAACAAATCAAGTAAACACACCTTGTGTGCTTTTGGAGTGCAACAAGAAAAGTTTCCTAAATAATTCTTGCTTTTGTTGGTGCAAACCCAGAAGGATGAAGCAACACATCTGAGCTCTTCTGAACACCCACAGCAAATTAAAGGGACTCAAGTGCAAAGCATTAGAATTCTCTGTACCACAAAACCTACTATGAAAAATTCAGCAAGAAGGTGTAAAGCTCTGGAACCAAAGGTGGTGAGAAGGAGGCATCCCACTTCCCGAGCCTCGGCACTTGTTCCAGCAGCACAAGTCACCATTCCCCTGGGAGATGTGCCAGCTGGAGGCTCCCTGGGCACTGCCAGTGAGTCCATGCTGGTTTGCAGCAGACTCATGGCCACTGCCACCCCAAAGAGCTTCCTCGGGCCCCTGGAGCTGGGCTGGAAGGATTGATCATATTAGTGGGGAAATGGGACACCTCACATGGGGGGAAACCGATCCTGCCCAGAGCAGTGCCAGTTCTGAGGAAAGAGTGATTAATGGGGAAGAATTGATCCTCCCAGTCCTTGTCAGGAGTCCAAGTGCTGCCTTAAACAAAGAGGTCTATGTGTAAAATGCTACCAGGCAGTCACTCAAATCATGCCACAGCTTATAATGCCTCCCCTCACTTCAGTCCACCCTTCCTTTTTAACAGCTACTTATGCATGAAAAAACCTCTTTTTCTACACACTCCTAAACCTGGCAGTGGCAAACATCCTTAGGTATGGCAGCCTTACCCACACAGCTGCCCCCAGATCACCTCCCACTTTCTCTAACAAACAAGGCTAGGAAAAGTTTTCAGAAAAATCCAAGGAGTCCAAAGAAGCTCTTCCAAAGAGCAGAGACAGATGGAGGGAGGTCTTGTGGAGCTTCTTTGTGCAAAATAGTTACTCAACAGATGACCAAGGAGACAGGAGGGAGATGTGCACAGCTTTCCTGGCTCAAGTGTACTGTCTAAAAATCCAGCTTGGGTTACACGCAATAAAGTATTAATGGCTGTCTCTTGGAAGTACACATCTATGAAATTTAATTTCTTTAAACCTGATACATTTCCTGTATTAATTCTGTGGCGAGGCAGAAGAGTCAGAGCTATCTGTCTGTGAAGGGCACGAGCACACCTCTCCTTCAGAGCCAACCCTCCAACCTCATTAACCGCAACAGCACCCTCAGGGCCCACTGTTTGCACAGGGTGTCCCCAAAAGAGGGAGAGCAGAGGAGAGCACCCCACATGAGCAGAGAGCTGACTGCTCCATCTGCCTCCAGAACAGTCCCCAGGGCAAAGCTCTGCTCACAAAAAGGGGCTCTGCAAATACCACATGAGATGAGCACAGCAGCACACGCAGCTTTTGGCATCTGTTTATCATTAAGGAAAACCTCACCTGGATGGCTGGGGAAACAGCCCACCTGCTTTGAAAAACAGGCTTCATCTTTTCTCCCAGCAATCTGCTTGTGCTGAGTGATGCTTTAAAAATACACCAAGCCACAGTGCTAACACTGAAGCATTTCCTTAGCCAGGCGGGCAGGGACAAGATCTGCATCTCACAAAAGGCCAACATATGGTGCTGATAGCTCCCTGATTATGTCAACATTTATTAGGTAAGTAAAAATCACCAGCCTTCTTTAAAGGAAGGAGCCCAGATGCCTGCAATTAATATTTCTCCACCCCACCCAAGAAACTGTAAGGTAATCCCTAATGTCTCTACTTGAAAAGGCTCAAAACTCACAAATTATGTCATTAGAAACAGCAACTGGTAACAAGAGGTTGGGTATAATGTATTTTCATTAGCCGAGGCTAATTGGAGCCAAATGAGTAAAACAATGCAGTGAGGGCAGGCAACAGAAATCCTTGGGTCTTTAGGAGCAGAAATAAATGAGGGTAATCAGTGGTGGATGCAGAATACAGCATGTTCAATTAATATAAATAGGAGAGCAGTCAACTGCAGCACTCCTGGGGCACAGACAGAGCTGGTGGGCAGCAGATGTCTCACTGTATCACACAAACACCAGCAGGATGGCAGCCTGACCCAGGGAACACACGGGGGTTTGAGGGACACCCAAAAAAAAACCCCTCTCAAATTGCTACAGGAGGGAATTCTGCTGAGCTGGGTGGAGAAACCAACCCCGAGCTCAGGAGGGAAAAGGGAAAGGGGAGGAGGCAGTGCCTGTCACCTTGGAGAACAGACAGCCATGGCAGCTCTACCCTTGGCAGCTCTGCCCCTTTGCCACCTGCACACACAGATATTTTGTGGGGGTGGATTTGCTGATCCATCCTCCTCCTCCTCCAGCTTTTCATCACGTCAATTTAATTGTTACAGTAACGATAGCAAATTGATTTTGCAATTTCAGCTTTCAGACCCTTCTGAAGTGAGAACAACCAACCTTGTCTTTCACTTCAATCTCCTCCTCAATAAGATCAAGGCTGCTGTCCTTCAATTTTCTCTTCTTTTAGAATGGAAAATAATGATGAGCTCCCTCTTCAGCATTTGCTTCTGGTCCAATGTGTGGGCAGAGAGTGAATTTCTTTTGGTTTTGTTCCCATTAGGCAAAACCCCTTTTTTAATATTATGCTTTGGGATTCAAGGCTTTAGAGATTATGTTGTTTTATAGCTCAAGAGTCACATGTGCTTTTTCAAGTTACTGGCACTTTTATGCAATTTCCCTATATATATATATATTTTTTTTGCAATTCTCAAATAAGAATTGGCAATAATTCTATTATTTTACAAGCACAAAGTTCAGAGATCCACAACCCTGTACAGCCAACACTGAAGTCTACTGTGCAAAACCTGCTGAATTTAAGCAAATTACATGAAAGCTTAATGAGTTATCTATCACTCACATCCACAGACATCCTGCCTCTTTCATATTCTGCAAAACAACAATAAAATTCCTCATCCATTAATGAAATCACAATTTCATGATCAAGTCTGCACTGACTCATCTTGGCTTTCATCACTTACCATCAATAAATGATGCTCTGGTGATTTAAGCAGTGTATGATAAACATGTTTCCAGTTAAGGGCTGATTTTATATTATAGCAATTCATTTATTTTTGTTTTACCATTTGGAGTCACACAGATTCAGGTGGGTTTTTTGTTCTTAATTCCAATTACCCCCACCCCGCCCCCCCTTCCCATTCTCTCCCCGAAGAAAACAGATTTCACACTGAAGAAATCTGGGGCGGAAAGACAGATGCGCAATACTATGGAGGTCAAAAAGTCATGTCATTTTGAAAGTGAAGGTGAGTTTTTTCTCAGTGCATTTTTCTTTTGTGCTCTATTGCATGGCTGGTGAGTGAAGATTAGGGCAGACAGCAAATTAGACAGGAGCTGTCTATGCAATTCAGCCACAAGAAGAAATAGTCAAACACACAAGATGACACATCAGGAATGGTTTAGGAAGGAGTTGCACACAGGAGCAAAAAGTTAGAAGAAATTATGTGTACTCAGTCACACAAAAGTACTCCTGAGCAGCTGACCATTCATATCCATCAGCTGTTAAAATATGTTCTAAATTCCTGAAGCTTGCCCAGACTTTTGTCTCTTAGATCTATTGGTTGGTCCTAGAAATTCATCTATGTATCTATATCAAACTAAAACAAAAAAGTTCCTAGTGCAAAATGAAACAGCCCCAATCCTGCATCAAATTTTAGAAAGATGCTTGAGGCTTCCTCATCCAAACTACAATTTAAGTTTATTTCTTCTCCACCAGTCCAATTGTGTTGAGAGACATTAATGTTTTGCTGTCCTGTGTGATGGAAACAGAAAAAGGTCTAAGCAGAACATGCAGATAACCTGAAATAAGTGCAAGTGCATGTCTGATGTGACCAAGGCACAGCCAGCCAAAGGATCACTCCCTGCATCCCTTACTGACACTGCAAAAGAAGCCTGACTTTAGTTTAAATGATTTTTTTTCCTGAGAAAAATGCCTTCCATGGGTATTTTCCTGTGAAATACTGGAGGAATAGGAGCAGATGACTGATGTCCATGCACTTTTTTGGTCACTGAAACCCAACTAGTTCTGCTCCCTTCCTCCCTCAGTGGTATATGATGAGGAGAAACATGAAGGAAACACTTACACATCCAGTAGGAGATACAATAACTTTTTTTACAGCTAGAGAAGAATCTGTGAGGATAAGAAAAGGGTTAACACTTATTTGAAATTAATTCCTAGTCCCAGTTAAGATAGTGAAACTCTCAGGATGTCAGAGATTTGCCCCTTCTGCTCTCTTGTATTCCTCCTCCTCCTCCCATTTTTAAGTCTCAAAAAATGGTTAAAAAACTCCAAACAACCTGAACTATTTCTGTAAAAAAACCTTCCCAAAACACAGAACTTCAAGCCCACACTCATTTAAAGAAATATTTACCCTAAAATCTCAAGAAAATGTAAAGCAATGGTTAAAATCTGTGTGAATATTCTCATGTGGAAAAACTCTGGTGGCATTTATTTCTGTTTTAGAAATTAATCAGAATGAGTATTTTTATTAATGTGTATTGAAATAAAAGTAATTTTCTAGAAGACAGCAGGAGGAACATAGGTCAAAAAGTGTTATTTCCAAGCAGCATCCAAACCACCTTCAGAGCTAAATCTTCCCCATTTTGCTATTATAGAAGTATTTTGCTTTCATATAAAATAGTGGAAGTAAGGACAGGGGAATGGACAAAGAATAATTTGCATATTTTCCAGCATATAACTGACATCTACTTTTGTAGATCTTAAAACAACTCAGTTAAGTCCCCACTAGGAGAGTCTTGAAGGATCTGCTTAAGGAATGAAGGGCATCCACCTTCAATCAATCTCATATCCATGCATTTAACACAACAGTGAGTGCAGCCTGAGCTCTTGCTTTTGGAGTTTTAAGCTGCCCTTCCAAGATGTTATTCCTTCCCAGAACAGACACACTTCAGGTTCCTGCAGATAAACAGAGCTTGTTGAAGAACCTGTTTTCCCACATGATACGTAAAAGTGTGTTATATATAGAATTTGCTTTAGCTTTTACTATATAGGTCATAGTATGTAGGGCAAGCAACTTGTGAGCCAGATCATTGGCACCAGAGGTGCTACTCCACAGCCTACCTGCAGCAATCCATTTTTCCAACAGCAAGTCCATCCCCAAGGTTTATTGGGGAGATTGCTCAGGTTAAACTCCTCTACTCCACATTAATATACATGTTTGGGCAGCAGTGCCCAAAAGCTCCCTGTTTGCCACCAGCACTGCATCTTTGGCTTTGTCCTATATTGCCTTTGCTACAGAGGGAAAAGGAAATAGCAGCTTTCAAAGACAATAATAGAAGAGGGCACACTAATTGAAAATCACACTCTGAGGCTTGGGCATCAGCCATCAAAACTGCAAGAGCTGACCTAGTGACCTTCCCATCAAAACCAGCTAGGACAGGCATCTTCTAACTTTATTTTCCTAGAAAAAATAAAGCCCTGTTAAATCCACAGAGCCTGGTATCACTGTGTAACAGGAAAATATTACAGGTATTTGATGTTTGCATTCCACAATATCAGCATTTCAAGAGGACAAAGCTATCCCTGAGCATTTCCACAGCCAGAGAACCCACCAGACACTTTCCAGTTGTAGTTCACAGACAAAGGTGAAGATACTTCAGCCAATGGTAATTCCACAGACTCACACCTGAGGATTCACCTCTGCAGGGCCTCACTAAGCAGATTATCAAGATACCAGGGAACATTTCTCTGCAGATGCTCCTTATTTGCAGAGCAAGAACTGCAGCAGGGTAAGGGCTTTGGGCATGACAGGCTCTCGGGCTTTTGGCTTCACTCTCCACATGCCCTTCCTTTCCAGGGGACACAGAGACCCATGGAGGCTGTGGAAGGGGCGCTGTTCCCCAGCATGGAGGTTTAGGAGGCTCCAGACATCTCTCAGAAGTCCTGTATCTGATATTTCCAAAGAGGAATAGTTATTCTCTCTCTCTCGCCATTCCATGGAAATTATGTCAAACCACTCCCCTTTCCCCCCATCCCCAAAAGGCAAATCAACCCTGGTCAGATCCCTTCAGCACTGCAAACCTGAAAACCAGGTTACCTACAGCTCAAAGCTTTCCTTTGGCATATTTAGGATTTTCCCACTGAGAAGTAAGTTTGTTTCAGGGGCAGAACCTCAACCACCATAACATCCAAACCAGCCAGCTTTCCTTTCCCAGCTCCTCAGAGTGCCACAAGGAGCAGTGCTGCTGGCAGCACAGGCATTACAAGGCTGGGGGTTTAGCCCACCTTGTTGCCACTGAAGTGCTGATGAAGTTGCACGTCTCCTGCCTCTATCCTGACTTATTCTCTTACTTTATAAATGGCTTATGACACTCTGGGTTATTTTTCAGCTCAGAGCAGCCACTGTCAGTGCCAGTAATAATGTCAGTGAAGTCCATCTTCAAACTCAGGTGTCCCAGTTACACCCTCGCAATGGAACCTGCATAAATGGCCCTGTTCAAATCCATTTTACTATTACCACTTATGTGCCACCTGATTTCTGCCTTACACTACTAAATCCAGGCTGCTAACAGGGTGTTACAGCAATAAAAACAACCAGCACCTGGCGAAGGTGAAAGGCCCCAAAATTCTCCTGAGCAGCTTCTACTTTGATGAACATCTTCCAACTTTCAGGCACAAAGAGTTGTATTTCATCTGTTGTAAAGATATGAGCATTTCAGCTGCAGTTTTCACAGGTGCTTTAAACATTAAGGCAGCAGAGGAAGGTCAGCATGGTTTCTAACTGTCCTCTTAGCATACAAGTTTCAACTCTCCTTTCTCCTACCTATCCCTTACAAAAAGTGATTCTCTGTCCTTTTATGTGTAAAAAGGAGACTGCTTTGCTCTTGAGCAATACCATTAGTAATTACAGTTAAAAACAGAGTAGAGAAACTAAGGGATGAGTGAAAGAGAGCAATAAGACTTCATGAAGGACTTACTACAGACATGAGGAATGAAGGGTTTCCAGAAAATTCACCAGCTGCATAAAAGCACTAACACAAACAGAGGCTGGATTCATTTTTAAAAAAAAAAGCAGATAATCAAAAATGCTTCACTCTCACCAACACTATGACAATAGCAGCAAACTCAGCAACCACTGAGTAACAAATCCAGAACTTTATTGCACTCAAAAGCACCACAGCACCATTTACTGCCATTACTCCAAGGCAGGTGTCCCTCACAGCATGTCCTCAGACCTCTCCAATTCAGAGCACTATAAAGCACAGTATTTTGTGTTTAGAATACACTAGAATTAAGACTTTGAGACCAAGATTGATTCCTGAATAATTTCAGAACACCTTAGCTCATGGCCAGCAGCCACTGTTCAGTTCTGCAGACAGAGGGACAACAAAGGCTGCTGATCATGAGGCCTCTTCTACTCTGAAAGGACTTCCACCACGACACTGAAAACCAAGACAGCAAGGAGGAACTTCATCACTCCATCCAGCACCACCTCATTCAGTTACTTTTAATTTTTACTCCAATAGCTCTCCACAAACAAACTCTAGTTGAGCTTTCTATCTACCTCTAAAAATGACCAAACAGTCTCTTTGCAGCAATAACCTCTCTCCCTGGCCCTTATTGCTGTCACCACGTCAGTTCTGGGAGCCAGACCCACCTGGACACCTGAAAGTGCACCAAGCGGGAAAAAGTGCAACGTGACCCAGCTCACACAGACTGTTTTAGTGACTGTTGGGCCACACAAAAGTATTCTCACCACCCACTGCCTTCCCCAGTCTATATTCAATCCACACAAACCACATGGGAAGAAATTTTTACACCATCTGAAGTGAGACACGTGCCACAGTTTGTTTGAAAGTTCACACAATGCTATTTTCACTGTTGGTTTTATCTGTGCCATCAGATGTGGTTATAAAATGTCAGAAATAAACTTTGCACCTCTCTTCACGAGAGGGTCTCACCAACCTTCTCTGCTCCAGGATGTGCTGGGGTCAGCCAGGGTGTCCTTCTGCTGGGGGAAGAGTTTGTTCCACTCAGACAGGAACTCTTCTGGAAAATTCCAAGGAGGCCTCAGAGAAAAACCCCCTCCTGCTCCTGAGGAGACAGAGCTTCCCCTTCCTTGCTGCCTGAGTTTTGTATTGCACTCCCATCATTCACTGCCTTTGACAACTCAGCTGCAATTAATTACCCGTGATTGCATAGACCAAGACACCACACCACACAGCAATTACTAATTAGCATACACATGTAACTTTGCAGTCCCAGCAACACTTTACAAGCAGTAACTAATCAGGGTTTAAACTCATTTCACCTGTGCCTCGTTAGTCCCCTCCTTTCTCGCTGAGCTCTTGTTCACCTGCAGGGACTCTCCCTCCTCTCCCAGCAGTGACCCATCTGCATTCTGCCCTGACTATTCCTTTCTGGCTCCCTCATCTCCTCTTCCCCCCCTCAGGCATCCTTCTTCCAATTGAAAAACCTACCTGGAGCAGTTGGAATATGCCTAAATATCCTAATAAACATCCTAATAAATATCCTAATAAATAGCCTAATAAGCAGTGAGATGTGGCAAAAGAGACATTTACAGCTTTCCAGTGAAGGGAAACCTGCCTAACAGGAATAGGTGAGGTGTGTTTGCCTCCACATCAGGACACCAGAGAAGTACAGAAGAGAAAGAATTAGCAGAAAAGAGGAAAAGGACACAGTGCCCATTAACATTTATTTTCTTTACAAGCTTTTAGGTGTGGTGAGTTCTCTCGTTGCAAGACACAGCACCATGTGAGCCTGTAGCAAAAATCAGAAGCTGATGCTGACAGACATTTCAAATGCACTCCAATTCCATAGCTCTGGTTTCAGTCCCTACAAATTTCCAGACATTTTCAGAATTGAAGCGAGACATGGAAAAATTCACCTTGTGTTCCAGAAAGAAGAAAAGAAAACTGTAAAATAAATACCAAAGATTCAAAATAAGTGTTTTTCTTTCTATTCAGCATGACCTTTTTTTTAAAAAAAAAAAAGTAAATAAATTACAAGAGGAATTTCAAGGAGAGAATTAATAATTTTGGGGATGTATTTGGCCTTCAGAGCTATGGGCACACATTGCCAGCTCATGTCCAGCTTTTCATCCACGAGCACCCCCAAGTCCTTTTGCTTTTCTCAGTAAGTTCATCTCTCAGGCTGTCCTCATGTCTGGGATTGCCATGGCCCAGGTGCAGCACCTTACATTTATTTATCACCTTCACTGATTTATGAATAAATTTTAAAGCAATCTTTTGAAAGTTTCTAAGATTCTGAAAAGTGCAGTTCTCAAAATGCCTCTCAAGCCAAATGATGAGGAACCTCTGCTGCAGCTGCTCAAGTCTGACAACCTGATGGAGGAGACTGTCCAACAAAAGGCAGAGATCCATAGAGAAATAGTTCAGCTGGTGATACCAGACCCCCAGAATCCCTGAGGAGGTTCAGAAGAGGTGGATCCCTCTTGATCTCCCCCTTGTTCGTGCTGTAATGGTTCCACACTTCCAGGTGCACTGTGGTCACGCACAGAGTCCAGCACAAACTGCATTTCCTCCCTTGATAAATAACTTGCCTTTTTGAAGAACATTTCAGGGTTCCTGTGAGGTGTTGCAGACACCCAAGGTGGGAATTTGCTTGTGCTCACAGTGTGTGCTTTGGACACTCAGAGCCTGATTGCCTGGTGTGAGGCAAAAAGCCCTCCTAAAGGTGACACCGAGTGGGGCCATTTTATTTCCAACTTTCTTTCACAAGACAATGTGATTTTCTAGAACAATCTGGCAATTTGACATAGGAAACCTCCCATTTTCCCAAGGACCCAAGGTATGAGTTGATGACATCCCCCTCCTCTGCTCTATCCGGTGGCAAAAGGCAGCTGCAGCTGCTGGTCCTTCCTGTGAGGCTCTGCATCAAGTCCTGCAGTTTGGGAAACACCTTGGGGCTTGTGAAGATGCTCTGCAGGCACAGGGAGAGCAGGGGATAAGTAAAGAAAAGGGAAAAAAAAATGATGGGCTTGTATTTGTAAAGGGTAAAAAAGAAACTTTGCTAATTCATTGCTACCCATTCTTTCCATGCAGCAAGGCATGGAGCTTGGAGCTTGTTTAAATCCCACACACTCTTGGCCTCTTTGAAGGGCTCCCCAGGTGACACTGAGAGTCCACAAGGCTGTTCGCATCTCCTGCCCTCTGGGCAACTCCTGCAGGGGCTCTACAGGAATCACACACATCCCACCCAGCCCCCTGGAATTCCATAGGCAAGGCTCAAGTAGGCTCATTGCCCTGCTGGCATCAGGACAGCACATCTGAGTCCTTCGTGCTCTTCCACTTGGTCTTCTGGCTGGAGGGACTCTCCAAAGACACTCCCAGTGCAGGCAGGGACTGCACCCCAGAGCAGCATCTGCACCCCAGAGCAGCACCTGCCTGGGTTGCACAGCAGAATGCTGATTGAAAACCAACCCATGGGATGGCCATGCCAGGGATTACTTTAGTTTTTCTGGTGACAGGAAACAAAAAAATATTGTGGTGAAGCAGGGTCGATAAATTACGTGCAGCAGAGTTAATGCAGGTGTTCTTTCTTGGCCAAGGCTTCACATGGAGCAGGCAAAGGACTCGAGGGGTGACTGAGGCAGGGAAATTTGAGATTAGTGGTGCTGCCTTCAGCAGAAAACTGATTATTTGGAATTAATGTTACTAAACCTAGCTCTCTTTTGCTATACTCACTCCCCCTTGTCCCGCTCCTTCCACACAGACTCCTTGCACACTGCTGGCCCATTACAGTAGCCAGCACCAAACAAACCTCTTCCCTTTTCTTTGTGTCACATGTACCCACTGATACAAACCTTTGTGCCTCTTGCCACGGCTGACGTGCCAGCCAGAGCTAGAAGTCTTCACTTGGCATGAATTTACATCTGAAAGGAATACTTTGAAGAAAGGCTGTGGGCCGGAGCCAAGGCAAAAAGCTCCTCACTGCCTGCAGCAAATGCTGCTTTTCCAGTGTGAAAGTGTGAGCCACTGCCCTCCAAACCACTGTTCCCATGGATCTGTCCCAGGCTGGAGCCTGTCATCGTCACAGCAGGAGGAGGAAGAGGCTTTTACAGTGGGATGGGGATCGCCAGCAGCACAAATATTGTTCCTTCACAAAGGAAACAAACTTCAGTCTGAGGTTTTGGCCAGCAATGTGTCCCTAATGCAAACAGCCCTCAGTTGCACTGTGCTGGGAGGGGTGACTTCACCTCACAGGGAAAGGCAGAACCACAGGCAGCAGCTGGAAGCTAAACCCAAGTGATTTAAAACAAGAAGCAAAGTACACATTTTTAACAGCTACCCACTGAAATGAACTGCCAGGGGGTGAAGTTTAATTTTTTTCACATCAAGACTAGATGCCTTCTCTGCATCAGAAGTTGTTGCACTTGTTGGAAGAAAAGCAGACCTGAGCAAGACTTGTTGAGCTGCCAATACCTTTGCATGGGGTGGGCACTGCAAAAGAATGAAGCTTTGCAGAGCCGGGGTTTCAGCAGGAATATTAGAAATGGCCATTATTGGTGCTGCTACTCTTTCAGCTTGAGCCATTAGCTGGATTTGGAGTCTTGCCAGCAAAGTCCCTCCGGAGGAGAAGTGGGCACAGGAGTTGGGAGTGTCTTCACACTGCTCGTCCCTGAGCACGGGACGAACTGCACAAGAACAGGCAGTAACTTTATTGGAGAGCCAAAGCCCTCCCCAGTCACCTCAGCGACACAAATCCTCTCTCGACTTTCGTTACAAGCATCACCATCAGCTTTTCTGCCGCCCCTCCAGCGCGTTTGATACCTGATGCTTCAACAACCACATGGCTGTGCCCCAGGCAACTTCCACCCACCCTTAAATTCCCCTCCAAACTCTAGCACAAAATCGCCTGGGGTTTTTTTGGTCAGTATTCTTTACTGCTTCAGGCACCCATTTCTTGAAGGATCGCTTCCTCGCGGAGCGAGGCAGGGGGAGAGGGCAGAGCCCTCCCCTGCTCCACCTCCACAGCCGAGCCACGACTGCTAAAACATCTCAGTGCCATCGGCCACGCGAAGTGGGCTCGCCCGGCACGGAGGATGCGGGCGGGATGCAGCAGCGCCGGGATCCATCCCGGGCCGGGAGGATGTCGGCACGTTACTCTCCGCGCTGCTGCTGCTGTCACCCCGCGGCGCTCGGCTGGGGCGCTCGTCCCCTGCCGCCGGGAGGTGCCGTGGCAGTGCGGGGTCCCTTTCCCGTGGGATGCGGGGAAGGCACAGCGCGGTCCCGGCGCTAAACCCGCTCCAAGCCCGGCTCGGAACCCACAGTCGCCCTCTCGCGGCCGCGGGGTGGAAATGCAGCGCCGCGGCCACCGCGGGGCAACAGCGCCGTGCCGCGGCCACCGCCCGCAACTGCAGCGGGCATGTCCCACTCCAGCGTTACCGTTTCCATCCAAGGTTTGCAAGCCCACTTCTTTCCTTGCAAATTGCGGCTAGAAGGATATTCCCCGCAAAGTTTCCTTCGTGTAAAAGGAATTTGGTTGTCACAGGCTTGTTGTAGGCGGTTGTTTGGCCTGTTCTCCAAGTGAAGTGTGGTGTGGCATTGCTCTGTGCTGGTGGTCATGAGGTTTGGATGTTAGTGCAGTGGCCCTGGAAGAGGTTATCAATTACTTCTAATGTGTGCAATCAGTTGATTTAAGACTTTTGTGCTGACTCCTGACGCTTGCACTAAGGGACTCTCGCTTGTAGGGTTGTTACTCACTGAGAGATGAGTATGATGGCATATATTGTGGACAGGAACACTGCTGGCACACCACACACACTGGGCTTTCCATATTCATGACATTTGCCAGGCACAATCATCACATACAAATACACCACACACCTCTCAGGTATAACACACTACCCACAGAAAGGCAAATTTTCCCACTGTGACCCCCACAAGCCCATGCCCTCTGCCTGTTCTTGCTCAGCAGGGCACTCACTCCCACACTCCTGGCCCAGCTACTCCTCACCCTTCTGGTTCCTCTGCACTCTGTTCCCTTCACCAGAAGACTCCTCATCTCTGTGAGGATCTCTTGAAATGCCTTTTGTCTCTGACAGCTACTCGCCCTGCCCCTCACCTGCTGAGATCAGCTGCTTTTCTACTGGGAAAAAAAGAATAAAAAAGGAACTCTGGGAATAATAAAGAGTTCAGAAAGCTTTCAAGTTCAAAAATAGATAAATAAAGGGAAGGAGGGAGGAAGGGAGAATTCCATGCTTCTTTTGATGAATTCCCTCTCTTCCCACCCCCAAAGACCGTGTGGTAAATAAAATGAAGTACAGCCCTGACAGACACAAACCTTGACTGTCTGTTTATAGATGGTGAGAGTGCCAATATTCCAGAGGGACTGTGCAAAACGAAGCTGTCAGTGAACTGGAGCACATGTTACAGAGTGTGAAGGTACATGCTTCACATTAAAAACAAATCCTTCAGACTGTGCAGAATACCCTAAATCTACATCTGCCACACTAAGTTATTTCTATTACGTTCTTAAAACTCATCCTGAATTTTATTTTCCACATCTTGGAAGTGTTAGATCTGTGAAACAGTGTTATAACTGCAGCTGTCGTGAAGTTCAGCTCTGAATAAGTACGTAGCTGAGTGTTGGCTGCAATTCTGATTTGTATCTCTGAATACTTTTCCATCTTTTGGAAGCTGCCCCAGTTTGAGAGAAGCATCACTTCTGCCCCCACCACACCTCGGGGTGATGTGAAGGTGTTATCTTTTCATTCCTGACTCATCCCAGCTCCATCACCACCTTTTCCTATTCGCCTCCTCAGCCCCTCAGCACCAACTCCCTCCCTGTGCAGCTGCTTTTGATTCTGAATTTCCATTACTTTGGCCCAAACTGATGCCACAGCCACTGGAAATACTTCGGAGGAGCAGCAAGAAGCCTAACAAGGCCAGGCAAAAGACTTTTTCCTTTCATCCTTTGTTGCTGTTACACCTACTGACAGAGGCAGCAGACTCGAGGGTGGTTTGTGCTGCACAGCAATTTAAAGTGCAAATTTTGAGTAAGGCCTTTGGTCACACCACAGTGTAGTCATCTGTATTATCAGGCAAATACAACCCAAGAGAAATGTGCCCAGTTAGGAGACATGGTTTAATATCAGCTAATAATAATCAATAAATTGATTTTCATAGAGTAATATCTACATTATATAAAGCCACCTGCATGAGATTGCAGTTGAATTTTCAAAGGGCCATTTCTCAGCAGTAAGATTTTTATAAAAGCTTTCCTCACAACCAAAGCCACACACTTTCTAATAGAAATATCCTAATACCCTCATAGAACAGTGTCACAGGTTTGCATCTGCAGTTCAACAACAAATTAAAACTGATTATTTTTTTATCTGCACACAAATGAACACACAGGTTGGGGCACAGCAAAAGGCAAACCTTTTCACTGTTAACAGCTACAAAACAGGCCAGTTTGTTCTCTCTGATCCCATTTTTACTTGGAGGTGGAGGAGAAGAACACTGAGTATTTCTTCTCTGCTCCTACACATGGACAGAGCTGGAAACTATCATCTTTCTCTGGCTGGACTTTGCCAATGGAAATAGAACAAAACATTTTAGCTCAGCACTCCTGACTCACAGCTCTTCCTACAGGATTTGGTCTGAAAAATCTCTTTCCTCAGAAAACAGTTCAACCCTTTCCCATCCTTCAGCTGGAGCCAAAGGCATCAGCACAACCTTGCCAGGACTGAGTTGTCTCCCTGCAGATCATTCAAAGTCCTGACCTGACATGAAACAAAACCTCAAAAAAGGAAAAAAAAATAAAGACAAGAAAAAAATCCATCCCACCTGTTATGGATTCCAAATCTTGGCTCAGGTATTAATTAAAAATTATGAAGAAAGCCACATGGAAAGAAGTGCTGGAAACTATTCTTTTCCCTGACTTCTCAAAATCAAGGTCCCAGGTGCTTACTGGAGTTTTTTACATTACATTTTTATATCGTGGCATCCTCCCCTCAGGTGTATGTTGTGAGCAGACTGACTCCTCTGGCCCCCACATTTCCCCAGACCCTGGAGCAGAGGGGATCAACTCCCTGAGGGTCACAGTCCCCTCACAATTTGTCACTTTCTTTGCTCCAAGACTCCCAGAGTGACCAACACCCTGACCAACAGCCTGATTGCAGCAAAGCCTTGGTGCTCCTTGTGCTGCAGCATCCCCAGGAAAGCACACATGGATGTGCCACACAGCAGGGAGGGAGGACTCTGCAACAGCCACTGACACCAGCAGCACCCTGTGTGGGGATGCTTTTGGGACAGCCACCGGCAGCCTCTCCTACACACACCAGCAAAGCCACCCAGTTCATCCTGGAAAGCTGCTCTCCTGACCAGAATCCCCCTGCACTGAGGCATTTTCTGCACGTACAGCAAGTTCAGGTGAATATTACAGTTCCAGGCATGTGAACTTCTCTGCACTGCCCAGGTCACATGAAGTTGTATCCTGTTCACTCCAGCACTCAGAGTGGTGTTTTGCAGAACAAAAACCACCTCCCACAAAGAGGCTTCACCTCAGTGAGAAAGATCTTGCAGAATCCTGATGAATGCTGTGAGTGCTTCCTGCCCTGGGTGCACTCAGAGCTCACTCAGTGCTGCTCAAGGACAGGAACTGAGCTGCTTGTTTGCTCTCAAATCTGCCCTTCAAGGAAATCCAGAGGCAACTGTGCTGTCAGAGATGAATCCCCAACCCCCAGAAAAAGGTCAGTTGTGTGAATAACTCTTCGGGGATAGCATGAAATTAGAAAAAAATAAAGTGACTTGATCAATGTGAAATGTTATTTTGGTTGAGAAGAAAAAGGGCCACTTCTGTCTGTACATTAAATATGAGAACAGATGCATTCAAATGCAACATTTGCAACAACTGAGACAGCAAGAGGTAACTTGCTTTCCCCTCTACTTGCTTCAGGTTTTGTGATACACCTCTGGATTTAGAATTTAAAAAGAAAAACAAAAAAAAGGGAGAAAAAGGAGGGGGGAAGGAAAGAAGGATCTTAATGAGGTTGCAATATTCAGTCTGGCATTGCTCCTGGAGGATACTCCCTGGTGTGCACTCAGCAGCTGAGATGGTCCACAAAGCACAAGGCTAGAGGGTGGCAGGCTGGGCAAATGTGAGTCTGTAAGAGCAGCAGAGAGCAGGTCACATGTACATTCAAAGAGAAGAATGAACACAAGAATTTGAAATTAAAACATACTCAATGCCACACACTCAGGAGCACACAGTTCACCTGACAACTTTCACCTGCAGAGATCAAACTACAGCACGAAAAAAGGAGTTACAAATAGAAATCCAAAGTAGAAGCCCTTCACTTTTGACCTGGGATCTGAAGCCATACTTTTCTGGCCCAATTTTACTTCTGTTCAAAAACTGTAATACTACAAAAAGAGTATCTCTAGAGACAGCAATACATAGAGTACTCACTTTTGCACCTGGCAAGTCTACCTAACCTAGTTAGGATTTGCCAGGTTCAAAATAGACACTGGAGATTTGAGGTGTGGCAGGTGACTCAAGCAAACACCAGCTCCCACATAAAAAAACCTTCAGCTGATGGATTATTTTTTTAAATGGATCCAGGACAGATCTGCAAGTCCTTTTCTTACCACAGGGAACTACAGTCCACAGTGCAACAGAGGACTCTCCATGTTAATGATGTTGCCCAAAGCACCCTGTGCATAGTGGGAGAAAATGCAGAGCCATCTTCCCTCTTGAGGGAACAGAAAATGAGCTCAGAGAAGCAAAAACTTCCTTTAAACAACGACTGGGAGTGGGAGAAGGGGAAAAACCTTCCAGGACCACCCTTTCCCTTTTGCACACTGATAGTGTTAAGGAGTGTGTTAGCAGCCTGTGGGGACACTGAGAGCAGAAGGAATCCATAAATGAAGCAAAGAACTCAGAATTTCAAGGTGAAAGAAGATAACAGCAGTAAAAATAATTTTCTTCTAAGCCCATTTCCTAATTTGCAATGCTCTAGTTACTGTAAGCAGATAGGAAAATGGGAGGGCTCTAATTCTCTCCAGCTTTCCCCAGGATGCACCAGGCCAAAGGAAGCACAGGGTGGGATATAACATGTCCTTTCTGCTGCAAAGTCCAGATTTAGGGGCACTCTGTGTCCAAGGGAATTGGACACACACAAATCTCCCAAAACACTGATGGTACCTGCACCAACTCCATGCAATTGCAACAGGCCACAGTCACTAATTATACTCTTAAATCATAGAATGACATGAGAAATCAGAGTTTCTGTCAGTACAAACAAGCTACAGGACAGCATTGCTTAACAACTTCCTACATGTGAAGCCACACACACATCCGAGACACACCAGGATAACGAGACACTCTGACCTCTGCTCAGGTCTCCTGGACGACAGGGCTGGTGCTCCTTTCAGAAGAGCTGCAGAGCTGTCTCTGAGTCATGGGATCACCAAAAACACTCAATCCACAGACCAGTCTCTCCCCATGGAGCCTCAGACTACTTGGAGCCCACAGCCAGATATTTTCCATGACAGATCATTAGATAGAATAGATAGATAGCGTATATATATATATAAACTATTTAAACCTTATACTTAGCAGTGTCAGCTGGCTGCCAAAATTTGTCAGCTAGAGCTTGTGAGCATCCAACATTCTTCAGCTTTGAATCAAAGCCTTCTGCTACATAATGCAAAAGCATTAGGGCAAACACAGTGATTGCACTCCCACTGCAAAATTGCTTGTGCTTGGTTTTCCCTGATGTAAAAACCTCTGACAGTGTTTTAATTAGAATACTCCAACATGGTATTTTTCTGATCCAGTGGGTTTACTGTCACCACTCAGTACAGCAGTGCCACTGCTTGTGTTCAGCAGGCAGCTGTCAGTGGGTGGCACACAGGGCACAAGCAAGAGCTGCCTTGTCAGTCACTCCCTTCTCCCTTGCCAGCCCTCCTGGGCTCCAACTACACAACCTGACAGATTCATAAGACCATCCCAGTTTGGGCCAATAATCATAGAATCATAGAATGGATTGGGTTGGAAAAGACCTCCCAGATCATCAAGTCCAACCCTTGGTCCAACTCCAGTCCCTTTACCAGATCATGGCACTCAGTGCCACGGCCAAGCTCACCTTAAAAACCTCCAGGGATGGGGAATCCACCCCCTCTCTGGGCAGCCCATTCCAATGCCTGAGCACTCTCTCTGCAAAGAATATTTTTCTGATCTCCAACTTCAATTTCCCCAGGCAGAGCTTAAGCCCATGCCCCCTTGTCATGGAATATGGAAAATCAACTGAAATTCAGCTCACTTAGGGGAGCATTTGCCCTTCTGTTCCACTGAAAGCCTTTGTCCTCACTATTAACCCTTCACTAAAACCAAAGTAATTTGTGTATTACTCTCCTGCCTCCAGCAGAGCCTTTTCCCTTTATATCTGGGGAAAGCAGATGTTGAAGACAGCAGAAACTTTTATGATAATTACAGTAGATGCAAAGTCCTATGTGCCGTGGTGGCACTTGGATCACTGTCAGTTTGTGTCACAGACACCAGCAGCAGCACCAACACATTTTAATGCAGAAAGAGGTCTGCCAACACCCTGGAAGGGGCAGGAGATACATGGAAAGAGGCACTGTTGGGCACACAGCTGGAGACTGCTTGGAAGGAGGTGCTTTATGCCCAAGAGGGGCAGAGCTGAGGGACCCTCACTGGGGCAGAGACAACCCTGAGGGGCCACAGCCAAGCCACAGTGGGGCAGGGACATCCCTGAGTGATGCAGCTCTCTGACCCCATGGCAGGACTGAAGGTAACACCCAGCAAAAGCAAAGGATGAGGAGGACCAGGGAAGTGTTTTGATTGAAGTTGACCCTGGGGAAGGGAGAGAAACAGAGCTTCCCTAAGCATTTCTTTTCATTTGTTTTCTTTCCTCTCAACCCTCAAATCAGCAATTAAAACTTTGTGTTAATAAGCAGTAAATTCAGTCATGTAAGAGTTCCTCAAGACAAGAGAGTTTTGCTGGTGAGGATGCACACACTGCCACCCCCCTTTGCCCCTACAGAGAGCTCCTACTTTGGTCACTGTCATCATGTCCCAGATGTGACAGTGCATGCCACAGACAAAACTGAAAATTGAACTGTAAATTGAAAATATTGAGATCCTTTTAGTGCCGTAACATCTGTTTTTAATGGCAACATTTACAATGTTTCTCATAAGCCAAAGTTTGTAATTCCAGGTTAAAAAAATGACTGTTCATGTGAGCCTTTCAAATGCACATCAGCTAACAAGTAATCAAAGTGTTTTGCTGTAATAAACCTTCATAAGGGAACACCAGAGGAAAATCCTAAAGTTCAACTCAATGCATCATGCTAATCTGCAGAATGGGATTTTCCTGCCACTAATCTTGTTAGAGCAAGGGCTCTGTGCAAATATATCTAAACACATAATTACTGAGGAGATACTAAAATGATCCATTTATTTCAATAAAAAATGCAAACTTTGAGAGGAATTCATTAATACTCAGAATTCAGCCACACAATAAATAATACTAATGAGCTGAGAAAAAGGAATAGATGAACAAGTACTGACATGATGTCTTATGCTTATTGCTATTAAAGAGGTCCTGACAATTACTCCATTTGAAATATAACTCTCGCAAGAGAAACGCTAGAAAGTGAGAGAAAGACTTGTTAAAACCATGCATGTACATATATATACAGATTTGAAAAAGGCATTAGGATGAAAAGCAATTTAACTTACTCCTAAGGAGGCCATATGACCATTTTCATCACCTATGGGCTGTGTTTACATTAGCAAACAGGGCTGTGCAACAGGAGCATGAAACAGCTGTTGGCAAGATGCTGCCAGCACAGAACTGTCCCTTTGCTGGGGGGGCACTGCCAGCCAGCTCCAGGGTGGTCCTGCACATTGCCTGCCTCACCCCAGGGGCAGGGGGAGCATCTCGCCAGTTTGGGTTTGTCCCAAGGCAACTCCAAGGGTGCTCTGGAATGTGAACCAGAGCACATGGACTGTGTGTGTGGCAGCAAACACAGAATCACCTTGACAAACAGCCCCCTTGACTTGCACTGAATGTTTCCTACTCAGGACACTGCAAATGGCTGTCTCTGGGACAAACAGCTACACTCACACTTTCTAAATGATCCAATGGCAATGAGGGGCACCTAAAATAGCCTTTTCAGCAACAACGGGGCTGTGATAGCTGTGAAGAGAGACTTATCAAATATTCCTTATGCTTGGAAGCTTCTGCAATTTGCTAAGAGGGTAAATCAAACCACCTGGTTCGGCATTTTGGAATTTTAATGTGGCCATTCGAGTAGTGCCCTTGGAGTTGGCCAGGCTGTTTCAGTGCTGTGGCACTTGGGGACACGGCTTAGCACTGCACACAGGGGTGCTGGGCTGATGGTTGGACTCGGAGGTCTTTCCCAACCTCAATGATTCTATGAGTTTATTCTCTGGCTGCTCTTTGAGGAGTAACTTGAGAGAGAAGAAGCTGGAAAAACGAACATGCAAAGACAGCTGTCATAAGTAGTTATTATGGTTATTATTTTGACCACAAAAGCTGCTCCCCCATCCCTAGTTTGTTTGTGTAGTTGAAAGAATTTAGAGTACCTCAGTCTACTCAAAAACAAGTCACGCTGTACCTGTGAAAATGGCTGTCCAGAGAGCTGAGACACTGCAATCCAGTATGAGGCAAAAAAAACAAGTGGCAAAACCACAGAAGAGACATTAAAAGGGAAAATAAAAAGATTAAAAACTCTTCCTGACACTTACCTAAGTGGAAAGAAGCATCTCCTCATTGTTTTCTGTCTGCCACCTGCAAGTTTTACTCAATTCACCAGTTCTTATCACAAAAACCCTCAGGTTTGTTCTAATCCATGTCTCTAAAGAGCCTCTGTAAGGGCAATTACCACTGGCAACAAGCCCAATAAAGGCTACGGCTTTTGTTCTTTCTGTAAGTTTATCAAGGCAAGTTAAGGACGTTTCTTAGTTTTCATTCTGCTCTGTCCAAAATGTGATGGGCTGGGCACGTCTGGCATCTCTGTTCAAACAGTTTCTAGTATATTTAATTTGGCTGTTTCCTTTGCATTTTTAATTAGAACTGGGGAACCTGACGTGGAGAAGTAAAAAATGAAGATACACTTGGATCACAGCATGATGCAGATACATATTACCTCTGAATGGAGGTAATTCTTCTCTTGTTGGTCTGAGAGGTGATTAAAATTTGAAATTATGAGCAATATTGAGAAAAAGTAACAACAGTGCCTTAAGGGTCCCAGTCATCACAGGTATTCTGGAAAAAAAAAATAGGGAAGCAGATGGCAAAAGAAATGTATTTGTTAACAAGTCAGCTGAATAGTTATTGCCAGGAAGCTCCCTTATCACCACAGTATTTCCCTCTACAACCCTAGAACAACAGGTATCCTGAGTATCACAGCATGATGGGGTGCAATCTTTAAAACCTCCTTTCAGATGCTTATCAAGGGCTGAGAGATTGCCTCCAGCTCCCGGCAGGCGATGAATCTGCCACCAGATGTCACCCACAGGCCACTCTGCCTGCTGAGACTCCACCGAGCCTCTGGATTTCCTCCAGACAGAGCAGGGATGGTTACAGCGCTGTTGTCACCCCTACAGCTACACGAGGTTGCTCCTTTCTACTACTGAGCTGAAAATGAGTCTAAAAAAAAGAGGATTCCTCGCAATCAACCGGCATCACTGCATATTCCAGGTTTACTTACTGGCAGACAGGCTGTGGGATGATGGACAGGGTTAAATCCAGAGGAGACTCAGAATTCTGGGGTAAAATGCATCTGCAGCTCCCTGGATGGACTGAGGTTGACACGCTCAGAGGATCAGAATGGAGACCACAGGGCCCTCCTCCATTCTAATCCCAGCAGAAAGGAGGAACAACACTGTGGTCAGTACTGAGACCATACATCTGAGAAGGGAGAATCAGGATGTTCTGCTGCTGAAGCCAAAAACCATGTCAAACTCTCTCTTCAGGTGCCAAGCCACAACCACCCCCAGCTCCCATTAGGTACAGCCATCAGAAATAGAAGGCATATATGACTACAGCCACTCAAACTCCACCCAAACATAAATAAACAACTAAAAAAGGTACATGGGGATAGGGGCAAAGTGGGAGACCTCCACTGAAAGTGCTGGGATCAGTCAAGGCGCTGAGTCCATCTTCTGCCCTCACAGGGATGCCTTGGGTGAGAATTATATTCTATGTGCATGAAACGCTGCTTTAAGGACTAGACCTTTTGTTTGTGCTTACCCCAGAGTATACTGGCAAACTGCTTCATATCAGAGCTTTTGCTTGCTTAATGTCTGTACCAGCAGATTGCTTTAAAGCATATTTTTGCAGCAGACACTATCAATGATAACCTTTGAACCTCATTAATGTGTCACAATTTGTATTAAGAAAGTGTTATTCTGTGAACTGTTCAGGTGAGTCCCTTGAGCTGCTGGCAGCTGAAAACACCTTGGCAGGGCCTGCTGAGGGGTCTGGGGTCTGCTGAGCCCTCCCTAAAAGGGTGGTCAAAGTACTCTCTGACCTCTTCAATCTCTTGGTGAAGCATCTCATTATGAGGAACACAGAGAAAGAGGGACTGACGAAAGTAACAGGAACAAATTACAGTGCTGAACACAACAAAATACTTAGTAGAATTACAGACTGTCACGCTGACTGTTGGGAAGTCACCCATTTGGGCCCTTTAGGTAGGTTTTGTCCTCACCTGTACAGGAATGCAAATGTCAACACATAAAAGGAAACTCTTCTTCTGAATTTTAAATTTTGGTTGATTTCTAATTATTATACATCACTAGCTGAAGAAGCTACAACTGTTTATTGGCAAAGAACATTCCAACACAGTATTTGAACTTGGGCTTAGAAATGATTTTAGAAAATTTTAAGGATAAAACAAGCTCCAGGCTGTTTGTAACAATCAGTTCTGTGCATACCTGAATCTTCGTGTTTCCCCTCACCCACCCACACTTTACCATTTGTCCTCTTTAACAAACATGGGAAGAGTTCTTTTGGTTTGGTATAGGGAATGTTTCCATTTTCACAACTTGAATCGATGAAGCAATAAAATGAAAACAAAACTCACAAACAATCCAAACAAGGTGCATAAAAAGGCATTTTCACTTCATTTCACTTCTAATCTCATATAAATAAATAAAGTTTAAAAAAATAAAGTTCTGCAATGTCAATAATTTCAGTCATTAAGTAGTATTTGGATACTTTTCTTAGTATGACCTATTGTTGTAACCACCCAGTGTCAAGACACTGACTTCTGGTCAATGTAATAAAGCAGCTCAGAGCACAGAAAATACTTATTTTGAGGAAACATATAAAAATGACAGCTATTATATTAAGAACTCTGTTATAATGATATACAAAATAACTATCAAAGCATTTGGTTCATACAGTGCTGCTGCAACTTATGGAATGAACTGCTTGATCCAAGAGAGTCAGTGCTAGAAACGGGTACCTGGGCAACCATCTCAAACTTGTGTGCCTGGGGACACAGATAGAACAACAGTTTGGATTCATTACAAAGCTGGAATCTCAAGTTAAAAGGAAAGGAAGCTATTCATGCAAAGGAAACAAAAAGACTTCAACAATGCCAAGTTCCCTGCAATGTCCTATTAAATCACATTTAGAACATGAACAGCAGCTGCCTCCATTCCTCAGGCACAGAATTTTGTCTGCCCTCTCCAAAAGCTCCTGAAGCAGCAGACGGTTTTCGTGGGACTTGGATGTCCATTTAGACACTTGCCCACCCCAAATTCCAAACGCCAGATGCAATTACTTCCTTCTATACCTCAGGTAAGAGTTCAAACTGGTGTCCTGAAGAGAAGCAATCTGCAGTCTGTGGACCCGAAGTCACCCAGCTCATTCCACGCTCCTGCCAGCCCATATCAAACTGTAACCAAGTTTTGTAACAAGAATAACCAAACTAACTCCACTGTAACTACAGTGCAAACCCTGAAATATTTGACAGCTCTTGGAAAGCTGCCCATGAGCATCACAGACTCTGTCTCAGAAAAGAGCCCCTGCATGGCTGCAGCCACCCCACTCTTCATCCAGCTGTGAAAAGAACTGCTCAGAAGTTCTGAGGCTCAAACACAGTCAGCTCCCGCCCATCATAGAACTGTCGCAGCTGATGTGGCTCATATTTTATGGAGGGCTTCTCAATTTGCATCCCAGGCTCCAGAGCATTCTGTCCAACTATTTTTAGATTCACAAGTTTTATTTTCCAGGTGTTATTCCTGACGGGACAGCTGATGAGTCCAAAGATTTGTTCAAAGATGCCCAAACAGGTGTTGTCCCTGTGCACTGTGCCAGCCACTGCCACCAGAACCAAGCCATGTGGGGACATGGCACATTTCAGTCCATTGCCATGCAAGTTGGGGTTGAAGAGAAGACATTCCTCTTTAACCAAGGAGAGCAGACGAAGGCTCACCATGTCTGCACCAACGTACTGCTCCATGTTTTTTTCCAAAGTGTTGTAACAGAACTTCATTTTGGCATCCTCCCAGAAATGCTGTGGTCCCCATGTTTCTCCAGATTTTACTCCCAAGGGATGTTGAGAATTCAGGAGTTCAAAGTACCACTGACAGAATTCTCCTCCTAGACCATCAAAGTCATCTTGCAGTGACTTTTGTCCCTCTCCATGACTCTGCAATGAAACGAAATTTTTTCAGAACTACTGAGTCTTAAAATTACCACCCAGAACAACATAAAATCATATACATACTTATTTTAAACATTTAAGTATTCTTCAAGTGTTCTGTGACAGTGTGTCTGAAGAGAAACAGCAAAGTAAAATCTCATTTATTTTTAGGAACATGATTATCTTATCTAGAGAATTGGGCAGGTTCTTTGAATTACACTTTGAAGAGTTTTGGTCTCTTTATAAACAAAGAGAAAAAATCCTGGTTCTACAGAAAAAGGACAGGAGAAGGATTTTCAGCAACTTCCATGAGACTGAGATTCTCATACTGAGACAAAATTTCTGCTGAGTGGAGTGTCTGGGTTAGTAACTTTGTTCTCCTTTCCATTTCCAAAAGAATGTTCCAGACTCAATCTGAAAATCTAATCTCACATTAAGGCAGATCAATTCACTGAAAAGTGCTTATAAATAAGCAATTTTGTTGACTTTTTTTCCTGTTTCATGTTGCCTTCAGCCTCTTCCTTTTGGTAGTTTTTGATTTGGTGATTTGTGTTGGTTTCTGCATCTCCTGGTAAGAGGTTGATAAGAACAAATGGTACTTCTTGAGAAGTAATTTTTCAGTATGTACATCCTCATGCTGACAAAATAGTGCTGATTTATGGGGGTATTTCACCTGAGTCAGTGGGATATGCAAAACAATTGCACAACTAATCCAGGAAGAACTGAAACTCAAAGCATTAGGTGCTCCTGAACTTTTCCTCCAGCAGATCATGTAACCCTGTTTGGTAATAAGACTGCCAAAAATAATTTAAAATATGTTTAGTCACTTTAAGAGCTGATGTTTGTAGTCTAATACGAAAAGCATCAAAGCATCAAAGAAAAGTATAACTTATGTTACAATTGCACCTCCAAACAGATAAAAGTCTTGAACCTGTTACTTTTCCAGTTGTCTAATTGATCACTCCAAACAGACTGAGCCAATAAAATATTGGGTTAGGAGGGATTTTCACAGAGCAGCACAGGCTTGCTCTGGGAATAAGGACAACTCCACTCAGCCTGCCAGAACATCCTTCCTTCAGACTGTCATAAAATCCTCTGCTTTCTCTGAAAATAGGGAAGACTTTATACTTCAGGAAAATGATCCATGTAAAGATACATGACCTCCAACATTTAGGTGATGTATTTCTTGGAACTAAATGTACAGTTTCTTTGTAGGGCTCCTCAGTATTTGTGACTTGACAACAATACTGTTTTTAGAAGCAAATCAAATGACAAGTGGGTTAAAACTAAAGTCTAGTAAGTATTAAATTAACAAGTAATTAAGCATGAAAAGTTTGGAGTCTTCTATCTAAAAATACTGTAATTGTTTCACCATCAACTGTAATTAATTTCTAATTGTGTTACACAGGTTCAAGTCTCCCATTTGCTCAAAGTGGTGAGGGCCACAGGAATTAGGAGAAAACAAATGCAAAGAAAGATGTATGGGATAAGTAAATCAGTTGAGTTTCTCCTACTTTGTGAATGTGTTTTAAGTACTCTGAAGACTTTCCCTGCTCAATGCAACAGGTTTTCAGAGTGCCTGAGCTCAGACAGCCCAGGTGGTGGGGCTGTTGGCCACGAGGGCTCTGGAGCACAGCAAGGTGGCCAATGAGAACTGCAGGGCAAACATCCAGGACAAAGGAAATGTTGAAAGTTCATTACACGGCCAGGACTTGCTAAGTGCCAAAGTTTTGAACTTTCAAATAACCTGGAATTATCAAAACACATTTAGTTACAGTGTGTTAAGTGTTATATCAGGGGACAACAAAGGACACGGAGCTGGCACTGCTACAAACTTGACATTTCAATGGTACATAAATTTGGTAAAACCCATTCTGTGCTCTAACTGCAAGAAATAGGAGAACAGCTCACAAAGAGTGAGTGCTACTTTGATTGCACTGTCTCTAGAAGAACAGGACCACTTTAAAAAGGCACTTTTCTCTCCATTCCCTCCCTGCCACCACCACATTGTAGACCACAGTCCGTCAGGTGTTCTTGCCCTGTGATCTACTATCAACACCATCTCTTTGCTCTGCTCTGGGATGGAGAATGACTGGGAATCCTGGATCTATAACAAGAGTTTAAGAAGATCCACCCCACTAAAAAATTACAAGGGCTTCTGCAGGCCTTCTGTGCCATTTTCACACTGCCCTCAGTTGTCCTTGAACCCACAAAATTTTTTATGAACATCTTCTATTTTAGTTTACAGTACAATTTAAAAATTAAAAGCATGGAGAAGATCCTACACAGTGGAGTTCAAATGCACTAAAATACTGTGCAAAATGGAGCAGAACACCGTGCTCTGCATTTCATTGCACTGTCACTGTGCTACAATCATGGTGTTTTCCCAAGAACTTGGGAGTTGTGATTATATTAGTGTGGAAATAAAAGAGATTTCACTCCATTTCTGGCAGCCTTCAGGAGCCTGGGTAGAACTTCACTTTCACAAACTGCTGTGCATTGTCTGAAGTGCTTTAAATCTCTGGTGTTAGAACTCTTGTCCAAGGGACTGCACAAGGAATCAGAGATAATAGTGATACATTGGCACAGACACCTTTAAATGAGGCTATTTTAAAAAAACAAAACCAAAAAACAAACAAAACAAAAAAAACACAAAAACAAACAAACAACAACGAAAACACACACACACACACACACATAAAAAAAAAACCAAACACAAAATATCCCAAAACCAAACCAACCAAGAGCTAGAAAAGATCTGGTATCTTCCTAAATTTGTGAATAGCCATATATTGGGCGTGGATTACGACACTTACACGGGTCATCCTGCTGAGCACCCTCGGGTGTTCCAGGGAGCAGCACTCACCTCTGCCCGTGGTTTTCTCTGCCCTGACCCCGAGGCACTCGCTGGGAGCTGCCCACTCCAGTACTGCCTCACCCGCTCAATGAGGAGGTGCTTCTCCGAGGAAGGAGGAGCTGGAATTCCTTGGGATGCCAAATACTTGAAGAGTATTTCTCGGTAGACCTTCCTTCGCCTCAGAAGTTCTTCCACGTTTTGGCTGTAAACCAAAACGGCATGAATGGCCTCTGCAAGCAAAGAAACTGAAGTTGGCAGCTGCTGCTCTCACAATAAAAACCCAAACATACCTGACCAGCACCTGCAAACACAGTACAAGACAAGGCTACATGAAATGAAGAGACTGAAAAGTTTGTTTGTAAACAAAACTGACTTAAAGGGATTAGACATAGAAGATATCCAAAGGCTTGCAAACACTGTTTGAAAACAGTGCTGTTTTTACTGAAGACTTTGATAGCTTCTTATCCCTAATTCCTGTATTCATGGCTGCCTGGAACTTTGTATGTATTATTTAAGACTGATGAAATGAATACAACTTTTTCTTCCAAATAAAATCACTAATATTCTTCAAGTATTGTTGAAACTTCAAGTGCTTCGAGAAGAGCAATAATTCTTGCACAGAATGCACTTCACCTACACTTCCTGAGACAGAGCCAGCCTTAACTTGAACATAAGGTTATTTAAAATTAATTTATTGAGGGATTCCTACTCCACCACACAGCCCTCAGCAAAGGCTGATCTTGGTTTCCTTCTCCATTTGGGAAGCTCTGGGATATTCCAAAAGAAGCCATCGAGCTTCTCGGAAAAAAAGATTACACAGGAAAAGAAGAACCAGGCAAATCTTTCATGGTTCCTCCAAAGATGGAAGGTGAATCATTTCCACCATCAGTGGGTAGTTCACATGAGTTGGTCAAAGAACACATCGTTATTCTGAAGAAAATGCAAGTTTTCAAATGTTGCCTTATGAGCAGAACATTGACAGAAATGCAGGCAGAGAGATAACAAAGGTTTGGCCCTTGGACAAGAGTTCTAACACCAGAGATTTAAAGCACTTCAGACAATGCACAGCAGTTTGTGAAAGTGAAGTTCTACCCAGGCTCCTGAAGGCTGCCAGAAATGGAGTGAAATCTCTTTTATTTCCACACTAATATAATCACAACTCCCAAGTTCTTGAGACAACACCACGACTGTAGCACAGTGACTGTGCAATGAAATGCAGCACTAGAAAATTCAGCTACAAGGCTCACTCAGTGGCAAAATCAGGAAACACAACAAACTTAAGTTCAGTTTTAAAGTAGCTGCAGCAAACAGTTCTCACCTGCACTGAGGCTGGTACTTAATATGGGACCTATAAAAACCCTAAATATAAGTCTAAAAAACCTATGAGTAAACCCTAAATCCAAACAATAATAAAGGCTAAAGTTAAGAAAATCTGTCTTTTAATATAGTCTATAACTACTACAGAACACAGACTAAAAGGCAAGGAGAAAAACCTACAGGTAGAAGGCCTTTCAAAGAAATGTGTTTGGCAAATCTTACAGGTCTGAGTGATATCACATGAAACACACCCAAGGTTTTGGGATGAGTATATTTCAGAGCTACATACTGAGAGGGTTAGGGTTTAAAAAATTAACCTGACCCTAATAAAAATAATAACACAATAAAATAACCCTAATAAAACGTTAACTTTTATGAAACAAATCTCAGCAAAGCCATGGAGGGGATGGTCACAACCGGGAAGGATTCTGTGCTGTGAAGAAATTAAGTTCAGTGTTAGATTTGTGTTTTACCCTTTTAGAACCTGAAAGCAAAGGTCATTAATGCCAACAGGGAGAGACTCCTGAGCTTTTGGTACGTTTTGAGGGGACACAGAAGGAGCTGCCTGGAGGGGAGGAGGTCTGAGAGGGGAAAAAGCAGCTCTGGAGAGCTGAAAATCTACCCCAAGCCAGTGGTGTCAGTGTTAGAGATGCAGCAAGAACTGGCAGTATTTACAGCATAAAAACTACAGATAGCCAAGCGATTTTAAGAAATGAGAAGGGAGACTGAGGAGCCAGCGAGGCAACACCCAGTTAATTCTGAACCACGTGTGACGTTTTGGAGAAGTTTAGAGTGGTCACACAGAATAAACCCCTAGTTAACATATGTACAAACCCCGAGTTAACACGTTATCATTATCCATCCTCCTTATTAACATCTCCTGGCCACAAGACCTTTAAATTGCGCGTCGCATGTTCAATAAACATTCCAGTTTTTACCTCCATTATCTGGGATCGGTAGTTCTTATACACTCTCACACATATATGCTAATAAATGTTGGGAAATGCCATGAGCATGTAACAGGAACGCAAAATAAATGACCACAAAGCCACACCAACAGCAGTGAGAACCCCTCGGTGTGCACCCCCGGGCGCCCACCCGGGTCTGGGCGGTGGGAAATAAAGCACTGCGTGGCTTCTAAGACTCACAAATGCAGTGTTAGAAGTTAAAGCTTCCTCCAAGCGCCGCTTTCAGGCAACACCCGCGGCCACCGCAAGTTCCCAGGCCTGACCCTCCCTCGGCCCGACCTCCCAGGCCCGAACCCCCCCAGGCCTCTGGGCAGCGCAGCCCCGGTGCTGTCCGGCTCCCAGAGGCGCCCCCGGCACTCGCAGCCCCGCAGGTTGCCCAGAGCCCGCCAGGCAGCCCCGGCACAGGGCCCGGAGCCGCCGCCGCAGAGCCCGCCTGGGCCCGGGCAGGCCCCGCAGCTCCGGGGCCGGCGCTGCCCGCGCACCTTGGCGGCTCTCCGGGTGCACCATGCGGCTGGTGACGGTGTCGGTGAGCGCCATGAGCTCCTCGGTGTCCAGCAGCTCCAGCAGGTCCCGGCAGCCGGCCCGCTCCCGCTCGCTCAGCCCCGACTGCGCCATCGCGGCCCCGCCCGGCACGGCCGTGGAGCCGCCTGGGAGCGCCCCGGGCCCAGCCCCGACCCGGGCACGGGGGGAGAGCTCAGGTGTCTGAAATGCACATCCTGTGCGTGGGAGGAGTTTGGGGGTGTAACTGAGCACCCTTCCCTTCCGGTGGGCCTCGGCGTGGCGCTGATCCCCTGGAAAGAGACCTGGGGAGGAAGGGACGGGAGGAGGCAGCGCCCTGGGGCGGGGAGGGACAACAGCCCTGTTCTGGAGCCGGGAAGGGCATCCCTGTCCTGGACTCGGGAGGGACAGCCCTGTTCTGGAACCGGGAAGGACCATTCCTGTCCTGGACCAGGGAGGGACAGCCCTGTCCTGGAGTCAGAAAGGATATCCCTGTCCCGCAGCTGGGAGGGACATCCCTGTCCTGGAGCCGGGAAGGACCATCCCTGTCCTGGAGGCGGGAAGGACCATCCCTGTCCTGGAGGCGGGAAGGACCATCCCTGTCCTGGAGGCGGGAAGAGCATCCCTGCCCTCGAGGGAAATCCCTGTTCTGGAGCCGGGAGGGATATCCTTGTCCTGGAGCCAGAAAGGGCATGCCTGTCCTGGAGCCAGGAGGGATATCCCTGTCCTGGGGAGCATCAGGGAGGGGATTGTCCCGCTGTGCTCTGCCCTGGGGTGGCCTCACCTGCAATATTGGGGCAGTTTGGGGTGTCAATAAAAGGAAGGTATTCACCCATTGGAGTGTCCAAAGTAGGGCAACGAGGATGGGGAAGGGCTTTGGGAAGAAGGGTACGTGGTGCAGTCAGCTGGAGAAGAGACTGAAAGGAGACCTCACAGCAGGTGAAACTTCCTCGCAAAGGGAAACAGAGGGGCAGGTGTTGATCTCTTCACTCTGGGGACCAGAGGAAGTTCACAAGTGTTCATTTCAATGACAAGTTTTCATCATTGCTGCAGAGCCCATACAGTCCTGTCATGGCCTGGAGTTGGAGGACTCCTCCAAACGCTTCCAGCAGGATCCAGCTGTGCATCAGATCCTCGGGAATGGCTCAGTGGCCTGTTGTGGTCCAGGCAGATGCTCCTGGTGGAAACAGCATTTGGAAGTCACCTGATAGGCTTCAAGCTGTGGTAACATCAATGATCAACTCATCTTTGAGTACCTGTGATGCAGCCCCAGGACACCAAGCAAGTCACCCACTTGTGGCTGAGGGAGCTATGGGATCCCTTGGGAATTAATGCCAAGCAGGAGATCCGTGTCCCCAGGAGTGGGAGATCTGACTGCACAGCACCTGCTTAAGGAAAGGAAGTTCTATGAACAAAGCTGCTTTTTTACCACTTGCAAGGCTTCAACCTTGTGCTGCTCTTCCTCTTGGCAGTATTTGCTCTGTTGGGGGCAGGACAGCCAGAGATGGTCACTCTTGAGACAAAGGAGGAAAGATGAACAAAAAAAGGCATGAAGGTAACAGAAGCTCCAGCTGCACCAAGTGCCATAAGCCAAGAAAAACAAAGGTGTGGCAAAAAAGGTGAGCACTCCCACCAACTCCCTGCTTTAACAGGGGTGTGCAAGGAGGCCACTTTTGGTGCAAAAGCTGCCAGTGAGTTCAAAAACAGGAAGACCCAGATTCTGCAGACACACAACCTGTCACTTGCAGACAAAAGTTAAAATTACTGATGATGCTTTTGCAAAAACCACTAACACATTGTGGTAGGCTCTGTTCAGATCTGTAGTAACAAATGCTTGCCCTCAAGATCTTGTAAACCTACAACAGAACACCTACAGGAACAGAAAACACATAAACACATTCCTACCCCCCTGTACCATCCGTATGTTTTATATGATTGTTTCCTCTTTGAGATCTAAAAACAGTCCATGCAGATCTCCCAGGTTCATCAGAAGGAAAACCAACATACATTCAGCTTGAGTAACAGCTGTTCCCTTGAACTCAAAATAGACCAGAACAGCTGACCCAATTTTGCCCATGAATTTTAAGTCCAACATTCAGATAAAAATTGAGTCCTAGAGCATCTGGAAAGATTGAACATAATAATGATCATTGTCTGCTGGGCTAAATTGGCTCACCCAAGACAAAGGACTTGATTTCCAGTAACACCTTCACTTTTAGCTACTCCTGCCAGCACAGTATTGGTCACTGGTTCACCTCACATACATGGAAAGATTCTACTGCCTACAAGGCATCCACATTCTACAGGTGGCTCTCTGGTCCTCAGGGATGCAGTCAGCAGTGACCTTAGGAGAACACACACACTGTCACCCCAACACAAAATCATCAAAAATGGGGACTACCTGCATGCCAACATGTTCATTTAGCTGCTGAAATTTTGAATCCTGCAAAATAAAAATTAGAAAATGCATCTGAGAAATATAAATTACCTTTTCTTCATTTTGTTTATATTTCAACAATTCAGATTTTTTAGATTTTAACAGCGTAATATCTAAGTACATCCTGTAGAATTCGGGGGTGGGGGGGAATAAAACATCAAGAGGCCATTTTTAAATTAGATTGAGATGTTTGCTGTATTTTCAATAAGTAATGGGAGGGGGTGGGAAGGGAGGGGCAGACTTGCCTCCAAATGCTCACATTTCCACTAATCCTTAGAGAGGAAAAATGCATTGTCATCACAAAGAGTGGAAACTTTTCAATATTCAGAACTGATGCCTTCTCCTTATCCTTTCTTGTTTTAAACCAAGGCCAGCCCTTTCAGCAGGATTATACCTTGTAAGTGCTTCCATTTGGAGGTGGTGGTGGAAGAAAGGGAATAATCTCAGCAGCAGGTTTAATTTTCTTCTTTCTCATAACTCAGAATTCCCTAGAGTTCTTATACAAACTTTTAACTGACTTGAACATGGAGCAGAAATGTAAACCAGCATTCCTAAAGGGGAGAAAAAGGAAAATTATTAGCCTGTATAAACCAAAGGTGAACAGAACTCCTGCAATATTAAACTGCTTTCATAATTCAAGGAATCACTGTGTGGGATCCGCTCCCTGGCCCCCTCCCAGTTCAGGTTTTTATTTACTGCAAAATACCTCTCTAGAATGTTAACTGCCCTCTTATTTCCATATTAATGTGTGAAGTAACTGTGGCCAAAGAGGGATCTCTTTCTGTCCTTGCCTCAACCCACAAGCCTTTTGTTGTATTTTCTCTTCCATGTTCATGGAGCAGGGGAGTGATGGAGCAGCTTTGGTGTCCAGTCAGGGTCAAACCACCACACTTCCTTGAAATGCTAAGCAAAATAAATGAGAAATTACAATACAAGGAAACACATACACATTTTAGTGCCATCTGTAGATGTTTTATGGGTGGGCAGAGTCATGAACTATAATAAGAACACTTACACACTTAAATGGCACTGAGCACTGCAATCCTACCCTAAATTTTTCAGCAAGTTAGCTTAGAATAGTGTTGATTCTGCTGACAGGCAAAGGTGACATTTGCTGAAATGCATTATAAAAATAGACAACAGCAAGGAGCAATCATATGATGCATATTCAATTTCACTGTACCTCCCTTTCAATTACAGTTCAGAACCTTCATATTTATATTCATATAAATATACTTACAAATTTATATTGACACAAATATGTATTTATATATTTTATACCTATCTGCCATAATTGAGTTACTTTTTCTTAAACAATTTTAAAAATAGTTCCCAATGATCTTCTCAACTTTCCAACGTACTAAACTGTGTATGTACAAAGTTATCTGCAAACTCAAGAACCTCAAATTTGGCATTAATCTTAAACTTCTGTAGACTTTTTCAAGCACCCTTGAGCACCTGTGTGGCCTTTCAAGGTCTAATTGTTGGGTGTTTCCGTGATCCAGACACCTCAACCTTCCCTTGGGCTCAGTGTTGAGTCCTCACAGTCCAGCTGTGTCACACCAAACTCAAAGAACACTAAGAATTGACAGCACTGTGAATAATAACTCGAGATAAACCAGCATTTTTAGATTACAGTATTGAACTTTTACAAGTAAAAGGGAAAAAAAGCAGCTGCACTGTCCTTATCTCTAGATTAGAGCATTCACTCGAGGGGACTAAACACAGCAAGGAAACACAAGCGTAGCACACCAGAGTTACTCTCTGTCAGCAGCACTATCAGAAACAAACAGAAGCTCAGAGGGCACCAAGTGAGGCTCAGCTCTGTGTACTGGTGCCAACCCATCTGCCCAAGAGGTCTAGGCCAGCATTTTGTACTTGTAATACAAAATCACTGAAGAACTTCACTAATTTTATGATGGAGGAAGACAACCCACCAGAAGCATCTTAAAACAGCTGCATCCAGACTTGTGTGTGGCCCCAAATTTGGCTTTTGAGCCCTAGGAAATCACATCCAGCAGTTCAATGCCCCTCCCACCCTCCCATTTTGAAGCTGAGTTTATTCAAATCCAAATACCCACACACCTGACACATCAAGACCTGGCATCTTTACAGAGGTGCCGTGGAACTGTCACATACCAAACATAACACACCAGCTGTGAATATTGCTGCAGTATTTTCAGAGTGATTCTCCAAAACACAACATCAATTTCTATCAACAACAAGGACAATGTTTTATTGAACAAATCTATGTACAGTACAAAAAGGTTTTTAAAATGAAACACTACTGTAGATTTATTGCAGTTTGATGGCTCAGTTTTAATTTGTACTCTTATATAAAATGCAAAGTAAAATAATTTAACATTCAACAAGGAAGCACAAATTTCCTTTCTTGCTGAACCTGTAACAGCTTTTACAAATTAAGAGTCCCAAAATGCATACACTGCATTTAATCAGAAAGGTGTTATACAGTACCAAATAAATTAAGAAAATAGTAACACTACCACCCCCTTTGGGTCTTTTGTCCATAGCACTGGTGTTAAACAATAAAAGAAATGAGTACAGCTGAACCTTCAGTGTGATATTAAAATCACAAACTTTAATGTTATAAATTATCCAAACTATACAATTTTTATCATTTTAATGAATATGGCTAAAGAACCAAAGTACCAGTGGCCTTTTCCCCACAGATATGACCACTTTCACCCTACTTTCAGTATTCCTTTTTTGTGAGAGGTGCCTACTGAGCAGCATCTCTCTGCAATTAGAACTTACATGACCTTTACAGTAAAACATGATCGGGTTAGAGAAGAGAGTCTGAAAAGCAAAGTCCAAATCCAAGTTACAGCCAACTGGAGGAATGTTATTAGAATACAATTATCAGCAATGAATGCACAGACTTTGATCCAACAAAGCTCCCAAGCCCATGGATAATTTCAGGCAGCTTTTAGGGAGTTGCAAGCCTACATTACACATGTACTTTAGTATTTATTGAATCAAAGGGATACACCTTGAAGGATTTCCAATTATAGCACACAATGCTTAATGCCTGAGAAAAAAACCATAACAAGTTTCAGATCTAGATTTTTTACCTTTTTCAGCCCCAAAAGTTGCAGGCTTAGTACAGGGTAATACTCAACATACCAAAGACTCCTTAAAAAGCATGTAGAATTATCCCACACACATTGCAAGTCTCTCTTTGCTTTTGATTCAAGTTCCTTAATACTGCAACTGAGAATACCAGCAGGTACCAGAGAACAGCTTAACGAAAATGAAGTAAAAATCATGATTTAAAAATGTTACCACCCACTTGCTACTTTAGCTCAATTGAACATATTTCTGGTGTCAGGTGATGCTGATTTTCACCTCCAGAACAATTCAGGTTTCCTGTTCTCCAGAGTGTACACACTGAACGTGATGTAAACAAATGGTGGTGTCCAAGAAAAGCATCTTTGAACAAAAATGAGTTTAATGCAGGTACAAAAAATTATGGTCACAGTTTATGCATGTACACAGATGCATTTATCTACACACTTAAACCAAAGAAAATACAAGTCTCAATCATGTTTGTAAAGCATCTTCAAACACATGGAGCTCCAGGGAAAAGGCAAAAAAGCACCAAAGATTAAAGGTACATTGGAAAGATTTTACACAAACATTTTTGTCGTATCTACTGACTCAGTTTTCAGATTTTTAGAACTGTAATACTGTAAAATTAACCTTTTATTTCCAGATATAGTTAAGCAAATTTAACTAGATTAACATTGTTAAGCAAAGAAAGGGGAGCCTGGGAACATTCAACATGAAAATTGGGTCCTTAAAAATTAGTTGGTAACTTGAAAGTAAAAAATATCAAAGTGCATTTGTCTGATAAGGACCCCATTAATTTAAAACAAACTTCTAATGTATTTATATATGTAAATATATATATAGTGTGTATATATGTATATATAATGAATGATGCATTTAAATCCACTTTTTTGCAACTGCAAAAAAAATTCTTTGGTGCCTCAAACGTCATACAAATCTCAAAGTGGGCCATCATCAGTATTAATGTAATGCACACATACCTGTGATCATAATTTTATCACCTTTTTTGTCAATCCAACTTAAAGTTAAGGCAAAAATTTCCTAGAATTCAACAGTAAGATTTTTGAATTTGCATTCCTTTTTACCTCCCAGGAGGGGAAAAGAAAGCAGAATTAATGCAAGCATCTGTTTACTTTCACAGAGGATGATTAGCAGAGGCATTACTGAACTACTGAGTTTAGTTCCAGCACTACTGCCCAGCCTATCCTACAACAAAACCTTGGGTTTGCAAGTGTGAGCCATTGCTACAAACAGGGATTTTCGTGCACCTCTTGATTTTTTAGCATTAGTTTTGACATATCTGTTGATTGAAGCCCTACACACACTGTGATGAACTATTCCATAAATAAACCAGCTGAGCAGGAGCAGTTGGACTTTGCTATCCTACATTTCTGTGGTGACCCCACCTCTGAACACCAGTTCTCACCACTACACCCCCCCTGCCTACAAACATTAAAACTTTACCCGCATAGAACATGATCCCAAATAAAAAGCTGTTAGGTGGCAAGACAGGAGAAGATAAATTAGGGGATAAATTAGCACAGTAATTGGATAATGTGCATGTTTGCCACACCTCTGCTAGGGGTGGGAAGACCACAAACTACAGTGGCATCCTTTGGGTTTCCAAATGTCCTGTATTTCAGTGTTCCATATCGAGCTGAAGGGCTCACACTTCCTGTCTTCAGATCCTGATTGTTTCTGTGAACAGTGAATTTCAAATAAAGTGCTTAACATTTAAGTAACTCCTTCACCAGCTTTTGGGAAAGGCAATCTTTTCAAGGGATGCTACTAAATAAGGTTAGAATGTGTCTTAGAGTTTGAGTCCATATTTATTTTCTCCCTTCCTCCAGACAGTAAATAAGTAGTTACAGTACTGAGTTGTGACCTACCACCATTTACCACAGATGTGAGACAGGCTCTTCCTCATCTTTTGCCCCCCTCACCTGACCTGTGCTCTGCTTTCGTCTGCCTTCTCAAGTTCTTTTCAGTCATACCAACAGACCAACAGCTGAAGGACCCCTGTATCTGCATAATAATAGTTTAACCCTGCTCTGTAGTGCAAGCTTCACCCCCCTCAACATTCTGCATTTGTTTCCATCATTTCAGTTAAACCCCACGTGATCTGTGCATGTGCTGCTTGCATTGGCCTTCCCACACTCACAGAAGATGTTTTACAGGACACTCTTGATGTCCACCTTTCCCTTGGCCTTGCAAAGGGTTTCTCTGCCATGCATCTGATTTCCACTGTGCATTGTACAAGTTTCACACTTCATATCACATCAACTCACTTTTTCTTTCATGTGCTGTATTTCATGATTTTTGGCTATTCCAGCATTCCGTCTAAAGATTTCTTTCCACATTCCTCTTTGGATTCTGAGTGTAAGTTCATTAAATGAGCATAGAATGGACTCAGCACTTCAACTTTGAAAAAACAATTCATGGTTCCTATGCATTTCTTCTCCACAGTATAATAACTTAAAACCTTCTGGAATGATTCCTTCCCAGCTGTGTGGACAGACACCCCACTGACAACACGAACTAAAGCAGCTTTCAGAATTGGCTGGGTTGATTTCCACAAGGCAATTAACACCTCTGCTTCCTCTGCCTGCTCACCTGCATGCCTTATTTCCCTTAAACATTCCTGCTAAAGAGACTGTGCCATTCAGCTTCCACCATACATTTGGAATGAACATGGCTTTTCCAGTAACTGGTACTTTGGGGATTTTGTAGCAACCTTTCTGGACTCAAGACCTGCAGAGCTCCTATTACTCCTTTGTGAGTTTTGTCTAGAAAATGTGCTTTGTCTTTATCAAGGTCATGTTTCTCTATAGAAATTTGAGACTGCTTCATGTTTAAGGCCAACTGGGAAACGATCTGATGCTTCTTCTTGTAGTGTTTCCTTACACCACTCCTTATCTGATACTTTTCTCCGTAACATTGAATCAGGCACCTGTAAAAGAGAATGCACTGGGATCAGAGAGTAAATAATTACTTGATCTACAACAATCCTTATGCTTTTCCACATGTTTAGCTCCAAACACACAAGGAAAGACAGACTGAATTGCCCTTCTGTTTTATGGCAAGTCTTCTCAACCAGAGTTGCCTACAAATTCTCACCACCTCTTTTTCTAAACAGCATGTCCAATTTACAAGTCCAATTTAGCAAAGCCCTGTGATTTAATTGTTTAAGTTCTAGCACGCTGCAATTGCTTTGAAGTTGTGTCAGGTTGCCTGTTTTCCAAGCCCATTTTCTGATTGGTATTTACCCCCAAAGAAACCAACCCAGGAGGACTGTAAAAGACTTACTTTCATCATCTGAATCAAATCCAAAGAGCGTCTGACACTTCTTCTGTGCAAGGTGAGCCTCAAGTGCTTCTGAATTACAGTAGATGGTCAAGCAGTTGCCACATCTAAATCTTTCTGTTGTTTTGCTACAAATTTTGTCTTGTTCAGAATAAGCATCTACTTCATCAGCCAAAATTTTTCTCCGTTTTGGCATGCTAATGTAACGTTCATCGAGATAACTTGGAGGCAACGGTCTAACATAGGGTTTTGTTAAGATGACACCATATGAAGTAGTCTCTGTTGTCTGATTTGGTTTAGAAGGTACTTGTGAGGCAGCAGCAGCATTATTGTTATTTTGTGGTGCATCATGACAATTCTGTAAAACTGGTAACCCTGACCCATTTTCTGTCCTTGTTTCATCTGCCACTCTGTCCAAAGGTGTTTGTGAGGACTTGGATGACGCCTGATCTGGGTCACTGTGCCCATTGACTAGTTGGTCACTAACAACATTGCAGGTTTCAGAATTTGGCTGTAACACAGGTGTCTTTTGGTCTACCGAACTTAAAACTGTAGCACTACCCTCAGATGAACTTTCATTCCCGTTGTGAATTACATTATTTGCTTTCTTCTCCACACTTTGAATATATGTCTTTGGTTCTGTAGAATCCTTCCTCGATTTCCAAGTTGGAATTGGTAAATCTACAGTTTCTTTTTCAATAATAGATTCATCATCATCCTGGAAACTACAAAGTTCTGAAGGACCATCTGAAGAATCTTTTTCATTTGCATCTTCTGAACATTCTGATGTTTTATTTAAATAATGCTGAGCCTCGTGTTCGTACAGCAAAGGGAGCTCCTCAAACAGCTCGGAGCAGTCTGAGAAGTTGCACTGAGCTTTAAACCCACTGTGACTTTTTGTATGTTCTGCAAGCTCAGCTGACAGTTTAAACCTCTGATTACAATTAAAGTGTAAACAAAAGTAAACATTTGGATACACATGTCTCTTCAGGTGGTCTACAAAATGTTGGGAATCAGCAAATTTTCTCTGGCAGAAACGGCATTTTCCTTTATTCCATTTCATTATGTGTTGCTGCACCTTCAGATCAGTTGGATGACTTTTTCTTGCATGTTTATTGAGGAATCTTATCTTTTTAAACACTCTAGGACAACCATTAGCAGGGCACTTAAAGGTTCCTTCCTCATCCAAAGCACCAATGTCTTTTTGAGGGCAAAAAGCTCCATTCACTTTAGGCAGAACAGGTGACTCTTTACTGGAGCTCTCATCATCTTCAGGCAAACTTTCTGTACTTAAAGCATCAGGAACATTATTAAAACAGCTGTCACTACTATTTTCAGTAGCATCATCCTGGTCACTTAGATGGTTTTCCACTGCATCAAAAACCTGTTCTGCATTCCCATCCTCCTCTTGGACCACTTGCTCAGCACTTGGAGCCGTTGCAGCCTCTGGTTCAGCACTTTTGGAACCATCAGAATTCCCATTCTCAAGAGACAGAGAAACATCAGAATGTTCCACTTCTTTAGGAACAGGAGCCTGCTGACTAGCCTCAAGCACTGCAGCAAGATGTTGCCTTTCTATCTTCCTGACATGATTCCTCAGGTGCTTCAGCATAAGTCCTTTTTGCCTGAACTTTCTGGTGCAAAGTACACAGGAAAAACTGCCCTTTTTTTGGTGGGCTTGTGCGTGCTTCACAATGTGATCACCCAGAAACTCCTTGTTGCATATCACGCAGCGGTGCCTCGGTTCAGTCTGATCCACCACTTTGGATGCCTCAAGAGCCTCATGGTTCTTTTTGGCATTGCCTTTGGACCGGGCTCCAGAGCAGTTCCCAGGCTCGAGCTCCCCGTTGCTCACATCTGTTAAACCCACACGTCCCTCACTCAGAGCCCTGCACTCTCCTATTTTCTCTGTGCTTGCAGTGGAGTTTTCCAGTGTACTTTCACTTACACCATCCAAGGCTTTATCCCCCAACAATGCTAAACAATTCTGCTTGATCATCAAGAAATTCCAAAACTCAGGATCGAAAAACAAACCTTTTTTCAAAATTGGAAGCAATTCAAAACGCACACGGTTTTGAACAGAACTAGTGCACTCATTGTACTCCTCATCTGCACATTTATATAAATGTTCAACAGTGTAATAAGATTCCAAGGTGCGCTCAAGGAAAAAGATTGAAAGAGCACAAATTCGCAGGATCTCCAAGTCATTTGGCAGAAAATGGGCAATTGCTTTATAAATAAGACTCTTCATGTTGGGATCTTCACGGAGGTCCAACTGTAGGGCACATCCACATATCTCAACACATATCTGAAGACCATCCTCACCAACCTGCAGAAAAGAAATTATACATAATTACAGAGTATGCATAATGCTCTTTTCCTTATGGGCTTACAGAAGTCTACAACTGAAAGCAAAATAAAAAAGCAAAACCCATAGAAATAGAAACCAAAACACAACTAGTATAAACAATGCCCAAACACCGACATCCCATGTATTTGACAATCAGACAATCACAGACTACTCTGAGTTGGAAGGGACCCACGAGGATCATTGAGTCCAACTCAAGTCAATGGCCCATACAGGGGATTGAACCCATGACCTTGGCATTATTATAACCAAGTTTTAACCAACTGAGCTGATCTCAGGCCTATTTATATTCACCTACTTTTAAAACAAGAGTTCAGAAAGCATCCTGCTAAGAAACTTCACCTAAAGACATGTACATTTTTAAATATCACATAAACAAGACTATAAATACAGCCAAAAAATGCTCAGAAATAACATTTGGTTTGCACTGAAAGCTACACAGCTACCATCAATAAAGCTCAAAAACTTTTGCCCTGTGCAGTTCTATATAGTTAAAGACAACTAATTATTTGTGGATATGAACCAAGACTGCAAGAAATCCTATCTGATCTCTCAGTATCTCCTGTCTGCCTTTTCACTGCCTAGGTTGTTCCACACTGTAATTGGACAGTTACTTTATATTCTGCCCCTGTTCTAACTCGTTTAGGTAGCACTGCATAAAAACGAGGGTAAGACAGCTTGCAATTTTGAACAACAACCAGCAGGGAAACCCTAACAACCCACAGCCAAGCATTCTACAAGGCTTGACTTTTCAGAATTGATAAACCATCCCTCCAATGAGCAGAATACCTATTCCACACTTCAGGGTGGGGGCCCTGTCATGAGCTTGTAACTCAGAGGGATGATCAGAAACATATTGCCCAACAGGTAGCAGATTAAAGTCAAAAGAGTTTCAGAAAGTCAGAAATAATTAATACCTTCTATATTTAACTGTTAACAAATAGAAAATGCTCCATATATAGTGGGTTATTAAAAATAAGATTATGCAGATGCAAACAGAAGTTATCAATACCACCACAAGCATTTTTGAATCCATACTGAGATGAAACTCTCAATTTCAAATTAAGCAAATTATTGCATTTAGATCTCCACAGCAGCCCCCGTGACAAAACAATTGACAATTCCTTTAGGGCATAAAATATGAAGAAGGCACAGCCCCAAGGAGCCTTTGGATGATCCTCTCAGGCACCTCTCAGGGTGTGACTCCTGGGGATGGGCCTGTGCAGGGCCAGGAGTTGGACTCCACAATCCTTGGGAGTCCCTTCCAACTCAGGATTCTGGGACATCTTTTGCAGGTGTTTGTGCAGAGGGGTACAAGAGTAACATCTGAAGCATGAAACACAGAGCAATATTCTGAAACAAAGTAGTGTCTTCTCCTGTATTAGTCGAGCTCTTCCTATAGGTTGTATTAAGCATTTTTTTCAGATTTCATTACAACTGGCAAAAGGATTCAGAATTTAGCAAAGATGAAGGATGTATACAATTACACAAACCCTATTTCCTTAAGAAGCCAGGCTGAAAAAAAACATCAACTGATAAATCTTTCACATTTATTCCATGTACTTATGATTAATTTCCCCATTTATTTATACAGGAGGACATTCCTCAAACTTACTGCAGAAAAAGAAAAGCTCAGAATTCAGTAAAAAACTAAATCTTAAAAGCACACAGCTAATCAAGAGCAATCATAATACTGAAGCACATTCTGGAACTTGACAAAGTTTTTAAGGTTACAGTGTCCTTCCCTACCTCTTTATTTTTAACCTCCCACAAAAACTGGTTATTACACAATATAAACATCACTTTAACTAGTTATAAAAAGAACGGTGGATGAGGTAAAAACAAACAAAACTTACTTCATCCTTAATGACTTTCATGAAAGGGAAAATTACTCTGACATTTGTAGCAATTCTTAGAAGCTGGTAGCAGTGGTCAACAAACACTTGTTTTGAAGGGTTAGATTTAAGCTGCAGTTTACTCCAAATGAAGATCAGGTCCCTATTAAGTAGAGAATAAAAAATTCCAATTAGATTGAGTTTTAGAACTCTAAAGACAATTCTTTGCATATTCTGTGACTAAATTCTTATTTGAGGGTGTAATATCAACCTAATTAACACCACAATGTGCACAATGAAAAATGCAACTTAATTACTTTGTTAAAGCAGTCAGGGTATCTCCTATCACTGAGCCAATTAAATATTCAACACAATATACACGTATCCAGATTAGTTTCAGAAAACTTCACAATAAAATCAGATGGCACAGCTCTAGTCCTCAACAGCACAGGCAATAAACATCAGGCTGAATGGCAGGCCCTGTGTGTTCTTGGGATTAAGTTGCTTTCAGTGCAAGGATGAAGAGTTCTTCAGGAAAGAAAGCTTTTGAATGTGGATGGAAAATGGAAGCATTGTTGAAAGCTAACTTGTGATGTGCTCCAGGGACAGGAAACAGTGATGTTCTCCAGTTCTGTGCATCACAACACAACCCTCTGCCAATGGCAGTTCCATGAAGGGATCAGGCTCTCCAGCTACTCATCCCTCCCCGTGATCCTCAGTCAAATATTCCTGCCTCAGACAAGGAATCACAAGTACAGATTGCTGGACTCTGCAGCAGAGCTCCTACACAGGTCATGTGCTTAGCCTATAAAATACAGCTAACTGAACAATTTACAGCCTGTAAAGTCTATGCACTTTAATTCAGAGACTCGGAAAGGCAAATGGACTTGACTTTTAGTGATAAGATTTGGCAGCACAGAGATTTCATGCAGGAGTAGATACAGTCAGGACTGTTCAGACAGAAATCCCAGCACATTACACAGAAAACAGGACCAACTGGCTTCTGTTTTCTGGAAGAAGACACTCTTCTATTCTACCAGTCTCCTCCCTCAGAAAACAAACCTAGTTACTGACAAAATATTTGACTCCAGAGTCTCTGGTCTGTGCCAGGTACAAATCCAACCTTTTGAGATGAAGCTTCTCTGACTAAGGCCAGTGCCTGAATGAAGTGACAGAACTGCCTATGACAAAACACCAGCTGCACTTTTCAATTTAGGACAGCTCTACAGTTCCACTTGACATTTTAAGAGCTAGACAAGAGAGCTTGATTGTTTTCTTCCACTCAGAACCCAAGAAAACTAAAGTTGAGAGAACAATCAAGCTTACATGGGGGAAACTGAAAAGGAAGACCTTATAAGCAGCTCTATGCACAAAAAAACATTAGTCTTACAGCTTTTGTAAAAATACAAGCTGTTCACCTCTGCCTTTACCAGGCTGGAAATCTGCTTTCTACATCTTTGCAAACTTCATATACCAGTTTGAAACCAGTGTCTTCATGGGCATTCACAACAACTCAGTAAGAGACTCAATCTGAAGTACAAAAATAAGAACTGAGTATTTTTGCTGTTACATGTTACCACAACTGAATAATCCAGTTTATTCTCTGCTTTGCCTCAGACCATTCCAGAGCAAGCCACTTCAACACTAATCCCAGAAAATTTGAGAAAACTCGAATTACCCTTGTGAGAGATTAGTGGTTAAAGTGGTTTGTCGTGTTCAGACAAGTGTGATGGCTGGCACAAGGAAAGAGCTGGAAAAGGAAAACTGGAAGTGGAAGGAACAGCTCCATGGGTGAAGAACAAGGTGTGAACCACCATTTGACTGATCCTGACATGAAACAGTATTTTAGTCTTTTAGTCTTATTTTTCTTGTAAATGTGGTGGCTTCTTCTCAAGCATGTCTCACTTGGACAATCATCAAGGATAAGTGTTCTTGGAGAGCTGATTGGACTCTTTCAATCACTCCTATGCTTTGGACACCAACTTAAATGCTCAAGTCAGCAGCACTTGAGATATTTCTGTGCCACTGACCAGGATACAGGTGACAAACTTGAGATGACAAAGGCAGGGGTAGTTTTCTATTTGCACCATTATTATGGCAGAATAGTATAGTACTTAAAGACCTTTATTTCTTGGATTGTATAATTTAGTTCACACTGAGAGCTTTCCTAAACTTTATGGACTTGGCTCAGGGCAATTTAAATTGTTATTCTGAGATCACAGAACTCAGTACCTCCTTACCAGGGGCAAGCATGCATTCCAGCCTCTTACCTACAAAATACCAGAACTGTTGCATGTCTCCAATCAGCAACAGAAGATGATGGTTAAACCCACCCTACCTTAGCTAGACCTAAACCCTTTGGTAAGTCTGTCTTTCCTTGGCTATAGAGAGCACACTTGACCAGAAGTCTGATCAAACATGTGGCAAACATTCCTTGACTTACTTTGTATTTACTGCATAGGAACCCCTTGAAAACAGCCAAAATAGCATCTAAAATTTGCCTGGCAGAGAAGGAAGGCAATTCTACCATGCCTGTTTATGACTGTTCCATCAAATAAGATGTTTCTTCAGAAAGAGTCATCACCTTGATATTACATCATGATGGATTCATCTCTCACCAATATTTCTAGTAAGACACAGCTTGCCTTGTGATTAATTTGTAAGTGGGCTTTTAATTCAGAAAAATAATTTAGTTCATCTAAATCTAGAATTTATTCCTAAAGTCAATGAGAATAAGAGTTGTGTGACAGAGCTGCTTAAAGTTCATCTTTCTCTGAGATGACAGTTAATAGTTTCAGCTTGAAGATTTCACATAGGCAGCAAATATCTGCTATTTACAACTTTCTAATCTATTTTGTTGTCTTAAATTTGCTACTGGTGTTGGCTGCTATATCTGCAAGGCCCTCAATTCCAGACAAGGTAAGATGATTTATGCTGTGCTGAAGACATTAAAATCTCCTCTAGGGAGAAATATGCTCTGGAAGTTAAATTAACCTGGCTCCTACTTCTCCAAAAATTTGAATTACAGCACAGTCGTGCCTTCACAAGTTCTGTTGCAGTTTACATGATCTATTAAGCATTACACAGAATTCTCTTGTTGGGAACACAATTGTTAAGGCTCAGCATCTGTAAGGAATGAAACAGCTGTTTGAGCTGCACAGACATAACTGCTGTGAACTCTCTTAAAGATCCTCAAGTTCTATATTCTGAATAGAAGATAAAAATACTAAGAGATCCAAGATTGTTTCCATCTAAAAAAGGTATACAACAGCACTTGAGTCTCTTCTGGAATTTCATCTTTGGCATGTGCTTTGCCAGAACCTACGGAGGTACATCTTGTTTGGAGCAGTGATTTCAAAACTGGGTAATGCAATAAGAGCAAGGCTAACATGATACTGCAGCAAAAGATGTAAGAAGGTGGTTTAATCATAGCACCAAATATGCATTTCTTTAAAGACTCAATCCCCAAAACAGAAAGCCCTAACTAATACAAGTGGGTTACATCTGTCCATTTCCTCCAAAATGAGAAGTCAGGAGAGGCAGCATTTGGGCAGGAACCAGCAGAGACAGATCCCGCTCCAGTCAGTCACAGGGCTCACACAAACTCTGCACCGTTTTGGTTGAACGCTCTCTCCTGTGGGGACAGTCACATCCACCTTTTTCTGGACAGACTGAATGAAAACCACCACCAGCTACTGCCAATACATTCTACTATAAATGTATGTCAATAACAATCCCAAAGGTTTTGACTAACAATTACTCATCCAATAATTAAGGAAAAAAATTAGTAACAAACCAAACATATGAAGTCTGACCTTCATCATTAGCTCAAGACAAAAAAAACCCCAACTCCCTGAAATCTGGGAACACAGAAATCCCAGATAGATTCTAAACACCATATGAAAATCAGTTATGCAGATTAATAATCTGATCTCAATTGATGGAAGAAAAATATTAAATCTTTGCTAAGCTGTTTTGCTTTAGCAGCATAACCAAACAAATAAAGCAAACTTTATGTCAAGGAATGCAGATGTTCCTTTAGGTAAACAAATTATATATAAACAGAAGGATTATCTTCCTTAGCCAGTTTTCAGTCCCCAGAATGTTGAAATTAAATGTTAACAACTTTCTAGAAAACTTTTTACCCCTAAAAATGTCCAAGTATCAAGATGATTCAATGTGTATGAAGACATTCTTACTTAAATGTTTTCTAGAGGATCACCATTTATGTAATGGCTCTGTTTATGATGTGAAAGTTTCCATAATTAACAGCACATTTTCAGAATGACATATTCTCTTTTCAGACACATTTAGACACATATTGCAGCTACAGAGCAAAATATCTTCATTGCTAGAGAGTCTACAGACTGCACATTGTTACACATTGCTAAAAATGCCACATTTCTAGGGATTTTTTATGTAAAGGCTCACTCTCCTAGTGCTCTGAAGCAGTTATAAGTGTTATGTTCTATGTACTCCCTCTGTACATGACTCTGTGTAAAAAGGCAAACAGGCACAACAGATGCACTGGGAACATTTAAAAACTGTGTCAGAACGTTGTCATCTGGTATTTGAAACTTGCACTACATCTTTGAGTGAGACGAGCTCCATTGTGGCAATAAGCATTTATTTCCTGCCAAGCTGCTTCCCCAGAAATAAAGTATTTACCATATACAATACATGTCCCCATTTTGAAGCTGTGGGACTAGGAAGGATTCACAAAGCTGTAAGGCTAAGGTAGTCTTCCCTTCTTTTTCAGTGTTGCAGATGATCTCAATTCCACTCTTGCAATCAGTCCTCAACAAGTGCTACACAATTAAAATAAAATCAATTTAGATAAATTGGCTAACATGAAATAAAATCCTATCAGATCTTGCTATACTAAAGCAGCTACTGAAAACTTTAGGAATTGCTATTAACATAGGATGGCTTTGGAATAGCTGGAGGTATCTATTTCTTGGAGTCATGACCATCAGAATATTTGTCTGAGAAATTAAAACACTACACAAATCACTTTTTTTGCATGATGGGAGCCTGTCCTTAAAACAAGAAAAGCACTGTTACCTAGTAAGTAAAAGCAGGGCCACATTCAGCTCAAGTGCCATTTTACACACAGAGGCATCATTACAAAATTTTAAGGCTAACAAAACCATATAATGTACAGAACACTGGATTGGCATCAACTAGGCTCAAGTGCTTTTACTAAAATAATAATAATCTATAGTAAATAGTCAACACACTGAAGTTACAAAATATTAATGATTTTGGTTATTTAGGGAATGTAACTACAAGTACACTTGAACCAAAAAAATTGCATTTAGGTCAACAAAACTTGTAGGAACTTAACATTTACCTCTTCAAATCTTAAGCCAGCATTGAGTTAAGCATCATCAGTGTAGTTGCCTGATTTTATGACATTTGGTTCTACAAAACCAGAGTTCCACATGCTCCTCTTGACAAGTTGTATACAGCAAGTACAAAGCACCACTTCATTAAACAAATGTATACTGACAAACAATACCTCCTGGAATAGCTGATCTTCTAATGGTGACATATAAAGACAGGTGAAAAGAGCTTGATGGAAATACAGATCTTTACTGATATCTGGATGATTTATGCAAGATTTGATAAGAGCCATTGCCTCAGGGATGCGTTCACAGGCAATAAGGTATCTGGCACGGAGTTCAAAGAACAGTGGATTTTCAGAGCTTAAATATTTGTTAACTGTACAGAAAAGAAAGATTTAAAGGCAATTAGAATATGAAGTCCAACCAACAAATATTTTAAATGTAAAGTTGTTTTTAATAGTGCAACGTCAACAAATAATATAAAAAATAAAGCCTCTGCTAAAGAATCTATCAAATATTTAATTAAATACCATAAATCTGTCCTTCTGCTTGGAAACAGAAATTGTTATTTTTCTCAAACCAGTAATCTAAGAGTCAGTATTTTGTTTCTAACAGATTAACACAAGATGCTGCAAAGGATTAGTAAAATATTTACTATCTAGAAGATGTGAACATTGTTTTAAAAATTCACTCCTTTCTCAGCACTGGAGTCTGGGTGATTGTCACAAGTACAGGATTGACATCACTTCCAAAGCTATAATTATAAACACTTAAACCAACTCAGAATACTCATTAACCATTAAAATGTAAGACCTCAAAGTGGGTGAAAAAAAGGTAACTACAATCACAGAATCAGAATCCACAGGCTGTTGCCTTAAGAAGCCTTGAATGCCTTGATTTTGCTTTCCAAAGCGGAAAATACACCTTTTCCTTCCTCTAAAAGTGCTGGACACAATTCATATCTAAATACCTCTTAATTCTAGCCCCTGATTTCTGGAAATTTGTTTTTCAGATCTAAAAAATAATCTTAAAGGTAACATTTGAGTGAAGTCATCTCAAAATATTTAACATTTAAGTAACTGGAAATTAACAAATACCTAGAAGACATGCTTTAGATCCCTACTAGAAACAGGATTTCTGTAGCTCTTTATTTTTATGCAAGTTAATTGTGTAACATCCCAAAGGAACACTTAAGGAATATTATTCAAGGTGTCAGGTTTCAGATTATAATTGTTAAAAGATGCACAGTAACATCTGCCATAAGAAAAAAAAAAAACTCATTCCCACTATCCATTTGCACTTCTGGGAACAAACTCAGTGAACAAGAGGAGTAAAAGGGAAGTCAGCGTCTAACTGTGGTCATTAACTGCAAGAAAAAGTGATTCCACAGGAAAGTCATTAAAGCCAAGTCAAGGCCTCTTCTTTTTTGAATTAACATCTTTAGGATAATAAACCTCACCCTCAGTTTTGTCTGCAAACATTAGCCAACAGATTACTGAATATTCCCATTGAAAAATTAGGCTTTTGTTAAGAAGATGCTGCACATTTAACACCTGCCTCTAATACCCTTTTCTTTTCTTCAAGGGAAGGCTTCAGGCCCCAGAGCATTCCCAGCTTTTGGGGGGAGCTCTCAGGTCAGAAAGCCTCTGCTGCATAAAGGAGAGCCCCACTCCTGGAGCAGGCTCTGCCGCACCACTGACAGCAGGAGCTCCAGGGATGGGGCTCCAACAACCTCCAAACCCTATGGAGGTCCAGCTACACCTCTGGACACCAGGACACTACACTCAGCTCCACCTCCGGCAGGGCAGTGCTCCTTCCAGTGAGCCTTCCCCTGGACTCTGTGCTGGTGAGGCCACACCTTGAGTGTTGTGTTGAGTTCTGGGCCCCTCAGTTGAGGCAAGAGATTGAGGGGCTGGAGCGGGGCCAGAGAAGAGCAACAAGGCTGGAGAAGGGAGTGGAGCACAAGTGCTGTGGGGAGAGGCTGAGGGAGCTGGGGGTGTTTGTGCTGGAGAAGAGGAGGCTGAGAGGTGACCTCAGCACTGTCTGGAAGTGCCACATCAGGGAAGTTGTGGCCAGGTGGGGGTTGGTCTCTTCTCCCAGGCACTCAGCAATAGGACAAGGGGGCACGGGGGGCTCAAGCTCTGCCAGGGCAAATTCCAGTTGGAGATGGGGAAAAAACTTCTTTGCAGAGAGAGTGCTCAGGCATTGGAATGGGCTGCCCAGAGAGGGGGTGGATTCCCCATCCCTGGAGGTTTTTCAGCTGAGCTTGGCCGTGGCACTGAGTGCCATGATCTGGTAAAGGGACTGGAGTTGGCCCAAGGGTTGGACTTGATGATCTTGGAGGTCTTTTCCAACCCAATTGATTCTATGATTCCCTGTAGTGGAAAGCTCTCTTTGCCCAAGGCAGCATGGAGAGCTCTTCTAACCCCCTCAAGCAAAACACAACTGCTGACTGTGGTGGCATTTAGGTAAGTCTGGGATACTTTAAGAACTGCCTGGGGAAGCACCATCTGTCCTTACCCAGGCAGTGGGAGGTGCAGGGCTTTGCTTTAGAGCCACAGATGCCACCCTGGAAAGCCACTAACTGAGTGCACCTCTGTGGTGGTCTCTTCCAGATGCTCACAGCAGGCCCCCTTATTCTCCCTAGTCCATGACAAGTGTATTGCTCCTCTGTTTCATCCCTGCTATTTTTCCTTAAACCCAGCACCTGCCTTTCTTTCTAGCCACCATACAACAGAATGCAACACCTCAAAGTATGCTACAACTCATGTAGAGACAGACACAGCGAGGTTTGTCTTGGCCTAAGTTTCTCCAAGTTAATGAATCCAAGACAGGATTACGCAGTTCACACAGTAAGTACTTAACAAACTGACTTTTGCAAGTAATGGTTGGTGACTCAGCAATAGGCAGTTTTCCCCAGTTAAAATAATAATCCCTGAGGGAGCTATATGGCCAAGTTTCAAAATAGGCAGCAAATAATGCTGGCCTATAAAGCAGCACAAAATGTTTGCTTTCTGTAAGACTTCACAAGAAGCATATTTTAGAGGAAGTGAGAGAAGAAAGAACGAGCTTCCAAAATGTAATTATTTAAACTAAAACATTTGTCATCACAGCTGAGATGTCAAGGGTGTGTGGGGATATCAGAAGATAAAAAGGAGAGAAAGTATCTCAGCAGAGGGGAAAGAGATGCAGCCTGAAACAAAGTGATCATCTAGTGACAACAGACAGTTTCATTCCTCCTCTGCCAGGTTAAAAATAAGTAAACATCCTCAAACTGTTACCCAGAGAGGCTTCCTGATGATCAAGAGAATCATTATGGCAAAGGATAAACTAATCCTCTGCTAGAGATATTGAGACCTAACTTCACACCATAATCACCAAAACCATGCAACGCAGAAAAAAACAAGGTCAATCTTTGTTTTCATTTTGTTTCTGTACGTATTTGACTAGAACTTTATCAGAAATATAATAAAAATAAAGTGTAAATATGTTGCTCAAGCACTAGAGACCAACCAACAAAGACTACCCCTTTAATCATGTTAATTTCTCAAAATACTTTTTCTGGTTAAAGAGTCAGGCTCACTGAGCTGTTCTGACTTTAATCCTCTTCCTCTCTACAGAATGAAGACATTGTCATCAACACAGTAATGTTTGTATCATGCATTACACCATAGTAACTAGAGAAGAATTAGCATTTTCCATCACTATCAAATAGAAACAACTTTTGAGAGATCCTCTGTGAACACTGCTGGTAAAATGGTGCTAAAGATATGACTAAACATTTTCCTGTAGTTTGGATATTTTTCCTCGTATGAACTTGCATTAACATTGCAGTGATTTTGTTTACATGCACTGCATCTTTCTCCTGCTCCCAACTCTGGGAATTACACACACAAAAACAAAAAGCAGCTGTCAAATGTAGTCATGGGCATTGCTGTGAACAGAACCAGGAAAAGCCACAAGCCCGAGTATTTACAAATTAAGAGAAAAATTAAATAAGTCAGAGTGCCATAAGACACAAACACACGTCAGATCAAATCCAATCATGTTATTTCAGGAGCCCAACTGAAGTCAAGTCACTCTCCATGCTCTTTCAGGGCTTGCATACCCAGATTTGGTAAATCCAAATGAATTTTATGAACTACTCAGTAGCCACCTGTGTCTGAACAACTTGATCTCTACACCATAAAAGATTTAAACTAGCAGCAAAGAAATTTAGCTTTCTTTCAAATTAAAGAGGGATCAGCACATTTTACTATAGAAAAATAAACTGTGTGCAATGCCAGCTGACACGACCTGAACTCTACTATTAAAAACAGCACAATGCAACACATTTTTCAATATTCTAGAAAATTATTGTGGTAAATGAAGTACCTAATTCCTGTGACACAGGCTTTGCTTTAAGAATTGCTTGTAATACTGGATCCTCCCAGGGTCCACCATCTCGAATGATTCGAGTCACCAGTTCCAGGTTCATATTTCTGTATTTATTTAGAAGGTTCTGACATTCCTACATGGAAAAAGAAAAGCAATTAGAATGAAGGAAAAGGTGCTGTCTAAAAATAGTTAGGCCATCCAAAAGATACAACACCCAGGCATGTTTAAGTATTTCCTTGGTCAGCAATTTGAGCTACAAAGTCATTCACTGACCAGACCCACACCAAGCCCTAAAGCAACACCTTTCATTCTCTCAAACCAGCAATACAGAACTGTTGAAGCCTGAGTGTTCTTGTCTTCTACAGGCACTGGGCAACTCTTCCATTTGCATAATGATGCAAAAACACCTTTCCTTGAGTTGGAGGTTTTAGTGGCACACCCTGAGAAGACCCTTCACCTGGTGCAAATGTGCAGATTTAGATATTTTAGTGCTGGATTTGTGATCCAGTGATGGTGTCTGAGTTCCATGAGGGAAAAACTGAATTTAGTCATGTGAGTCACCAGCCCTCAAACCATCATTCTCCAGATCAACATGTATAAGAAACTGTTTGCCTATAATATTATGAAATGCTTTAGCCACCCAGAATTTTCACATATGTTAAGTTCCCTCTCATCTCCACACCTTGTTATTTGCTGGCAAAGTGTCAATATTGACATTAATCAACAGAAAATTCTAATCATGAGAAATTCACCTAATTTTGAAACAAAAAAATGCAGCTGAAGAATGGTTTCTGTGCATATATAACTACCTTCTTCCCATATGCTTTTTTGCTTTAAGTTTTTATTTTCAAATAATTTTTTTTCTATATTCAGATGAGTATGATGGCAAACAATGGTTAACGAACTGAAATAATGGTTTTCACTACCAGTATGATGACCCAACTCATGCAAAAATTCTTTATTTAGAAAATTGTGCAAAGATATATTTTAAAAAATTCATTGTTTAAAGGTAAAAAGGCAACTGAGAACTGTATTAGGAAAGCACAGAGGAGTCAGTACCATCACACTTTTGCTAAAATCTTTCTTATTCAGAGACTGGTTTTGACAAGCATTTATTGCAGGACTGGCAAACTGTCCCACTGCCCTTTTGTGAGACTGAGCCACTACTTGCCCACATTCTTCCACCAACTGTAATCCAGCTGGTTTGATAATTAAGGTAAGAAGTGCTGATATATTAATGTGTAGAAGCAGTAAAAGACAAGTGTCCACATAAAAATAACAAAGGAGTAGCTATTTCTCAAATGACAGTTCCATGACCAGTGTTAACAGAAGACACAACTCTGTTTTTCATCCTTTCTTTCCCTACAAAGTTTCCTTTCATGGTAGTAAAAGTGCTTGTGGTACCATGCAGGGAACTAAACCCTCAGAACTAGGTTAAGGTCAAAAAAAAAAAATCAAACCCAAACCCCACACTTATCTGGAAAAAAATAGGCAAGTTTTTAACCTAGGATCATTTATTTCATGCAGTTGTAGAGAGTCACACAAAACTTAAGCAATTTATGCAAGAACAGAACAGTTGCATGTGCAAGTTTGTGCTGAGCTGAACACTGAGGCAGAGTCCCAATTTCAAATTTACTGTTCAAAACCACAGTGGGGAAACAGGAGGTTTGATGCCATGAACAGCTCCATGACAGTGGGTGACATTAAATTCTAAACAGACATAAACAAGCAAAGCTTCCTTCTCTATATGGGAAAGGCACAAAATATGTCTAATAAGATTGGTACTGCAAAGAGAAGTACATTTTATTCAGTCCAAGTAGATTCAAATACAATACTGATGATAAATGAAAGAATATAAATGATTTTCCCTTCAAATATTGTTTTCCTCCCTTTTTTGGGGGGTGAGTGTGTACTTAAACATAAGTAAAGCAGCTACTGTAATCTCACTATAAAGGTGTGTTTCCTCCAGGTTACACATGCACCAGGTTAGTTTGCTCAGAACTGGAATTTGTACCCAAAAAATGTGAACATTTTCTATATAGAACTTCATGACCTACATCACAAAACACACCACAAGGGACCTAAAACTATTCCCTTCAGGCAGGAAATACTTGCTTCTAATGCTGTACCACAGTAGATATTACACTCTGCATTTAAACACAAGTTTTTATTTTGCAAGGGGATGCAAATTAGAGAGTCTGTAACATCTGCTAAAAAACTGTCTGTACATCTACTAAAATGATATTAAAGGTTTATACGAATGTAGGCAACAGTACCTGGATTGAACCTAAAATATCTTTCAGAGGATCTTCATAGAACTCATCCTTTCCAAAGAACAGCAGCAACTCAAAAAAACTCCTAAAAAACAGAAGTAGTGACAAGTCAAACGAAACACATTAATTCAAAAAATGAAACTATTGTAAGTTTATTACTTTTCATAGCACTAAAATAAAAATTAGGACTTTTGTAAATTCTAGACCCGTGCTGGAGTCACTCCAATGTTTGGCTCGTGCCCACACTCTCCAAACACGCTCCTGTTTCACAAGTTTTATGTCAGTCTGGTACTTTGTGCTGGATTTTGACAGTTTGACTTCCCCACGTGCCCCTCAAACACATTTTTCACCAGGTATCAAGTTGCAGATACAACACAGCCACCGATAAGCCAACAAGACCAAACTGGCAATAATACTTTAAAAGTCATCTGAAAATCTCTTCTGCCACACTTTTTTCACAAGTCCAGGCCATTAAGACTCACAGCACCTGCCTGATGTTTTCCCTCAATAACTCTTGTATTCTCCACACACCATTACAACATTGAGCCTTCTCAGAAGCCAAAGAATTTGTCAGATATGCAGCAATTTTGAGGAAGAAAAGAATTTTAAAATTACTGTAGTGGGCACTGTGTATAAGGAGTTAGAACCAAGGAACAGGAACTTCATGTGAATGCAAATTCCCAACAAGAGATATTTTTATACACTTTCTACTAACCCATTTTACTTCATTTCAGCCTCTCTTGCTGCAACACCCACAGAAGTCTCTCTATGAAGGTAATAATTATTTTATCTTTCAAAATAAAAGCTTTTGAAGATTATTTTCAAAGGGACAGCTTTGGGGCAAATATGCAAACAAACCCACATTCATCTTGAATTTCACCACCACCAGGATTTAAGCAAACCAGGTCTCTGTGCAGCAACAAGTGTCACCCCCAAAGAGGTGGCGCACACAGAGAAAAGCAGGTTACAGGTTTTAAGTCAAGATCTTTTAGCCTACAGGTTTTTAAGTCCAGATCTTGTCAGTGGAGTTTCTCTCTGACCACAGTCTTTGGTTGCAACTGCTCTTAAAGCAAAAGGCAGGTTTTCAGGAATAGCTGGACAAGGAACTCCTCTTTAGCAGAATAACGGAGCTCACTGCACTTATCCCCTAATTTAAAATCAAATTCAAAATATTTGAAGATAACATGCCAAGTATTCCTAAAAACCAAAATGTTATGGTTTTAATAAAGCTAATTCAATAAAGTTAAAGAGCAGACTTAAAGCAATATTTCCTCTAACATTTTCAGAAATACTGTGCATTAAAGGCCCTTAATATTCACATAGACAAAATTAAGTTTTCTACAGGAATAATGACAATGCATCATAAAATTTGGTTTTCTTTAGATTATGCAGCAGTATTTTTTTTTCCTAACCAGTGACAAGCTATGCCAAAACCAAACATACAAAAATTAAGCTACAAATTCATTGCCTTCAGTGACAGAACTCTTCTCCAGGTTAGGTCCTCGAATCTCAATTCATACATGGAATGAGAAAAACAACCACTACCTAAGTAAGCACTTGGTTCTGAAAAAACAGTTTCTCATTTCATGTAAAACAAAATTTAGCAGCATACTTGACTCTCAGGAAAGGTCAGATATGAGTCATGTCATGATCCGGAAAGCCATGGCGTGATCTGTCAAGATCTGGAAACCCAAACTAGAACTTAAATAATAAGACAAAACTAGTTATAGCAAGTGATGTGTGCTTGTGTTTAAATTTGCTCTGATTTGATGAGAATAGGACCTTGGAAAAAATAATCCGTACATCAACAGGGAGCAAATGTAAACCATAATTTTCTTCTCTGTTAATGCACCTGCTTATCACACTAATAAAGGACTAATAAAGGAAGCTGTCACAGTATTTCTGTTTCCTCACCACTTCTCTCCATTCAGTTAAAAGTACCACAGGCCATTCCAACTTGGACCATTATCTTAAAGCATCTGCAGCATTGCACATCCACATTTATATCTGTCTGGATTTATCACATCACCACTTGGTACTGCTGGAGAACACTGGCACCAGCATTAAAACCCATGGCATTAATGACAATGCAGATGCTGCTTCGTTTGGTAGGAATAGCAAGGCTATTAAATGTAGAAATAAAGCAGTTGTTACTATTAACAGTTTATTGTCTGGTTGCCAAGGAAATCTTACTCAAGCATGAAAATACAGTCAGGCAGATTTTTGCTTTTCAAGAAATAAGATTTAACATACACACAATTTTCACAAGACATTCGAGGAGGTTTCCCAGGTAACTGCAACTACTGAGCCCTTTCAGTCACATCACATGCAAAACTGTGCTAGTCAGGCAGAGTCAGAAGGAAAAATAATCCAACATTCTGGAATGGAAGCAAATCTCAGTGAGTAAACTCAGCTCCAAAATCCAAGACAGGCAAGGGTGACAGGAACTCAATTCTCTTCTCAATTAGCAGGAAGAGTCCAACCTACATACAACAAATACCTGAATTTCCACCTTTTTACCTCACAGACCTTCAGATTTAAAAGCACATACAAGCATGACCTGAATTTTGAGCGTTTTTCCTAAAAACCAGTAGCAGAGATCAACATGTTTTGGTGTAACTGCTGGTCAGTCACTCTCCAACACCTGGGCATTCTGGTTTTGAAAACTGAGGCCTTATGATTCCATGTCAAAGAGTTTCACATACACCATGTCAAAGAGTTTCACATACAAAAAACAGTAAATATCCAAAGTGAAGTTCCCCCAACTCCTAAAGACAGAACATATTCTGTAAGTGAACCAAACAAAGCATTGACTCCTGTGTAATTAGCACCAACAGTGGAAAGGACACACAACCCAGCCCTCCTGACCAAGGAAATGAAGAGGGAAAGACTAGGAGAGCATTCCCTCCTGATGACCAGATGGGGGAACAAGACATTTCCACAAAAAATTCTGAACTGAGGGACTGAGCTGTATCTGAAAGGAAGCAGTTTAACCAGCTGGACAAATAAACCTGATTTACTCAACCCCAGCCTGCAATAAAGGCAGTGCTTGGATTCCGTCCTCATCTGCTGAGAAAAGAAAGCAGAGTTTCAGAACAAGAGAGAAATGGGGCTTTTACTTATCTACTTATCATTACCCTGACACTTTCAGTCCTCATGTGGGCAGATCACCAATGCATCAAAAAAACTGAAATTAGAGCAAGATTTATAGAATAACATTCTCCAGTTCTTTCAGCTGAATGTGGCTTTGGGTCAGTTAATTGTATAACAAGTAATTCCCATAAGCACTTTGATTACTCAAACATAAAAATCCATTTAAAAATAATTTTCTTAAACATGACAAGAAAATTATCTTAAGAAATACTCAGCTTATTACATCACTAGAGGTAGAAGAGTGAAAATTTGAGATAATTTCAAGTAATTTATCTATTGTCAAAGGTTGGTCTTCAAATACTCTAAAGTAAGATTTTTATAGAATAAGTCTGTATGGTGATCACTTCTTGCTTGAGATTATTCATTTTGCCAGAAGTGCCTTGTAACAAAACACTGTGGCCAAGAAGGCCAATGGCATCCTGGCCTGGATCCAAAGTAGCGTGGCCAGCAGGCCCAGGGCAGCGAGCCTTCCCCTGGACTCTGCCTTGGGGAGGCCACACCTTGAGTGTTGTGTTGAGTTCTGGGCCCCTCAGTTGAGGCAAGAGATTGAGGGGCTGGAGCGGGTCCAGAGAAGAGCAATGAGGCTGGAGAAGGGAGTGGAGCACAAGTGCTGTGGGGAGAGGCTGAGGGAGCTGGGGGTGTTTGTGCTGGAGAAGAGGAGGCTGAGAGGTGACCTCAGCACTGTCTGGAAGTGCCTGAAGGGAAGTTGTGGCCAGGTGGGGGTTGGTCTCTTCTCCCAGGCACTCAGCAATAGGACAAGGGGGCATGGGGGGCTCAAGCTCTGCCAGGGGAAATTGAAGTTGGAGATGGGAAAAAACTTCTTTGCAGAGAGAGTGCTCAGGCATTGGAATGGGCTGCCCAGAGAGGGGGTGGATTCCCCATCCCTAGAGGTTTTTCAGCTGAGCTTGGCCATGGCACTGAGTGCCATGATCTGGTAAAGGGACTGGAGTTGGCCCGAGGGTTGGACTTGATGATCTCAGAGGTCTTTTCCAACCGAACTGATTCTATGATTCTATGATTGTAACAGGCAACCTGAATACACAACAGGGACACAAAATGACTAAACTAAATTCCAGGCTGTGTAGCTGCCTGGAACTGAGGATACATCTCCTGGTAACACCATCCTCTTACAAGCTCCTGGACATGTGACCACGTTGCTATTCTGATCCATATTGTAAAGGAAGCAACAAAAAACCTGCTGTACTTACAAAGCCAGGCTGCTCAACACAAACTGTACGTGCTCACATTCAGCTGGGAACGACACACAGGCAGAGGTGAAGCAGCAGAGCGCTGTCTGAAGCACCTGGAGCTGAGGCAAAGGAACCTGCCACCTTCCAGCATAGTCCTCCACAACCTGGGGACAGAAACATGGAAATATGTTACAATGGAAGACGTTCCCTCTGGTCAGTGTTAATTCTGTACCTGCTTTATCTCCTCTCCTCGCTCAGAACTGGAATTTGTACCCAAAAAATGTGAACATTTTCTATATAGAACTTCATGACCTACATCACAAAACACACCACAAGGGACCTAAAACTATTCCCTTCAGGCAGGAAATACTTGCTTCTAATGCTGTACCACAGTAGATATTACACTCTGCATTTAAACACAAGTTTTTATTTTGCAAGGGGATGCAAATTAGAGTGTCTGTAACATCCAGACATTCCATTCTAAAAAACTTTCCAGGAGGGGAAAGACTGGCCTGCACTCTTGTAGCCTTTATGTCAGCAGGGAAAGGCACAAACACACCAGTCACCCTTCCTGATCTGACCAAATGAGTAAGTTTGGCTTTTTTTATCCATGTGATGGAACTCAGGCTAGTTATGCCCTCCTCTACAGTTACAGAACTGCATCACTATTTGCAGAGACACATGAAGGGGAAAAATAGATTTTTTTTTTTTAATAATAAAAGTCCTTGCCTGAACATCTAGCCAATCTTGGTTTTATTAGTAAAAGCAAATTTCTAGTGCTGGCTGTGCCTCGTTGGGAGCCTCAGTGACCCAGCAGCATCTGATCCTTCCACAGGGGTAACTCTACACTGGAGTCCTCTGAAAGGCTCAGTCCACTGGGAGTTTCATACACGAGTCCATGTCTCAAACACACAGTACCAAGTTCAGCAGGAAGCACAGCAGTAAAACGAGTGTCTGCAAAGGCACCCACCACTTCAGTGACAGAGCACTGCTCTGCTGCAGCCCCCCAGCAAGGAGAAGGCCAAGGGCTCTGGAGTGCCTCTTTAATCAACAATTAAGGTGTAACTCAGGCAGCACTGTGTTTTCAGGACTGCAGCTGGATGAATTCAAATTTTGTAAGTAGGTTCTGACTTTTTCACCATGAGATTGGCTCAACTGGTTAAAACTTGGTTATAACAATGCCAAGGTCATGGGTTCAATCCCCTGTGTGGGCCATTGACTTGAGCTGGACTCGATGATCCTTGTGGGTCCTTCCAACTCAGAATAGTCTGTGATTCTACATTATTTTAATAATTTTTGTTTGAAAATCTGTTGGTTTAATGCAGCAAAAATCTAGGTCAATGAAGGACAATTAGCAGACTTGCAGAGAAATACTTCCTTTTAAGACTAGAGAATTTCTAAGATAATACCACCTCACACACCTATCAAGAGTTCTCTGAAATAGTTTTAACAAAGCCTTTTGTACAGGAAACCACAAAAACCTCAGAAAAAACAAAGCAGAGAGAAAGAAAATACATCCTTTAGGGGTGGCAGCCTCCAAACAGTCAGACAATGGTACAAATAAAGCATCAGTTCCCACCACGGAGTTTCACAACACTTTGCCCTGAGAGGGACATATAGATACCTTCATGAGTGATTTCAAGCAATAAAAATCATTTTGTGACAATACTGGTTTGTTTTCCTGGCTTAAAGTGTTAACTGGAAAGAACTGCAAAAAGGATTTAAGACAGGGAGTGACTGAACTCGGCACAGAGAAGTGGGGATTGGTACTTAGGGAACAAAACAGCCTTCAAAGTGACAATTACCACCCAAAAGCAAGACTGTCTTATTATGGCAGATGTTTCAATGAAAAATCACCTCAATGTTCATCACAATGGCCAAGAAAGCAAATTAAATACCAGAAGAGCAGTGTAAAACAAAGCACAGTGTTAACTGCTCCAAACAACACCACAACCCCACGCTGAATAAAACCACATGTTGGTTTCCTACCCACCATTCCTACCTCAAGACACAGAAGGCCTTAATGAAAGCTTTGAAGGAAGGCAAGAACTGCTAAGTAGCAAAAATAAATTTCACATACAGATCAATGCAACCAACTGGGACACCTCAGGCTGTAAGAAAAGGCAGGTGCAGGGGGGACACCAAGCAAAGGCAGCAGCAGGATGAAAATAAAGAACAGGAGGTAGTTCTTCACAGTGTGCAGTTGAGCTGTGGAGCTCCTTCCTGGAGTGATGCTGAGTGGCTGCAAGACTCGAGAGAGGCTGCAGGAGCTGAAAAAGGTTCCCACCGAAAGTTACTGACTGCAGTAAACTGGCCACACCGAAAACAGTTACAGAGGGGAAAGCTCCTGTATTTGCTCGTCTCGTTCTTCCCTTGGGCATCTGTGACCCTTTGACAGTATTTCAGTGCTGATGCCCCAGTGCAAATAACCAGCACTCAAAAGCAACACAGCAAAGGCTCCTGCTGATCATAACAGTCAGACACTCTAGTCTTGAAAAAGTGCACCCCAAACTCATCAGAAGGAATATGAACAGTCAAGTTTTTTCTGAATATGGATACCTGAAACATTCCTCAGTCCCAGGAAAACAAAATAAAAAAAAAATATCTAGCATCAGTCAGTTCTCATCAGACTTGCATCCATCACCAGCAAAAGTCGGGGGGAATTGGGGCGGGTGGAGGAAAAGCCAAATTAAGTATAAAATAAATTCCAAACCACACTCCACACACGTTTTATGTGGAAGGGAGACTTGGGAATAATGTACATTTGTTTTACAATTCTAAGTATAATTTAATGTCTGCTTTTCAGGCATCTCATGGACTAACTTTTTCTACAATAGAAATCAACACCTTATTTTTGTTCAAAATACTCAACATGCCACGCTTTGAAACCGAACTGTCAGGCAGAACACAGGTAAAGGTTTATACCAAAAAAGAGACTCCAAAACAGCAAAGACACCCAACTTTACCACCTCTGAAAGCAAACAAGTTGAAGGGACATGTGTGTGTTCACCCTCATGTTGTGAAGCTGCATCATCAGAGCACTTCAGAAAAATCAGACAGATTATGAGGCTTGAGTCCTAAATGTTTTATATCAAATTTATATTTATCAGGATATTTTTAACAGGCTTATTTCAACATAATGAAGTCAGCCACACAAAACCCACATAATATTCTCAAGACCAAGTTCCTTGTCCAGTTAACAGTGCAGAAAATCAGCAGGGAGGCAACATTTTCATGGGACTTTCTGCAACAAGTAAGAACTCTTAGGGTGCAACTTTTAGTTTTGTTTTTCGGGCTTTTTGTTTTCCCCTTCTCATTCAGTGCAGGCAAAGGTACAGAAAGGGAGGGTTTTCTGACACCAACCCCTCAGCTCAGCTCCCCTTTTCTCCCACATCAGTATACTGCATTCCCTTCTTTAATATGAATAATTCAGAGCAAAATCCACGACTCAGATGTGTCCTATTAAGTACAAAATCAAGACCAGACTTATCAGAAGTTTCTAAGCACAAAGCTGAGGCAGCTGGCTCCAAAAAATAACAAGGGAGCAATTAAAGACCTGAAGCAATGAAAAAATAACTTCTCAGAATATTAATGTTTTAACTGATTAAATATACACATATTTTAAGTGACTAAATACGCACATACAAAGTTACTGGACTACATTCCAAAGAGAAATAGCATTGCCAACAACTACATTTGCAAATGTACACAACAAATCCCTCACGCAGTGCTGGGACTTCAGTGCTGGGCCTGAAGTCGCTGCAGCCTTTCCTGTTCCTCCCCACAACAGAAACAGAAACTGCAAATTCCACCCATTTGCAAGGTTTGTCATTACTGGGTTTCAAATGAAATTCCTCCCCTAATTTTTTGTGAGATTTAACAGTGAAGGAAGTCACCAGAGGATTAAACTCACAACAGTTCTGTGAGAATTTCTGCTTTGTTTTCAAACAAAGAAAGTTGTTGACAAACTTCGTGGTTGTCACTTGTTATAATAAACATATATAGTGGTTGTCACAGAAAAGGATGGACCAAAAAGGATTTAAACTACCAAGTGAAAATGGGGCACACTTAGGGGGAAAAAAAAAGAAGTTTCCTGAAAATGAAAAGCTGTAATTAAAAGCAACACCTGCCATTATTGTCTGATCAGCAGAAATACCAGAGCAGCTCAGATACCAAAGTTCAGCTCTAGAAGAGAACTTGAGTAATACTGAACTTACTCTACCTGGAAACACCACCAGAAAGAATCACTTCTTTTTTTAACTTGTTCAGTGGATGAATGATGAATATTTTTTAACCTGTTCAGTGGATGGATGATGAATATTTTGTTCTGTTTGCACACAAACAAGCAAACTGTGCCCTTACAAATAAGGATTTCATTATCCAAACTGAGAGCAGAAAAGGCCTTAAGATTTCAGGGTGACATAAAATATTACTTGGCATATAAAAGTTTAAAATGACTGTATATAAAAGGAACTAAGTAACTGCTTTACTGCAATTCACATGTGAATATTACATAAGGAGTAACCAAACATAATCACACTTCTGGCAAAAGAAAATCCATCACCCAGCAACAGTGTGACACATCCCATGGGAAGTTTGTGCCAAAGCTCTCCCCTTCAAGCCAAATGGTTCCCCCTCCCTTAAGCACCAGAATCTCACCCATCCCTCAGTCTGCTGGAGTCCAGAACAACCCTCAGACTGGGTTTCACGAGCCCATTATATTTAGTTACCCAAAGAGATGTGCATGGTTACAGTCTGACTCTTCTGCAATGGCAAAAATTGTACATATAATCCCAGAAAAGCAGTTCTGGCTGATTGTAGCACTGTGGGAAATGCTCTTATACAAGATTTGTGCCTAAAAGATACTTATATTGAACAGTAGAACTGTCCTCCTCATCTGTTGATTAGCAGCCCACACCCCCAACAGAAAGTCAATTAACTAAAGTAATTGAAAGATGAAAGGGAGAACTGACAATCTTGTGAACAAACACAATGCCCTTGTCCACATCACTAATAATTAGTAAAACACAACTTACGAGGTGTTTTGTTAAGAACTGCAATTATTTATTTCCCTCCTCTGAACAAAAGGAGTTAACTCTTATTTCTGCATTACCTACTGCACTCATTGTGCTTCTCTAACTTGAAGTTCATGTAACAAAACTACAGACAGACAGAGCTCCATTCAACTGAGATCCTTCTTTTAGGAACAAAAACCTGCAACACCTTCCTAAGTCACAACCCTGACATATTTTTCCAAGCAAAACTCACAAGTTTATTTTCACAATAAAAGTCCACTTCAAGGAAAAGTGTGAAAACCTGGAGAAGCAGCAACGCCAAGAGCTTCAAAGTGTCCAGCAGGAAAGTTCCAAAGAAGGGAAAGGAGAAAAATGTTCCAAAGATCAGGAAAAGTCTACAAAGTATTTGTACATTTGTGCAACGTTTCTTTTTAAAATACCTTTAAAAGTACTAACTCCTTAATGCCAGTTGTGAAAGAGAGAGATGATCTCTCAGGGTGAAGGCAAAGGACAGCAGGCACAAGAGCTGATGAGAACTAAAAAATCATTACATGAGAAAATAGATGGTTAAAAACTGCAGGTTCTGCCTCCTCAGAAAAATAACCTTCAAAGATAGTGAAGAAATCACTTTCCACCACCACTACTCACGTGAGCAAGGTTTTTGTAGCTGAGCTTTAAAATTATATAGACAGATCAAATATGGATTCCAGAGGTCCAAAATGTAGTAACAGTCTGTCATAACCTAAAGGTTTGGGATGGTTTTGTTTGGAGATGGTGTAAATAAAATACAAAAACAACTTACCCATTATTGACTCAATGTTAAGAGACAAAAGTAAATATTTTCACATTTAAGCACAAACCAAAAAGCATGGAAATGTATTAACCCTAAAACCAGAACTAACTTCCCAAGTTGTGTATTTTTCTACCTTCATCACCACAACCAGGGGTTGAGTCACACACCTCTGCAATTCTGTCTGCTAAAATAAACCAGGAAACACCTCCTTCTCCACTGCACTACTAAATTTTACTTCTCAGTTTTTCAGTTTAAAAGCCCAAGAATTATTTCTCCAGCAGTGACTCAGGATCCCCCCAATTAATGCAGGCAAAGGAGGTTATCTTTATTTCAGGAGGGCTGTAAGCTGATGCCACAGTCAGTGCAGATCGAGGAGTGTTTACCCCTCATGGCATCACCTCGTTACTTTAATGAACTCCCCTTGCATTTATTTCAGTCAGCACCAAATAAAACAACATCCAGTGCAGCTCTGCAGCCACGTGGGCAACTCCAGAAATGCTGGAATATTTTGTCAGTGCTTAATGTGAGGAGAAAAAGAGAATGCACATTCTGAAAAGGAAATGCAATTCCAAGCTGCTAATAAACTGCACCCCCTTCACGTGCAATGCAGGAGCTGTGCCCATTCTCCAGCTCCCTCTTAAGGTTTATTTTCAAATAAATTAAATTTGGAAATCCATCCTCCCAGTAACAAAAGCACCCCCCTCCACCCTCATAACCATTTTTGGTTTTTCATAACCATTTTCACTGCCCTTCACCATTTGTATTCCAGACACACAGGAGTCTCTCAGCAGCTCTGGCTCCTTAGAAATCTCGTGAAAGAATTTAAAATTCTGCAGATCACAAAAGCTGAAACTCACGAAGTTCTTCCAAACGCTAATAGTGGTTCTTCTAGATACAAGCTTTCAAATTTCTTTAAACTTCCAAAGTAGTTACAGCCACCTCGTTCTTTTGCTTGACAAAGTTGGGAGCAGTGGATTTGCTTTGAAACTCCACAACTAAGAAATGCCACATCAGGGAATTTTAGACAGAAAAGAAACAGCTGGTGAGATGCACAAACTGGGCACTGGAGATGCACAAACTGGGCACTTGACTCATCTCCCAACTGTCTCTTCTCAGCTCCAGCCACAGAAATCTTCATTTTTGCTTTCTGCATGTCACCAACCTCCAACAAGAATCTAAAAAAACCCATTTTATTGCATTTTGCCCTGAAAGATTGAGGCTGGAATGACTCTGTGATACCACAAGCACCTACAACACCCAGCCCTCCAAACTGCCCATGGCCAACCCGATTTTGTGTCACTACATTGTGATTACTCTTTTATTTATGGAAATGCTCTGATAATCCTGTCTTCTTTTTTAACTGTTACTTAATCTATCTGAAAGAAGCTGAGCTGCTCAAAGAACTGAAGCTGGCTGTTTACAGCAATTTTTTCCCCTTTTTATGTAATTCAAGCATTAAAGACGTGCACAGCAATGCTTTGAGGTCCAGGTCACCCTCTCACCCTCCAAGGTCAGTAAGAAATCCTCACTTCTGTTACAGAAAATGGATCCACAGACTGAAAAGGCTTTATTTACACCTTCCTTCTTGTCTCCTGGAGCTCTTACTGAGAGATGTGGCTGTGCACAGACCTCACACAGCAGCAAAACTACAAACAATCAAAAAATCATTATTTTCAGGTGTCACCAAGCTTCATCACCACAACTGAGGCACAGCCATGTGATTTAATAGGGTTTTACTCTGAAATAAAAATGTTTCTTTTGGGTAGTTCAAACCCACGGCACCATCACTAAGCAACTATTTCTACAACTGCTGTTCAACTTCCACACAAAAACAGCAACACAGGAGGCAAACTGGGACATTTGGAAGTGCCAAATGACTATTAGGAGAAGCAAAACTGTGTTATCAGTGCAGAGTGGAATGAGGTGGAAATCTGCACAACAGCCAAATATCTCCTTCAGAAGGTCTGGGTAGAAAAGCACAAAGCTTTAGGCTCTGATACAAAGGAGATATAAAGGAAAAAATGCATTTAAAAAGACATGGGGTAGGAGATGGAAACTAATCTAATAAAGCAACACAGCATTTAAGGGAGATGATTTTTTTTTCCAACAAAAGTTTGGAGAAAGAGATGACCTAAACATGATACTTTGTGAAGAAGAAATATGTTTTATCCCTCCTTAAAGCCTCATCAGCAAGTACAGGTGGATACAGGCCAGGATAATGACACACTGTCAGTAAGGGAGCTGATGTGGAGCACAGGTCCTTCCAAGTCTTGTCACACCACAAATGTCACACAGCTTGTCACAGCACCACAATCCACCCCTTAAAATCTTGCATTTATGTAGTTAAACCAGGAGAAAACCCCTCACTAAAAACAGGCTTAAAGAAAACACACCTTGCATTAATCCAGCACAGGGCTGGTGACACCAGGCCAAACTTAAACAAACAAACAAACAATCCCTGCTGACAAAGTGTCACTCTATTAATTTACCCTCATCAGGATTATTTAAACTGTGCATTGGTAAAAAGAAAATTAAAGAGAAAAGCAACAGAGCCCTTTCCGTGCTCAGAACATTGGAGAGTTCACCAAGGCAAAGCAGAATAAAGGAGGGGAGAGGGCTTGGCTGTGTTGCCACACAAAAGGAACTGCAGGAGAAGTCAAGGTCAAGTGTTGGAGCTGCTCTACCACTGATAACTGTGATACAACCATTCTATAGGAAAACTCTTGCCTGGCCTTGCCCTCTCCTGTTCCCTGCTAATTCCCAGCTTGCTCTGGGAGATGGGATTGGCATCAGCATGTGAAGCAATCACCGTGCCTGTGCTTCCTGCTTAGGGCAACAAATCCAATAGACATTAAGGAGACAAAAAATTTCAGATAAACCCCTCAGTGTCCAGCAGAATTAAATCTCTCTCCAAGCAGCCAATGTAAACAAACATGGTCGAGATTCCTTTCATGTGTTGTTTACAACCAGACTTCCAAAAACATTCCCTTCTCCTTTCACTGGCTCCACAACTGCCCCTCAAACATCCAAGTTTTGAGATACCATTGGAGAGAAGATACAAAAGCAACAATAAACCCAAAAAACAACCCGTGGGCTTAGTGAGCAGCACCCACCCGAGGTTATTGCTGTAACAATAACACAGTGATCCACACAGTACAATAAATTATATTCCCAACAGATGAGTGGCTAAAACAGGAACAAAACAACAGCAGAGAAACATATTTATTCAAACTGCAGAAAACAACTGCAGTGGTGAGGTGAGAAGCCAAAAGGGCTGATGAGAGGAAGCAATTCTATATAAAATAACCTCTACTATGTTCTATATAAAATAACGTCTACTATATTCTGTATAAAATAACATCTATTATAGTCTATACAAAATAACCTCTATTATATTCTATACAAAATAACCTCTATCATGTTCGATATAGAATAACCTCTATTATTTTCTCTATAAAGTAACTTCTAGAGTGAGTTTGGGGACCACCAAGTGCAGGGCTGCAACACGCCCAGCGTCACTAACACTCCACCAGCAGGTATTGGTGGGACAACTAAGGAAAAAGCAACCTGTTGTTGCTCGTTACTTCGCAGGGCACAGATAAAAGGGGTGCGAGGAGCATTCCGGGCCCGCATCGAGAAAAGGAAAAAAGGGGAAAAAAAATCGTAAACCAGCCTGGTTTAATCAAGCATTGGAATGGGCTGCCCAGAGAGGGGGTGGATTCCCCATCCCTGGAGGTTTTTCAGCTGAGCTTGGCCGTGGCACTGAGTGCCATGATCTGGTAAAGGGACTGGAGTTGGACCAAGGGTTGGACTTGATGATCTCGGAGGGCTTTTCCAACCCAATCCATTCTATGATTCTAATTTACTCACCGATGCCTGGGCTGCACCCGAGGCCCTTCCCCGCGGCCGGGGCAGCTTTGGCGGCAGCACCGCCGGCCCCGCACGTGTCCCGCAGCCGCACCCGGCTCTCCCCGTCCCGCAACCGCCCCGCGCCGGGACCC
>VWZD01000811.1:318-28948 GCA_013396695.1 Sakesphorus luctuosus | reverse complement strand
CGGGACCGGCGGCGGCCCCGGGAGCGGGAGGAGGAGCAGGAGGAGGAGGCTGCACGGAGGGTAACGGGGCGCGGCACGGCGGGGTGGGGGCTGCGGGGCCTCCCCTGCGAACACACCTGCGAGGCCTGAGGAGCGCCGGGCCGGGCCCTCCGCGCAGTGCCGGGTTTGGGCCTTTCAGCACCGGCAGCGAACCCTGAGAGGCGAACGCGGCGAGCTCCGGCCCCCGGGGGAAAAGAGCCCCCCAGAAATGCCGTGTCTCGCCTCGGCCCCGCGGGTGGGGGTGAGGCGCAAACACCCAGTTTGGTTTGTGGGGCTCCGAAGCCTCAGCAACAAGTTTGTGTCAGGGAAAGGCTTCGCTCTGGGCGTGATTTCAGGGAACTCTTGGGCCTCTTCGCCTTGATTTTAGGGCATGATCGCTCAGGAAACTCGTGGGCATAAATGGAATAAAAGTGACAAAAAAAAAAGGAAGGAAAATTCGTTGGTGCTGGAAAAAGATGCATTATCTTTGTAGTGTAGTGAAGGGTTACAGTTCTGGGAAGTGACAAACAGAGCAAAAAAATTAATTAGGACAGTGGGTAATGGCAAGATCTTTGCTTTTTTTTTAAGAAGGTTGTAACCTGTTTATACAGCAAGGTTAAAAAAAAGCGATTTTGAAGACTGAATTATTATCTCTAGTTCTGGGAAGAGAAAAAGACATTCTGGACAGCAGAAACTGTGATCAGTCTTTTTTTAAAATGTTGCAACAGCAAATTGTGACAGAACAAGTGCAGAGAAGCTTATCTAGAGGTGTCACCATCTCTCAGTCTGCCTTATAAGCACAGGCAAGGCAAAACTCTTCAAAGCATTCATGCCTATAAATAAATGGCCAGGCCACATATTATATTTCTTAATAAATATATATGTGTATACACACATACATATCTTGGGAAATACTTAGAAGAAACACTTTATTGTGGGGAATTTTTTTGAGGAAATGGGTAGTTTATGTGGTGACCACTCATTTTGCTCAGGAAACCTTAAACCTGCACAGAGCTATTACTTGACCTCGACTTTACCTTGAGAAGGACTTTAATTATCTTAGCTGAGATTTACACCAGCTACCCCAGAGCTCAGCAGTACAAAGACACAGGCCTTGTTTGATTTTAGTGCTCTTGACGAGGTCCTTGCCTGCTTTGACAACGTGCTGTAATTCAGAGTGATGGTAGAAGTGTCCCACTCTCTTAGATATCACTTGCCTTCCTCAGAGGAGTTGTCATCTTTGAAAATACAGTTTCTTACATCACACTGAAATGTGTGCAGTTCCCTGTTCCCATCAGGCTGTCCCAGCAGTGACAAAATGCTTTGCTTTGGTTAAGGTTCAACCTCATAGTTGTGGTTTGGGCTGGAGCAAAAGCAAAGGCCCTTTTCAAACATGTGCTGACAAAGCTCATGTTTGGTTTTGTTTGGGTTTGGTTTCTTTTTTTTGTCGAGGGAGGAAGGAGGGGTTACTGGCTTTTGTAGGTGACAGTAGTGGTCTTCTTGGCTTCCATTTGGACAACTAAACTTGTGCTAACAGGGTAAATACAAATTTTCAGGAAATAATAAAATGCTAAGTTTTCAACTTAATGAAAGCTGTCAAATAGGTTGAAAATACTAAGAAGAAAGCACCCTTTCTCCTAAAGCATAAAGTATTAAAAAAATCTCTTCAAGAAAAGCAAAAAGCCTCTCTATTTGACTTTAAGTGATGAATAGATTGAGTTTTGAGGGTTCTGAGAGTGTTGAGGGTTCTGAGGGTTGAGCTGAGTTGTAGAAACTAAGAAGTACTTTAGTCTGACACATAAGGAATCACAGAATGGATTGGGTTGGAAAAGACCTCTGAGATCATCAAGTCCAACCCTTGGGCCAACTCCAGTCCCTTTACCAGATCATGGCACTCAGTGCCACGGCCAAGCTCAGGTTAAAAACCTCCAGGGATGGGGAATCCACCCCCTCTCTGGGCAGCCCATTCCAATCCCTGAGCACTCTCTGCAAAGAATTTTTTTCTGCTCTGCAACTTCAATTTCCCCTGGCAGAGCTTGAGCCCCCCGTGCCCCCTTGTCCTATTGCTGAGTGCCTGGGAGAAGAGACCAACCCCCACCTGGCCACAACTTCCCTTCAGGCACTTCCAGACAGTGCTGAGGTCACCTCTCAGCCTCCTCTTCTCCAGGCTGAACACCCCCAGCTCCCTCAGCCTCTCCCCACCGCACTTGTGCTTGACTTCATTCTCCCATTTTTTTAGACTTTAAAATCCAGAGCCTTTCAATAACAGTTTCACACATGTGTCTTACATGTAATCAGTTATCTTTTAGATGCCCTACATTAGCTGTTGAATAGGCTGCCCCCAGCAGTGTTTGGTTGGAATCACCACCACACCCTGACCCCAGTTTGGTTTTTTCCAGCCCTGCCTCGCCGGGGGCAGCCATGGAGCGGTTCGGGGTGAAGTCAGCACCGTCGCGGAACCGCTCCAAGACAGCGCTGTACGTGACGCCGCAGGACCGGGTGAGCGAGTTCGGCAGCGAGCTGCACGAGGACGGGGGGAAGCTCTTCTGCACCTCCTGCAACGTGGTGCTCAACCACGTCCGCAAATCCGCCATCAATGACCACCTCAAGTCCAAAACGCACACCAAGCGCAAGGCCGAGTTCGAGGAGCAGAACGTGAGGAAGAAACAGAGGACTCTGACGGCCTCCCTGCAGTGCAACAGCACAGCCCAGCCAGAGAAATCCAGCGTCATCCAGGACTTTGTGAAGATGTGCCTGGAAGCCAACATCCCGCTGGAGAAGGCGGATCACCCGGCCGTGAGAGCCTTCCTGTCCCGCCACGTGAAGAACGGCAGCTCCATACCCAAGTCAGACCAGCTCAGGAAAGCTTATCTGCCTGATGGGTATGACAATGAGAATCAGCTCATCAACACTGAAGACCGCTGAGGAGAAAGTGTTTTCATCATTGTTGTGAAGTTTTACATATTGATGGTGTGGTTTATTTTTATATTCATGCATATATACAGTGTTACATATTGATTTTACAAGCTATTTTGTATTCTTGTAGAAATGACAATCTATTCCTGGATTAGTGGTATGCCACAGGTTGTTGCTAACCCTGCTGTGGACTTCAGAACTTGTGGTGAATGTAGGGAACGTTGCTGGCATACCCCTTTTCTCTGCTCAGTCCAGCTGTAACTGACACCAAGAAAAAGGCACTTGGATGGAGGACCTCCCTTACACAAACTGCATCTGAATGTCCATGGAACGTGGTGTGACAGGGGTTGTTAATCATGTCAGTGCATTGCTTTGTCCAGTACCCTGTCTGTGAGTGACCAAGAAGTGGTGCTGCACTTTTGAACTGCAAGAAGCTATGGAATGGTTAGTTCAAATGTAACTGCTCTGTTGGGGGAGAACTGCTGCAAATTTCTATTCAAGTTTGGTTTATGTTCTAAAACAAACATTTTTTCTTAGAGAACACTCTTACCCTATTTGGTGCAACTGTGGATGTATTCTTTAGCTTGAATAGCCAGTTGCTTGTATTGACCTCTGAGCTCCACAGTTCTCACAGGGCTGGGAGTTCTGCATTTCTAAGTTATGTTTGCCATGTCTGCATTTCTAAACCCACCATTTCATTGTCTGGGTTTAACCTGCCCCTTCAGTTCCAGTGCCAACCTTTGAAAGCTGAGCAGCCAAACCAGTACCTCAGTGTGGTTTGCAGTGCAGCTGCTGGCAAGTGAAACTTGTGCTGGACCAAGTTCTTAGGAAAGAGGATTAATGGCTCTTTCCTACCAGCAGGACTAAGGATGCAAAATCCAAATTGGGGGTGGGGGAGGCACTAAATTGTGGAGTGGAGAAAGTTTTTTCATTGTGCAAAGGAGAAGAGACTCCTCCATCTTTCTCTGAAGATCCTCTACTTCTCTAGCCTTGTCATCAGCCTTTCAGTCAAGGGAGGTAAAGTCATTAAAGTAGTTTTCAAAACAGTTACTGCAAAGACTATTCAATACCTGTAAGCACAAGTAGGAAAACGTTTCTGCTTCAAAGCTCTTCTGGAATTACAGACCCGGGCTGTATTTCTTGCTCTGTATCATGGCCACATCTGTGGGACTGGCTAAAAGTTAAATGGGAAAATGAAGAATTTCAGTCACATTACCCACTCCAAAAACTGGCAGTCTGTTACTGAGCTGTTCCAAATTATTATGCCAAATAGTCACCTAAGGCAGAGTGCTCTAGAAGGAATGGAAGAGCATTGTGCAAAGTGCTGGAATAGAACTGACTTCTGCCTGCTCCAGATTTCCTTGGGATGCTCTGGGTTCAGAGAGGTGCCAAGCATCTGCTGGTAGCACAGAAAGCCTCCCACTCAGTGGGTGCAGTGGCATGAACAGGACTTTATCTCCCCAGGGTGGAGCCAGTTGTCCAGCGTCCTTTCTGCAGCAGAGTTTCACAGTATTTCTTTTATTCCAGATACTTGTAATTGCTAAAGAGAGGCAAAACAACCTGCTTATTTTGTTTCTGTAATTATTTCCCTAGCTGTTTCTAAAGCACTCTCTTTTGCTGGGCTGAGAAAGACTTACACACTTAGTAAAAACTGGGGGTTTTTGTGCACTTAGCTTCTGAAAAAATGCACTTATCCTGCTAAGAAACCCTCTGGAATAAATGGACAAAAGTAAAAAGCAGGAGGCTGCCTATCCATGTGCCCCAGTGCAGGGGTGCTCAGGCCACTGCTGCTCCTCGGGGACTCCTCACAGTCACAGCAGTCCCCGCAGTTCTCTTGGTCCCTGGTCTGGAGCTCCACACACAAATAACAGGAACAATTTTCTAATCTAATCCTAACTATCAAAATATGCCTTCCAAAATATCATTTACTTTTGCACAAGCTTGGGTTTAGCTTAAAAATCATCAGCTGCCTTGAGCTAAAACTCTTGTAAATCTTCTTAAGCCAAGCCTTTTCTGTCCTGATGAGAATTTGAAAGTGTTCTTGAGCAGCTGCTGTTTCATTACAGTAACACAACATCCTCACTTGAATATTTTCCCTTTTTTTAAAACCTTATCAATGGAAGCAAATGGAAAACAGTGAAGTATTGAGAGAACAGGCCCCAATTAAACAAAACCATGTAGAGAAAATGGGATGATGAAAAGGTCTGAACTGGGGCCACTTAGCTCAGTTTCTGCTAATGTGGAGTTTTTCAGGCTGCACCCCATAACAATTTGATACCAGATTCAATGTTGGATGTTTTTCCCTCGACTGGCAAACTGACAGATGTTTTTAAAAACTTAATGGTAACATTAGGTAGGGTCCTGCACAACTTATCAAGTTACTTTTCCAGTTTTACTTAAAAAAGTTGGCAACATCAAGAGCTTTTGTTAAAAAAGAGAAAACCAAACATTCTCAATAAGGCAAAGGAATATTAGAATGCTTAGTTTCTCAAAAGCTTACTCTACTTACAAAGCAGTCTGTGTACAGATGTACAGAATTAGGAGAGTTCTGTAAGTATTTTCATTACTTCTTTTAGTACCAATTTCTTTTGATGCAGAATCCCTGCAGAGGGTCCAGGCCTGGTGAGGGACGTTCAGCACAGCCAAGGCCACCAACTCAGAACAACTTGGAAGCAAAAGTTGGTCATCATCAGGATTTTCAGTGTAATGAACTTAATTGCAATGCACAGCAGCTTGTGGGATGTCTTAATAATGGGATATTTTCATTTAAAAAAGAGCCACAGCATTTTTCAAGCTTTTGGAAAACCAAGATGCTGATCCATTGCATCAAAGAGTAATAATGGAGTAAAGCAAGGAAAAATACAGCACTGCCAGGTTATTATAGAAAGAATAATGTTTATAATAAGTTTATCATCATGAACATAACCCACATCATCAGACTGTTCTACTTTTAGAGGAGATGAGTGTAAATGGTCCCACTCAGTTGTGGCACAGAGTCCTGCAAACAGTCACATTTAGAGCATCATTTTGCCAGCGTGGCTACAGTGGGATAAAGCAAAACCTTTTAATTGCTGTTGATCTGAGGGAAGATTTACAGCAAAAGTTTTCTGGTATATCCAAACTAACTAATAACTAAATCCTGCAATTAAGTTGTGTTACCAGTCTCCAAGGGGTTTTAATTTCTTGTGCAAGAACATTGCATTATTTTTTCTGTGTATTTCCTGTAAAGAAGAACACTTGCAGAAGGAAAGGGAGGATGGTGGCAATGTCTGCTTTTCACCTGACACACATATGTGGGGACAAGCTGTAAGGGAGACTTTCTGCCAGGTGGTTTTATTAATATATTTGAACTCTAAATGTAATATTAAAAAAAATAAAAAAAATATTTTCTTCTCTGACCATGTACTTAAATTAGTTTAGTCAACTCACAGCTAAAGTTACTCCAGAGTGCTTTTCTTGGAACAACACTTTCAAAGAGTAAAATAATGAAAATCAAAAAATGTGTGCAATTTTTGATCATTTTGAAGCTTCTAATTTGGCAGGTCCTTAGGGGAGGTGAAACATTCAACATAATGAAAGGGGGATCTGTTTTTCAACTGAGGGAGAAACTTGTTCTGCTCAGTATGGGATATTCTCATGATAGGAGGGCTATTTTTAGCCAGAGCCCCTTTTACCAATTCTGTTGAAGGGAACAGTGAAATGCTCCCTGCAAGGTTTTGCAGCATCATGAGCTGCTTTTCAGGAAAAGGAAAAGAAAGCTGGAATTTTGGCAAGGATAATCTCTATTTATATCTACCAATAAAGAGAGGCAAGACTCACTGTTGCATTCACATTGTACTCACTGCTACTTAACTCTTTGTGTAATTTGAGTGCTTGTTGTCTTTGTACAATTTCAAGGTTGTGTCTAACTTTCAAAATAAATTTTTTTTTAACAAAGCTTCTCACTGTAATAATGGTATTAGAGTTTAGTCCCTTTTGGTCTAGTGAAGATGCTTCATTGCTGGTTTGGTGGTAGCCATGTTTAGCTGATGGAAAGTGGCCACAGAAATGGTTTTATTTAAAAAAGTCGTGAACTTATGATTAGATACTTGAGTAAGGCTGAAAAGACCTGGATCTTGCAGTGCCACAAGACTTTCTGTTGCAACAGTTAAGTCCAGAGTAATTGATTTAAGTTTTTATATTAAAACAATACAGGTTTTCACTTGGTAATGGGAAAGTGTGCTCTTTAAAAAAATAAAAAAATAAAATTTTTGATAGAATTTATGCATGATCTCTTACTTTGCCAATAAAGTGGATAAAGAAAATGTGGTAATGATGCAATGTAAGATAGTAGGATGGCAGGAAAAATGAAGGAACCCACCTTGTAGCTTAAAGTGATATCCAGGTGTGTATTGAAGCAGGTGATTTCTCTGTGCACTCACACTGAAGTCTGTTCCAGGGCTGGTTACTGAAGACCTCTGTTTCTGTCAAGTGTGTGGCTTTCGTCATGGTGACAGGAATTCCCTGAAGACTCTCCTGCTGCAGGTGAACACCAAGTGAAATGATTGTTAAGCATTTTGACATTGCAGGGACACAATCTTTCCAGGAAGGGCTTCTGCACTGTGGAAGGATCAGGGCTTTCCAAACTGGCTGCAAAAAGGTCACAGTTTGATCTCTGTCTCCCTTAGGGACTTCATAAAAATTGAGCAAATAACATCAGCCCATCAAAATTTATCCAGGTGGATTTAACTGTTTACACATTCTGAATTCTTACCTGCCTTGACATCTTGTGATGGCTCAACAATAAACTCATGCAACCTCTTGACTGATGACTTTATTAATCATTACTTTCTCATTTTCAGTCATTTCCAGGTCACAGCACATTAAGACCAGGTGCTTTTTGTTACACTTCTCTGAAATGGAAAAGGAGAATAAAAACACCCTTTTGTAAAGTTTTCTTGTGTGGACAATTCCTCTATGAAACAGCACGTGCAAAATCAATGTATTGGTGAGGATTTGTGTGGAAGTCATTGCAGAACTGGGTGAAATACGAAGTTTAGTAATTAGGCCATGATAAGTTCTTACAATGACACTTTTCTAACTGAGTCAAGGCAGTTCCACCCACATCCAGGATTCAGGAGGATGAGGAATAACACAACTGCTTTCAGGCCACAGTTATGTTGATAATTAGGTTTGGCATTTACACAGGCAAGGCAGCAGAGACTGTTGAGAGGAGAGACAGTTCTGCTTATGGCAGGGAAGGATTTTTGTTTTTTCTTCCCCATCCCACCACTCTTTTTTTTTTACAAGGGGTTTGGAATTTCTGGGTCATCAGTAGAATCAAGAAAGTTCAGGCTGAGGCAGGACATGGAGCTCCTGCAGCTCAGCTGAGGACATCACTCAGCAGTTCTGTTCAAAGCTGGAGGAAAAGTAATTAGGGGCTTTAGAGGTTCTTAAAGGGGTTTTGTTATATTGGTTTGCCTCAAGTGGTTTTTTAATCTGTCCTTCAGTGTACAAAATAGCTCTCAAATTCCATACTGGATTTCACTGAAGTAAATGAGGCCTTCTCACCTTAATTATTCTAAAATTAGCTTTAAATTGCTTTCTCCCTCGTTTCTAAAGCCTGTCATTACCACAAGAAAAATCCAATAGCTACAATACCCATGCTTTCACTTAAGGAAGTGTTTCATGTGCATGAAAACCCTGAGCAGAGTCTCAACCAACTCTCTGTTGAATGAACTGATACCCCTTGTGATGAGCATTCAGGGCCAGGCTCAGACTGCGCTTCAGAACCTGCTCTGTGTTCTTTGATTTAACAAGGGTTAGCTCATCCCAATAGACTGAAATTGCTGAGGGAAAAGGGAGATGCAGAGAAACTGACATTGTGAGAGAGGAGAGGACTTGGGAAGGAGCAAAGTGGCTGATCATTATCAGGGAATTACAGTCACATAACCTCACTTGTCTGCAATTCCTCCCTTCTCCTGGAGGCTGGGAGAAAAAGATCTCCCCACCAGCCTTGGTCTGAGTGAGTTACATCAAATCTCTACTTAATAATTATTTCTTTTTGCCATCTTTAAGACAGTTACTTCAATATAGTGCACTATCCCACTTTATACTATACTACTAGTACTTTCAGCTTTTGTCTTGTGTAGTAAATAATTCTGACTAAGATCTTTCCTCTGATCATTTGTGATAACAAATGATGCATTTTCCATAAATATTCTCATTTTGCCAATCCTTAAAACCTGCAGGACAACGTGATTCAATCACACCCCTGTAATTCCTTAAACTTGTGACATAATCCAAGGCTAAGACTGGATTTAGCTGCACTCAGACTCCTCTCTGAGAAGGGGTTTAGAAAGCAAGGGAGTCCTTTCTGCACCTCGTGACTCAAGGGCAGGGGTTTTAATCAGTTTTGTCTAAGCCTTGCACTCCCACCCACAGCACTGGACATGCTGTGTCTCACTTGTGTGGCTGCAGAGCCACGTCTGATCACCTGCAAACAGGAAAAAGGCAACCCCAAAGCACCGCTTTGGTCTTGGGATATCATAAAAATAGAGAAGCTCACAGGAATGTCTCAAGGTGGTAGTACAGTCCCAACAAAAAACATGTGCAACTCAGATTCTTTGCCACCTTCTAGGATGATTATCAAGAAAAAACCCTACCAAAACAAACAAAACTTCCCCAAATAAATAAACAGATACAAACCAACAACCCCAGAGAACCTTCTTTTATCTCCAGCAGGAGATAAGGCAAGTAATGATGTATCAGCAGCGACAGTGGAAGTCTCATTTGCCAGTGCCTTTTAACCAGAGTACAGATGAGTGTCCAGGCTATTTACTATTAAAAATACAAAGTAAAGAAACCTCACAATCCATATACAGTGTGCAGACAAGGCATGTGTCCTCCTTCCTGCCACTCTGAGCCACCTCACCTCTCCCTAAATACTAATGGATGACAGCACCTGTCCTACAGTTCAAAACACTTCCACAAAGTTACCAAAAACCAATTGCCCTCCTAGAAAGCCAATCTCAAAACACCACAGAGAACAGGCAAAACCTCGTTTTATGAAAAAAGCTTCAATCTGTAGCAAAGGACTCAGCCCAAACCAGTTTGTCTAATAAGAGTACAGAGGTTAAGTACAAACTACTCATATCACATTCCTGGCATAAACTTTGGATAACTCGGCATCAACACAGGCAGAAATTGCAGTGGCAGGAAACCTCTTTGAATAACCAGATTTTCTAAGCTGGACGTGGATTCACCACTAGGTGTCTTCACTCCACAGAAATGCAATCTGTGGCAGGAGTGTTTTGTCTCCAGTGGAGGGATGCTGTGTGTGCAGATACACTCAATGAGTTTTCTTTCATAAATATTTTCCATTAAGGCTGGATTGTAATTTTTGTGAGGCTTTTACAGTTTCTCACGAACATCAGGATGATTCTCCTGTGACCAGACACTTCCAAACACAACATTTCGGAAAGTTGTTCCATTATTTTCTCCAAACGTTACTTGGGGAAAAAAAGAACCCTGATAATTAAAAATTCTGTAAGAGCATAATAGGCATATATTTTCTCTAGAAAGCTTGAAATGTTTGGAATAGTTCAGCTGGAAGGCAACCCTCTTGGCAGGTCTAAACTTCACCATTTTAACACAGGGGTTGGTTTATAACTTCATTAATTTCTTCTCCCTGGTTTCTGTTTGGGGTTATTGTATTTGCATTATAGGCAGAAGTATAACTTCTATATACAAAGTTCCTGTTCGACTTGAATTTGGTTTTAACTTTGTGAAGAAACTTTGCATTGCCATCAGTTTTTGGAAAGGTTCAACCAAGAGCATAGATGGTTTAGAACTATTGAGAGGAAAAACGATATTAAGGACACGCTGGAAAAGGAACCCACGAAATCGAATCCAAATTATTTGGCCTTATTTTATGGGGATGCTAAAAATTCGTAGTAGAAACAATATTGCAGTATTAAAAAGAGTATTTTCTAATAGTGCTAATGTTTGTCATATCTATTATGAAAAACAATCATAAACAATAGTACTATATTACTAGATTGTTTGAAATTAATCTAATACAAATTAAGACTATTCAGAGATGTTTCTGACACCTACCAGCTTGTGACCAGTGAATTTGTTCAGCTTCCTAATCTCTTAATGTTGGAGTAATACCCAAGGACTGCACAAGTTCACGATGCTGCAGTGCATCCCTTCTCTCTGCTCTGTTCTGCTTTTAAATTCAAACCTCACTAGCAGGAGCATCTTTCAGAGACAAAAAAACCACCTGCAGCTTTTGTTCATTGCACTGCGAGGGGAGAACGAGATGATGTGACACAATGGAGCAGGTCACGTTTCAACCACACACACACACATCATATTTTTTTCAGATTTGCTGCTTCCCCACCCCTTTTCTTGGCAGTAGAGCTGCTTGAGGGACTCGGCTCAGACACAAAGCCCAGGGAAAGCACATGGGATGCGAGAGCCCGTCGGAGCCACACCTCTCAAACCCACAGGAGCATCTCTTCGACAATGCCCAGACAGTGAAGGCTCCTCCAGTCATGCTGATTAAAAGGATACAACTCTACACTCTCCTGGTAATGCTGGCTCAGAGCAACCATCAAGTTTACGGTAAGCTGTGGCCTTGTAATTTAACCTGACTGTGTTTTTATTAAACATTATGGGTGGAGAACAGAAACCAAAGTAGTGCTTAGTGTACCCTGGAGATAAAGTGTCTGGTTTTATTACCGTATCAGAGAGTCCTAATTTGCCTGAAGAGGATAGTAATGGTAATAATTGGGAAATATTCAGTAACTGTCTAGACAAGAACTCCAGCACTTGGGGACCAAATACATTTTTCATTTCATTTCATACATTTCGTTTTCGTGGCCAAAGGCTCTGGCAGCATTCAAGTCTATGCCTGAAATCTGGGAATCCTCCTAGCTCTGAGCTAGGTCCATTTTGCAGTCAAATTATCCTTACCAGAGAAGCGTTATCTGCAATTGTTTTGCTTAACCACATTTATTTATCATCCCACTTTCAACTTTGAATTGCCACAGTTTTTGAGTAAGAGGTTCCTCTAATTGGGGCTGATGCAAAGACAGCACTGAGCCCAATGTACTTCTGGTACTGTTTTGACTTTATTTCCCTTAATGAGATTATTTTGTTTCAAGTTCTAATATTTATTTCCTTGCACCTACTACAAAAATAAAAATACTGTTCATAGGAGCATTACAGAGAGAAAAGTTTTGCAAGTCAGTTTTTACAGAACCATGTTTTGTTTTGGTTTTTTAAATGTACTTACATTTTACCCAAAGGTTTATCCCAACTTTCTTGGTTTTTATTTGCTTAAAAATAAGCTGAAAATTGAAACCAACTTATTTAAGCTTTGTATATTGCAAAGTTTCCCTTACTCCAAACAGAAACAGAGTTGACCACTGAGATTTGATATACCAAGTCAATAATGAGGGGAAAAAATTAAAAATTGTTTTTATGAAAGGGTTGTAATGAGTCTTTCCCTATTGCATGAGTCATGGAATACATGTTTTCATTTGGAATCGTTACCCACGGAGCTTTTCTTACCTTGTGCAAATTAATTGTTGGTGCAATAGAGCCTGGTCAGAAACACTCCAGTGACCTAAAAGAAAATGTGCTTTTAGTCAGTTGGGATCTCACCGAGGAGTTTAAGTTTGAAGGTGAAATGTAAAGCTTTCATCTGTTACAGATTCTTGTCCTCTCTTGAAAAATGTACATTAAAATATTCATCATGACCACCCATATTTGTGAGACTGGAAACTTCAGGCTGTGTAAAACCCTGTATAACGGTGTCACAGAAAGGGGAACTAAACTTACCTTGAAAAGCATAATTAGAACATAATTGGCAGACTGGGCCTCTACCATGGTCTTCTCATAAGAGGAGAAAAAGCTGAAACTCTCAGAGGAAAAGCACACCAAACCATGTGTGTGCTCAAGTTTATTTGGCTTGTGTCATTCTAATGACAATTAACGAAGCCAAGAAAGTCTCTCATTATTTTGATTTTTTTCCCCTGTTTAAAAAAAAAAATCACCCATTGTCCAGGAAGTTGTGGTTTATATTGTTATTTAAGCCCAAATCTTCACCAAAACCTATTCCTGCCAAATGGCTTTTAAAGGAAATCTGTGAAATGTATTTTAAAAGTTTGCCTTAAATGTTTGATTGTATATAAATCACATCCCAAACCTTTTTGGTTTAAAAGGATTTTCTCCACTGCTTTTTGTCCACTTATAGTTTATTACCAATTGAGGTGTGATTTAGGACAGAGGAAAAGTTAACTAGAGATTTTAGGGCATGTTCATTACCAATTCCCACACTTAATTGCTAGAGGGGAAAAAAACCCAAGAAAATCCAAGTAGATTATAAGAAAAGCCTTTGTCTAGTCCAGATTTTTGATTACTGAAGTTCAAAATAACTTAAACTAAGAATTTCACAAAGTCTGAGCAAAAAAGTTTGACTCTTATTCACTCTGGTGATCTTGTTCTAGAAGGTGCCCAAATTGATGGCTAAAAACATTTATCAAAGACCAGGTTTCTTCCCAAAACTTGAAAACCTGAAACCCAAATCATTGAGCCATCAGTCATTAATATTCAGCCATGAGTCAGTAATGACATACAAAATCAATTATCACTATTTCTGAGCTCCAAGCATTGCCCTGTAAGAGCTAAAAAAATAATGAGAGGGAGCTTAAAGTCTGATTCATTTAAGCCTCTGAAAATAAACCCTTTTGCAGGCTCTGAAAACACTCTACAAATTCTCCAACACACTGAAATGAAAGCTGGAGCTTGTGTAGCTTATTAAGAAGTCCAAAGGATTGTCCTTATTTAACTGTCAGGGTTAAAAATAATAAACCAAAAAAATCACAGAGTGAAATAGTGGTGTTGACTTGGCTTTTTTCCACAGGATCCACAAATGGTAACCAAAAAATTAAATCCAATTTCAGTGAGCTATTCTTTATTCCCACCAAAACTGTAAAGAGTGCAGAAGTTCCTCCCACCCACTGTTCCCAAAGCCCAGCAGCACATTCCATAGGGAACCTTTGGAAGAAAGCAAGGATGGAGGCAGAGCTGCTGGGTGGGAGGAAATTTGGCTCTGGAGGCAGAATTTAACCAGAACTGATTTTATTGGGATTATTAAGTGAAAAGCCACCACCAAAAGTGAAGGATCAACCACCAGAAGACAAAGGAGCAAAACTGTGGCACATTTGCCTAAGGATTGGGGAAAAAGGAGAGACACTGTCCAAGATCACCTGCTGGGAGTTAAACTGGCACATTTTATTTGAACTACCTTAAAAATATACTATATAGGGAAAGTAGAACAAGTCATGGCATTATCAATAGCAAAGGAATTTTCATTAAAAAACAACAATGACAAAACAACCAACCACAAAAAAACCCTAAACCAAAATGAACAAAATCTCCCACAGAAACTAAAAACAAAGAACAAATTGCAACCAACTAAACCTTTTGTTAGCAGTGAAATAGCTCCTTGTGATTGAGAGATATTAGACCCTCCATAAAAGTTTTCAATTTGGGTTTTTTAGGGGGAAGTTGGTTAGTTTTGGTTTGGTTGCTGTTGGTTTGATTTTTTTTTTCCAAAGGAGAAATTTTAAAAAGATGAAACTACACCATAAAATAATTAGCTGAAGTTATCAGAAAATATCTTTGCTGCAGACACACACACATCCTTCTGGAAATATATGTTACATAGAATTATATCAGAAAGAAGGCTGCTATCAGGGCACAATCTGAGCTTCATGAGTGACTTCCTGAAGCATTATCTTCCACAGAAATCATTGCTCAAAGCACTGAAACCTTTACTTTCTAATTTGGGCTTTGAGTTTCCATTTTCAGCCTATTGATAACCATGTGCTGCTCTGTGGTATGGCCAAGGCAGGGCTGTCCTACTTGCCTGAAACCTGAAATTGTGCTTCCCTTTAATCAGAGATGGAAGGGTCTAAGGGAAAGATTAGTGACCCTGTTCCATAACTAAAATGTGTCTTTTAGAATGGTCTTATTCAGGAAAGCAGAGAAAGGACTAGATATGTAGGCAGGGCATGCTCACTAAACACTACCTTGTGAATGTTAGAGCTGTTATCATTGCAATTACATATATAAATATATATATTTATATATATAAAAATATAAATGTGTATTATATATAAAATATATTTATATATATTGGGTTTTTTATATATATATACACACACACACACATATTTATATTTTTTGCATATATTAGTGTAGGCTGCTCCTCAGGGCCACCAGTAACTCACACTCTACAAGCTTCCACAAAAACTAATTCCAGTATTAATATTTTAACATCTAGAAATTTTTTCAAACTATATAATCAACCTTCCTTCACTTCCAGCCCATTGTTTCTCCCCATACACAGCAGAAACATGAAAAAAAAGTTATTTCATTCTTCTTTCCTCTCTCTAGATGATTTTTATTATGTCCTTCCCTCTGATTGCTTTTCTTTAAGTGAAAAAAAAACCCACAAGAATTTCAAGCTTTACTTTGTGGCTTTCTTATCATAGTCATGGTGCTCTCTGGCTTCTTTCCAGCTTGGAGAGACTCCAAGCATTGCCCTGCTCTTTCTGGAGAGCACTGGACAAGACCTAAACACATTTCCTCATTCTTAGCAGAACACAAAGCTTACCATGTGCCCCTCCTTATCTTCTTGAATTGAGCCTCCCTTTTTACAAATAATTTCTGTTAAATCTGATTTACTGCTGGTAATCTATTGATGGTTTTCTCTCTCCTCTAACTGTTGGTATAATATTTTCCTAGTTTTACAATCAATATACTTGTACTTGATGTGCATCTCATCCTCTGCCATGACTTTTCCAATGTTGCTCAGTTCTTTTATGCCTCTCATTCTTAACCTGCCCTTGCTTCCTGCTTTTGGAGGTTTCTTTCTTGTGTCTTTGAAAAGCTACTCGTGATTTGGCCAAGACAGCCTTTTACTGAGTGCTTACTCTTGTCATTTATGGGATGCACCACCAGCTCAGTTTATGTCCTCTTCCTTTGCATTTACCTCTGAGGAGTTTTATCTCCCACATCCCCAAACTTACTAAAGCTTTCTTTGCCAGACAAAACTATTTTTGTTCTGCTGCTCTCGTTCCTTCCTTCTTAAGGATATTGAATGAATTGTGGCTTCTACTTCCACTTGGGTTTTATCCAGATGTTTTCCATTAGCAAAAAGACACTGTTTGTATCCAGAGCTGTCATCCTCCTTGTTGATTTTCCCATCTCCATCCAAATTATCTGAATTTCCTCCACTTGCCCCTTCCACAAGGACCAGTTTTAAAGCCTCTCTCCAATTTGCTTCCCTGTGTGTTTTTGCCACTCTACTCACCCCACTTCAAACCTCATTCAAAGGGAACACTTCAGATTTGGAGCCTGACTAAGGGAACACTTCAGATTTGGACCCCTCAAAGCAGAAACTTCCTGGGATTCCAAGCTCTGTGGGCAGATGCGTTTCATTATTCCACAAGGCAGAGATGTGGCAGAGACCACATTTTTTTGCAGTGGCTGCAAATAACACATACAGTGAATAAACCTCTCCTTGAGCTACATTTAATAGGGCAAAATGAGAATGAACTTAGAGGTTTGATTTCTGCCCAATTTTTAGATGCCCATTTCCAAGGCCACTTTAAAGAGAGTAAACTGGAAAAGCAACAGCAGCAAAACATTGGTTTTGCTGTGATGAATCCATGGACATACTGTGATCAAAACTCAGTATTACCGAGTGCTCCACTCAGTAAAGTTATTATAAATAAATGAAATAAAAGCACATACTTTTTTTACTAAAAAAATTAAAGTAAATTAAAGTTATTTATGCTGTGGAGTGTTCTGAGATTTAGAAAGGCTTACAAACTAGAGATCATAAACAGAAACTGTTACTCTGACCATCCCAAGCTCCTGAATGCCCTATCTAGGTATTCCCAAGGATTGCTGTATCATGCGCATATCCTGGATGGCAGTGCTGAGGTTTTTGGTACTACAGTTTTGGCTGCTCACAGACCCCTCTGCTCTGCCCTCCCCTACACAATTCCCCTCCCTACAAAACTTGCCTTAAGTACTTTTACATTTTTTCTACTCTTCTCCATCAGCCAGAAGAAACAGATATATTTAAGATTTCTAAGATATACATATTTCAGATATGGATATATTTATGAGCAATCACCCTCTCCATTGCACAAGCACAGTACTATAAGAGAAGGAAGGGCAGTAGAAAGACCACAGTTCTCTCATAGTTTTTGTTGCTTTGAATCAACCAGAGAAATAAAGCATCACAAAAAACATGAATCTTTGCTAAAAGGTCAGGACATTCAATACCAAGATCCAGAGTTAAAGTGACTTGAACCCATAGCTTAAACCCTTAACTAAACAAAATGTAATAAAAATTTTAAAAATAGATAATATATATTTGCATTAAATATAATTATTTTCAATACTGCAATTATATAAATCTCTACCAAAATAGCACCTCTACTTCTGCAATTTAATAAGAATTGTGAAGTAACTGAATTAAATCTCAAAGTAACAGAAGATTTCTGTGAGAAGGATGACAGAGAATGACTTGCTATACATATCTCACATATTTTCTTTCTAAACTATTACACCTCTAATTTGATTGAGATACAGAAAAAAGGGAAAGTTCACATCAGAGAGAGAAACTGCATTAAACAACCCTCCTGAAAACAGAAGAATGAGTAGTCTTGATGTTACCTGCTCTCACTGTCCCCCATGGAGAGCAGATCTGCTGCAAGGAGACAAGGGAAGTCCTGAGTAATACCAGAGAAAAAAGCCTGGAATTAGTGTAATGGGGAGCACACAGCACAACCCACTGCCATGATTTTTGTTATGCTTTATTTCCAGGATCCAATGCCACAAGTTGTTCAACTGAAATTCACGTTAAAAGACTCACCCAGTACACAACTCATATTGGAGGCTCTTTGACCATGGAGTGTCCAGTTCTCTACTGCAGGACAAAGCCCCTCATGCAGTGGTGCAAGATGGAGGAGGACAGATGTGTGCAGCTGGAGGAGGGCAGGAGAGAGTGGAAGTCTGACTCTGTGTTTGCTCTGGAGATTTCCCCAGTTCAGCAGAACCACAGTGGACGTTTTCGGTGTCGAGCAACAGATGGCAACTTGTCCATTGAGAGCCATAAAATAAAGGTCATTGTTGAAGGTGAGCCCCCTGTGGCATGAAATAGCCCTTTTAAACCACAGAATGCCATTTACAGAAATGCTCCTTTTTGCTGGTAAGGGCTTCTCCTGACCTGTTTGACTGGTAGCACCATTCTGATGGTACCTGCTTTTTTCCTGCCTCTTGGGAGGACAGAAACAAAAAGAAAGAATATAATAAAGGGATAACAGGAGGATCTGGCAGAGAAAGACAAAGCTGCAACCCCAAACAGCCTTTAGTGGACTATTTGATAATGTAAAAAATATCAGTTGGCACAAAAACAGCTTGTGGGAGGAAAGGCTGGTTAAAAATCAGATGGACTACACAGGACACAAATGAGTGTGTACAGCAGTCAATGAGGCTACAAAACTGTAGAGGACAAAGCAATTCCAGTGTCTTGTTGAGGATGGTCAGAGTATGACTTTGTACCCCAAGAAGTTCAAGAGCAGGAAAGATCACAAGAGCTTTGAAGGATCTTGAGGGCAAGGGAGGTTTCCTCATTAACTGAGGCAGTTGGGATTCCAAGTCTAGACTATGACAAGCCACACCTGCCCTCCTCAATGCTGCTCTGCAGGTAGAAGAGCTCTGTGTGGCCATAGCATCCCCCTGCTCCCAGGCAACGAGTTGTAAGGTTGTTCTGTTGCCAGTTCCTCTCCTGGTAAGTTAATGAACTTTAAAACCCTGTTTAATGCTGCAACAGAGGGGCTAATAGAAAACTTACGGCAAACACAGGATATGCTCAGCTCATGATGCACGTTTCCTCTGAAATATGTTCTGATGATCTATTTGTTTGAATGCCCAAGAGATCTGAAAGATAGAACTGCTTTACTGGCAGTGGGAGACAAACACATCATCCTCCTTCCTCCAAAACATCTTTCCCTTCGCTTGAGGCCGTTGGTGCAAAATGTCAGGTTGCTGTTTCACTTCCCTGTCTTGCTTTTCTCTTTCAGAAAAATCTGTAAACATTGCCACAGTTTCACCAGAAAGTAAGTTCTTATTTCACCTTTAAGAGAAAGGAACCAATCTGTATTGCTATGAATTTCTGGTTAGAATGCTTTGTGCAGTCAAGATCATTTTTAAACTCATTGCTAAACTGGAATTGCTTTCTTCCTGCTTGAACAAAAGACAGTCTCGCAAGGGGGACAGTTTTCAAGGCTGGCACTGTCCAGAAATCAGAATAAAGGGGACAAAGCCAATTAAATTACCTCCTGGTGCTGTTCATTACACTTCTGGGACACTCTTTAATATCCCAGTAATAAATGGGTTATACATACCAAGTGTTAGAATCACATTATACCATCACTTTTAACATAGCCTGAAATCCGTGTTTTACTCACAGTGGGTCATTGTTCACAACTACAATTGCAAAAATATGCTGGAAGGTCAGAGCATTCCTCTATTTCTGCCCTTTTCTTTGCATTTGCCAGGCATTATTCATGAATTACACTTTCCCATGGACTTTTCCTTCCAGTAGCTTCATACCTTACAGAATGCTCATGGAGCTCGGGTTCTCTCATGACACGCTGCACCAAGTTATAGAAAGTTTAAGTACATTAAAAATTCAGTTGCATCAGAAAAACATATTGCTAAAAAAAAAAGCCTGTCATATTTCTCTATGTTAATACCTGCTAATGCAATTTTAGGTACCACTAACATCTCAGCAGAGTCTCAGGAATCTGAGAACCACAAGATATTGCTCATTACTTCAGCACCAGTGGGTCTGTGTTGTCTGTTCACCATTGGATGCATGTTTTGGTGTCTGAAGAGGCGCCATGGTAAGTAGTTTTACCCCCTGAGCTTTGCCCAGGATGCATTTGCTCACACTCCTTCTCAGGGCTCCAGGGCACTTGCACTTAAAGCTCTATGAATCCACTTACAATTTTCCATCTGATTATTGTGATGGCCTTGTTGAGTGTCCCAGTTAAGATATTGAACCTTTAATTTGCCCCATTTATTGTTCCCTTGCAGAGACAGAAGAGTGGAAGCAAAGTAAGAATAAATAAAAAGCTCAGACTTTATAATAGTTTTTTTCCTTTCTTTTTTCCAGCAAAGCAAAAGAGAACTCCATTAACACAACAGAGAGAAGAGATCCTGGTATGTTTAACTTTTTCCATCATGAAAACCCGACCCTGTCCTGCATAACCTCATACCAAGAACAAATCTTTGTGCAGTGCAAAACACGGCAGAGGGTCAGAGGCAGATTCAGGGACCTTCTGTGTGCCTGGAGGGTTTGTCTGGTGAGAGATCCCACCAGGGCTGAGCTGAGGGAAGGAACTAAGAGTCCTAGACACAAAGGGACTTTAGGCATCTAAATTCCTCTTAAAACACATTAATTTCTAAGTCTCATTCCAATAACAGTTTAGGCACCTGAAGCAACTATGTTGGTCTCATTCAAACTGTCTAAGACAAAATATGACCCGCAGGCCAAGAAAAAGGCCTGAAAAGAAAGAATTTAATATGTGACTAGCACTAGCAGGAATTCACACAGGTCCTGCAACAAGCCTTAAATAAGCAGTACAGAAGAGCTCTCACAAAATGCTAAATCAGTTTTGCCTTAAGTTGGCGTTTTGCAAGAACACACATGAGAGTTTAGGAAGGGAAATAGAAGGCAGAGGAGTGATTTCTAACTTTGTTTCAAAGAACAGTGTAAAATAGAGTGACCAGATGAATCCAATCCACCTGTGCTCAAAAGCAGTTTCAAGGGCATGAAACAGCTTGAACAAAATCTCACAGAACTCATATTTAGTAGGAGCACAGGCAACAAAGAGCTCTACCCTGTTGTGTGTGTTTGTAGGTTGGGAGTGCAGCAGCTGCTGCTGGAACAACTCAAGCTTCGCAAGAAAGCTCCTCACCTTATAGCTCCATGGCCAGCCCACCACAGGCCTTGAAGGACAACATCATTTATGACAACCATGGCCCTCCCTGGAATGCTCAGAGGACAGCACCTCATGCACCTTGCACCAAGCCTGTCATTCCTTCTATCCCAGTTCTACCTGAAAGCCCAGATGGCCTGACTTATGCTGAACTAAATCATTCTGCTTCTGCAGGAAGACGCCAGAGAAGGCAACAAACTGTGGTCAATGAAAATACAGAATATGCCTGCATTAATGTGCATCGATAAATGCAGCCAGGAGTTCTCCAGACAACCACTGTGCAGCCTCAGTTCTAACTTCCCTCCAGGATGTTCATTTCTCTTTTGGGAAAGCTTCTTTATGTTAGGAAGGACCAATGGATGCCCTGCTGTAACACCAGAACTCAAAGCACAACCCATATCAACGGGTGGGTATTTGCACTGTGTGTTTGTTTCTTAAATATTGGAATAAAACCAGTCAGGGGGTTTTTTCCCCCTCCAATATTCTACTATTTTTTGGTTAAGGCTTCAATATCCAAGAGGAGGAGGGGAAGGTTTTCCCAGGATAGAAACATGTAAAATGAACTTGTGAGGAAGATGATATCGAGTCAGATTAATTTCTCCCAGGTAAAAGTTATGAATGTTTGTGGAAGAATTTTTCTCTGAGTTTCTAAGAACATCCTTCCAAGGATCCAGCTTCTGATTGCAGTCCACTCTACCTCATGCAAAGTTCTTCAAGCATCATGAATGTCTAAAGCTATTATTAACCAAAATGGAGTGAACACTGGGGTGTGGGTGTGTTTGTACTTTGTGGAGGGGAAGGAAGAGAGGGTTGTTTTACAAAGAACTCTCACAAATAAGGTATGAGAAAATATTGAAATATAACATACTCTGGTTTTGTCTTGGTGGGATGATTGATTAGTTAAGGTATTGCATGTTGCTTTTGTCCACAGTGGATCAATGGAAATAACAAATGATCAGCAGCAACTTACCCCCAATCAAAAATCAATCTTTCTTTTTCAAAAAGAACTGTGTATAACTCTGTCATGCTAAGTTTCCTTCCCAACACTGGCACAAAAACGGTTGTGTTTCATGCCTAGGTTTGTGGCAAAGAAGATAAAAATGAGACAAAGATCAAGGTGCCTTTTGATGTTTGAAAAGAGCACTCATGCCCCTCATCTGCACCAATTTTTCAGCTCTAGCTTGGACACCTTTTGCATCTGCTCTTGCAAAATAAGGAATGTTCTTAAGATTACTCTTTGCCACATTGGCACCAGAGGCTTTTACAGCACCAAGCAGAGAGTCTTGAACTTGCTTACAAATTTGCACCCCAGTAGAAAAGGAAGGATGTATCAGATCTCAGGCTGCAAGTAAAACACCAGAGGGTTTGTACTCAACATCATGGAGAAAAATAAGGCCCTTCAATCTTCATATTTCATCTTGGTATCCAACCAACACCAAAGCTATTAAGAACACACACATCCACCTTGCTCTTCTGGTGAACTACATGTTTATTGTGCTTATGTTGCACTTGCTGTGCCTAACCCCTCACTTTTGAACTCAGCCACAGTATGTGTGTGGATAAAAATCCATGGCCATTAGTAGTGTACAAAGTTTCTGCACTACGTTGTTAGTTCAGGCCATTAAAGATGTTGATTTTTGTTTATTTTTTTAAATACATAAATTCTCATTCTGGTCAATCATTGATAATCATTCAAGCATTGATAATCCTCATTCAAGCAAAACTAGTAGAAAACTGTCTTTAGAAAAATCCAGTTTGCTCTTTTTTGTCTTGGTGGGCCAATCCTTGTATGACTACAGAAAAATTACTTTAGGTGAAAAACTGGGAAACTTGGAGTAAGTTACGTATGAAAGAGCCCAGAAATAGACATTTCATTGCATTTCTTGCTCAAGTAGTAAAAGTACAATTATTTTTATAGACTACAAGTAGCTCTGTCTCTCTGACACGTTCTACCTCAGTGGCCTTAAACTGAAAAACAAAGTCTGTTCAGGGCAGCCCCAGAATAACAACTGACATCTGGGACTACAATGGGACTAAACATACGTGGAAGATGCATTGGACCATCAAAAGATGCAAAGGCTGGTGAAATCTTCACCTGCTTTGCTTCACCTGCACAGCAAGGCTGAGCCTTGGCTTAACCAGGTCCCCAGAGAGCCAAGTTTGATTTGGAAGATGAGATTTTTGTAGATAAACAGGAAGCACCTCACCACCTCACCTACAAGCAGAGAAAAGCAAAGCTCCACTCTTTCAAGCAGATAAATTGAAAGGCTGTGCCTTTTGAAGCAAGGAAACAAAAGGTGCTGACTGAAACCATCTACCTCTTAGGGTGCAGATAATCTGTTCAGATATAGTTCAGCATTGCTCAGTTTTCACAACATTTTGGAAGAAATGACAAAAAAGTTATTTCCAGCACCCACTGGCTTCAAAACTGGTCAGTGCATGGAAGGACTCAACTGTGTCACTGAAGGGGCTGCACATTCATCTGAGTCATGTAAAGAACCTTTAGATGACACAGTGTCACGTTTGAGACGTTGCACCCAACACTGGCTGCATAAGGCTGGTGGTGGTCTCCAAATTCCACATATCCACCTTGCAGCATCCCACTGGAGGGGCAGGACACCAGTGGGGGCAGAGCAGTCTCCCTGTGCACTGAAAAGGGCCAGTCCTGGTTAAACCACGCAGTGAAAACACACAATCACAACAGAGCACACAAGGACACAAAGAAACAAAGAACACAACAAACAAGCAGGCTCAGGACCTGTTTCTGAGGGAGATTCACAGCCCCCCTAAGTCAAGGTCCAAGGGCCTCCCATTTATATCACCCCATTTCCTATGTCTTGCCTTCCCTTTGCTATTTTTGCATCACACACTCTGCACAAGTATAGTCACACAGGAAGCCCAGAGAACAGAAGCAAAGCTGCTCAGCTCTCAGTTACACCCACAAACCCACGCAGGAGGAAGACAGTGAAGTCTGTGGGACTGAAGGTCTGTTAGTGCCAGCAAAGCACATTAATGCTCTCCACTGCAATCTCCTGCAAGGCAGGGACATGGGACTGGGTACTCCCTCCTGAGCAACCCACACAGCACACAAAATCTCTTAAAAGATGACGTGAATGGGCTCCCGGACAGTAAAACATATCAACCACCCTGGTTTCACTTTGCCCAGTTATTCCCACTGCCCCAAACTGTGCTTCCTTATAAAGACACAGAAAATTTAGAACAGGGTGAAGTTTACTCATTTGCCAACTCTTGTGCCCCAGATGTCTGCCAAGCAGGGCACTTCTTCTGGCAAACCACAAACTTTTTCATAGTGCTAAATCAAGCACTAGCTTGCTGAGCCTTGTTTCTTCACCTACCTGTTTTGCAATACTTTCTCCCCCATCCCCACAGTAGCCTGAGCCCCATTTTAGCTCACAAGGCTCACAGGCAGCAAGAACAGCAAACAGTGGGGGAGAAGCAGAACTTGCACCTCCAGATAAATGGCATTGCCTCACATTGCTAATTTTCCCCCTAAGAGAGTGACCAGGAGTGTAAATTTGCAGGAATGGTCCAAAAAAACAAAGGAATTGGGTGTACAAAGTTTATACCCCAGCTCACCTGAGCTGCTCCCCCAAGGTCCTGCTGCACCTGCACCACTGAGACAGTGCACTCAGGAAGAAAAAGGGACAGAAAAAGGGAAGAAAAACGGTTCAGGACTTGGCAAGCTCCACATCAAAGCCTTGTCCCTGCACACCAGCCATTCCCTGTGCTACCAGCTTGGATTTTCCAAGGCAAGTGCTAACATTGCTAGATCTCCCTACATCTCATGTGCTCATCCAGGAACAGAAGACAAGCCCAGAGTTGAGCTCTGGGACCAGACCACAGCACAGGCAGCTAAAGGAAGAAGTGAACATCCATTTCCCTGAACAGGGATGTTCCTTGTCCTGCTCTGTGCATGGGGTTCCTCATTCTGTGGTCTCCATGGCTCTGCTTCCCCACATCACTTCATGTCAACCAATGTCAGCCAAGTGGGAATGAGAAACAGGAACAGACATTCCAGCAGCAACCAGGGAGGAGAGAGGAGTGGATTTTAGGGGGAGAGAGAAAGCAGGAGAAGGAGACCTGAATAGACGCCTGGAAAAGGATTCCCAAGGAGGACCACCAGAGCTACCAACTTGAGATGAAAACAATATCATGTCCCTCAACACAGACAAAATAAAGAATTATTATTTTTCTCTGAGTTTTACGTGGCAACTCTTATTTTCCATTAAAAAAGCATACACAAGGCCAGACCTGCTCATACTCAATTCCTGCTCACCTAATGAAAATGCCTAAGAACCACAAAAGTCCACATTTTCATCCACATAGGTCAGTGACACAGTCAGATCACTGTGACCTTTACACTCCTCCCCACCACAATTACACATCTAGTCTGAACTCAGACTTCCAACTCCTATTCCCCTTTCTGCCTTCTCATACCTACACAACTCTGGTGACCCAGGGAGGAACACAGTTACTGTAATATCACTGAACCAACAAGGAATAATCAGTATTGGAAACACTCAAAAGGCTAAGCTTCTAACTGTTATGAATCTTAGCTGTGAGACAGAAGTTATAATGTATTTGTATAATTAATTATGCATCTTGCATAATTGGTTTTAGTCAGGAGACATGAAGTTTGGACTAGAGAATATACTTGGCATAAGATATAACCAGACTTAAGTGAGAACACAGAAGTGACCATTTTGCAGGACTAAAGAGTAAAACTTCACTGGCTTTAACCAGCAATATAGATCTGAATTTTCATCCAAGTGGCACTTATTGTCAGGTAAACTAACTTGAACTCTCTTTTCAGATGAGATTTTCTAGGCAAGCTGGTGCACATGCATTAATTTCCAGCTCTTTCCCCTCTGCACATCCCTACTAAGACTCCACTCAGCAGCAGGGCCAATGTTTGCTGCAGCTCAGCCTCTGCTGCTGACAAAACAACCCTGTCTCCTGGCAATGAATCACACCCTCTCAGCTTCAGAAAGGGGGAAGGCACATCCAAATACACCACTGGGGTATGAACAGGAACTTCATGACACTGCAGGTAGAAACCAACAGTCTCTCCAGCCCAACCCAGCAAGTTACACACTGGGATCCAACACCCTCAAGTCAGGCTGCTTTGGCTAATAAGGATCTCTTCAACTTGTTAATAACCCCCTTTCTATGTGTTTCCACCTGAAACTGTGGCTAATAGTATTTTCTGTGAATGGCTCACCCCTCACTTGGGGCAGGACCCAGAAAAAGGCACACCTCATTCAAAAGCAGCATTTCTGCACCAACACATCTCTTGAGTGAGGGCTGGAATTGAGGCCACATTTCCTCAGGTCTCAGCATTGTTTCCTTTGCGCTCACAAAGGAACAGCTTTTCCCCTAACACAAAAGGATTCAGCATCATCTCTGTAGACACAATTATTTCACCCCACACTGGTCTGGAGTTGTTCAGTTGTTACAGACAGCAGCTCATCAGACAGAGCTCAAGGTAACCCATAAAGTCACTATACATCGATTTCTGGTTGCAGTCTCAGAGGCTCCATTAATTTTCTTTTATGTAAACTGTTCCTAAACAATTACTGCCTCAGTAAAAGAGATGAGATTATTGAATTTTGGTGTGTAATAAGGACTTTGCCTGCTTTTCAGCATTTCTGGGTTATGGAAGGGATAGTAAAGCATTAAAGTTGTTAATACACACAAGTCTACTACATAAATGTTACATTAGGAATTTAGCCTGCATTTTCACAAATTCTATAGGTGCTGAAAACTTTTGGTAAATGGCATTTTAAATTTATTTAGTTATTTTTTTTTAAATTAAATAACTTGCAGCTCCCTTTGTCCATGGCATATTCTTTGATGGTGTAGAAGAATTGGCAGCTTTGGTAGACCCTCTGTTTTCTCAAGAAAATAATTTTTAAAAGGTTAACTACAGTGGCACCCTCTGTCATGGTAAGAAATCAAGGCACAAAAATCACCTTATGTAATTTACGGTTATAATATGACCACCAGCTCCCCAACTGGGCACCTCACAGATGCACATGATGGTCAGAGGCTGAAAACCCCTGTGACCTGCCTCCTCTCTGCAGCCTGGGAACAAACTCCACCAAAACAGTGGTCCTGCATTACCTGCAACTGATGGGGAATAATCAGCATGCTTTGATTTTGGGCACAGACTTGTCATGATGACACGAAGGTCGAGCAGAAATGGCTTCCAACACCCAACTACTCTTCCGCTGTGGTTTCTCTTCTTTCTTTGAGGGGCTTCAGAGCTCTAAAGCTACAAAAGAGAAGTGAAACATAAACCAGAGATAAATTAAGACTGCTGAAGCATTCTGACTGACATCAAATTACAGGAAGCGAGCCCAGAATAAAAATGAACAAAACAAGAGCAAAACCTCTTCCCCAGAACTCTGGAGAACTTCATCTTTGTTTGCAACAGCCTGCCATGGGTGCAGCCCTTGCTGAAGTGCAGATTTCCACTGATATGGGCAAGGTCACCAATGCTCAGAGACATGTTAACTGGGTCAGGTGGAGGTCAAGGCTTCATTTTTTCATCTTCTGAAGGTTTGCAGCACCTGCTTGTTCACCAAAGGAGATCTGGTATCAGAATTAGCACTGCAGCATCTGTCACCAGCACAGAAGGCTCTGGAAACGTCCTTCACTAGTAAAAAAAAAAAAAAAAAAAAAAAAAAGAAACATTAGTCATCCCTGAAGTAGCCTTTGCAACACATTTCTCAGCATGTTTTGCCAAAAAATCACCATTAGGCGGCGTTTAGGAAACCTTCGCAGTCTGGGGGCGGAGAAGCGATGGGCTTGCAGCAGATGGCGCTTCTGCCCAGGGAATGGGGCTGGGAAGGCGCTCCTTGGGCCGATGGGGCAGCGCCGGCGCTGCCGGGCTTTGGGCACCGCCGCTGGCACAGGTGCCCCCAAACACCCCCAAACACCCCGGATCCGCCTCGCTGGCTTGGCTGCTCCGCCTCACACGCTCCTGCTCCGCCTCGTCCCTCTCCCACTGATAACACGGAATATCTGCAGCCACAGGCACAGGCAGCCCAAGCCCCGCGTGGGGCTTCACAGGTATTTACGGCAGTTCTTTGTTGGGGGAAAAACATCTTTGTTAGGGGAACTCTACATCTTTAGGCATAGAAGTAGTAGTAGTTTAGGACGTACAATTAGGCCTAAACTAATTCTACAGGGTTTCAGAATTTTAACAAAAATTATTTTTATTTAATCCTTGTTGTTATTGTTAATAATGAGAACAAGAATAATAATAATAAATGAAAAATACAGCAAAAATATTTCCGTTTTCCTGGAAAACTCTCTTGTGGAAACTTGACGCTTTTAACTGTCTTTTTATTGGTCTTTACTAATAAAAACATGGGTCAAAACGTCAAGCAACAACAAAATACACGTACATTTCTGTGTATGGACAAGCCTCTCTTCCTCCAGACACAATCCTTCGGCCCAGAGGGGCGTGTCTTTTGAAAAAGAAGGCGTGGCTTGGGCCAAGGAGGGGCGTGGGTTTGTGCCAAAGGGGTCGTAGTTGGCCACGAAGGGGCGGGGCTAAGGCCGGTCGAAGGCGGGAGTTGTGCATAAAG
>VWZD01000793.1:357097-429867 GCA_013396695.1 Sakesphorus luctuosus | reverse complement strand
TCATAATTTTATTATGGATATAATGTTAACCTGAAGATTTGGGAGAGACTTGATGCCCTTTGAAGAGAAAAACAAGTTAAAATAGGATAGTTGCCCCATCTAGTGGTTTATTTTTTTACTTAACAAGTGTTATTTTTTTCTTAATACAGTAGGCTTACTTTCATTGCAAATTATTATATTTGGGTTTCTAATGCTTCATTACTTAGAAATGTTTGTAATTTTGTAGAAAAAATATATCAAAGGAAAAAATGTAATAACTTTTCAATGGTCTTTTTGATAGTTATTGTTTCAAGTATCCTGTTGCTATGCAATGAATTATATTAGTCAGAACTAAATGGTGATTGTTGAGCATTTTTACAGCAACGCCGTTGGCTGTTTGACCCTTATCCTTTTAGAGAAATGCAGCTTTAGCTCTTTGTTTAAATTTATTTTATTTTATTTAACAATAGATAACAAATCCAGAGAGAAGAAAGCCATTTCTTCAATTTTACTAGTAGTCCTTGGATTCAATGTTGCATCTATGTAGGCAGCGCCAAAGGAAAGGAAAGGGTGAACTGAGAGACAACAGAAGAGGGGTTTTTTTTTCTTTTCTTTTTTTATTTACAGGAGAACTTATTAATAAATGAGTTCATTTGGAGTGTAAGAGATATGGGTATTTTGATGTCTGTAAACATGGACACTTTGTAACCTCTTAATGGCCATTAGTTTCTATCCTTTGTCCTGTTTGTGAGGTGAGAAATGCCATAGTGATAAATACACTGAGAATTTATATCCTGCATTTTTAGCATCTTAACCCACCTGCATTATAATAAGGGTACCAGTTGGCACTCATTGAAAGCCATGGATTTAAAACTACTTTGCACCTCTAGCCACTGGCTGTTTGCTGCGGAGAAATGGCTTTAATGAACATACTCTAAAACAGCTTTTAGCTTCTCATTTGCCTTAGCTGGAAGTGATTTCTTTGCATATCATGGATCTATCAGAATTTCTGCAGACCATTCCTTGTTACACTTTAGGAATTACTGCTCAGGCTGGGGAAGGTATAGTACCCCAGTGGTAGGATGAATGGTTGGCTAAAGAATGAGAACTATGAGACTCATGAGGTGGTAGTAGTGAAGTTTCTATTGGAGATACACACTTGGGACGGATCTACTATTTCCTTTCCTTGCTGTGCATTACAGAAATGTGGTGATCGTAATGTTGATGAGGCTAAACTGAATAGTATCACAAGTGTAGAGGGGAAGTCCAGAATGTCATTGCAAAAGAAAATAAAATTATTTAGAACTGAGCTAAAAAAAACACTAAAAAGGTAAAAATAGTTATTAGGATAAATCAGCTGTTGCATTAGGAGATAAGAACAAGACTATTTATCAGCTTACTGGTTTGTCAGCTACAAATGCAGAGGAGGAAGACAGACAGCAGGGAATTAGTTTATCTCAGAATAATTCTGCCAATGGGCATCATATACTACAAAGTTGTTCTTTGATATGTTCTAGGCAGTGAAGAGCTACGAGCTGAGAAAGACCTCTGGTGAGCTGGGCATTTCAATCCAGGCATGGAAATGAAATAATTCAATAATGTGGTTCTTGGATCAAAGTTGTATCATTTCCTGCCAGCTCGATATGTAGGCAAATAATCTTATGTCTGTACAAGATACACAGTGGTGACAGGCCCAGTGTAATTTTGTTTGGGGAGGGAAGGAAGAACCAAATGACCAAAGGAAATTGTGAACAATTTGTGCCTGTTGAAAGAATAAACTACTGAAACCACTGTCTGTCTGTGGTAGCCGTAAAATAGTAGCAATTTTAAGATGAAATTCATTCCATTTATAGGTAAGATTATACATCCTAGTGGCCACATGACAGCAAGATGCTTCATGCCTCATGTTTTTATGTGAACTTACTCAACATTGTTTCTATAAATATGTGGAAGGTTTGGTGCCTACACATTACTTCACTGTCATGACCTTGCAGTGTAAGAAAAGGCAAATTATAAGTAAAATATACTATTGTATAGTTGATGGTGGCTATAAGAATCACAATTGGCCCTTATAAGGTATATTGAGGAAATGGAAGGTTTAGAGTCTCTTGACCCATTGATTATTAACAAAAAATTGCATTTGTTTTTATTGTAAAATATAAACAAAATAATTCTTGTTGTTACTCAGTGATTTGCGGAATTTATTTTATTAGCTAGCAGACTTCTAGAAGGAATAGAATACCATTCTTCTGCATGTTTGGGTTGGGATTTGCATGCATAGAAAGAGGAGAACGTGATGCAACTAAGATGTGAAATGCCTCAGAGGTGAGCTTTATTGTGTATTTAATACAGAAAAGGAAAGTCAGAACAAGGAATTAATTTTGAACAAATACACGGTGATCTCAGTAAGAGAGTTTGGAATGGGAATCTGAAGTGAACATATGGCTTAGGATGATCCAGAAAATCAGTCTGGCGGGGATTTCCATGAAAATTTGGTCATGAGTTAAAAATGTGTGGATGGTTTTTCCAACATGCTCTGGAGTAAAAAGAGAGTCTGTTTGGTCTCAGCTGACATGTGCTGGCCTATAGAGAGCAGTGAGAACACTAAATGATAGTATCTCTCTTGGGGAACAGCAGAAGAAAAGACTAATTGGAAAACAAAACTTCTGCATAAAGAATAAATCCTCTGCTTCAGATTAAAGTCTTAGATCAAGAACAAGCCAATGTGCACATTAAATTGAGGTAATTATTTAGAGTAGTTTCTTCAGTGATTTTTGATTTAGTACATTCCATGAATTTATTTTTACAAATTTTACAGGTGCTTAACTTCGTTGGATCATGAAGGTTATTCTGCAATTTTTTATGTCAAAACTATTGTTGTATTTAAGGGATTCAAAAACCCTATTGATCATTTGATAGAAATCGAGAACAAATATAATTTGTAATTGCAGCATTCCTCAGAAAGGAAATATCTAATTACTGTAGCGGAACATTAGAATGCCATGTTTTACCTGTGTTACCTCCTCCTTTTATACAAGCTAAACATGAGAATTTTTTTTTCCACCAAGGTAATTGAAAAAATGTGTTTGTCTTACAGATATTTTTGTACTGCAAAATGCTACTTAGAATATTTCTATGTATTATAATCCCTTTCTGCCCCCTCTTTATTGCCCTTTCTTTGAGCAGGAGGCTTTGTTTGTGGAGTTGTATTTATCTCCAGAAGAAACTGCAAGTGACAGAGCCATCCGTTATGTGAGATCAGCTCTGTCATATCAGAGAATCATATCATATTATGGAATGCTTTGGGCTGGAAGGGACCTTAAAGATCTGTGTCTAATACCACCATCTGATGGCTCACTGGACCATGAGATGTGTTCCTGATTATTTTGTTGTACTGTCAGAACTGTCCCAAATGCTCCCATTTCTCTTCCAGGGAAGGTGCTGCAGAGGCAAGGGCTAAGTGCTTTTATTTAAGAAATGATTGCTGCTAAACATTTTGCTCTGCAGCTTCCATTCTGTACCAGGGTCATACCAGGCTGTTTTTCAGAGAGTTGGTCTCACCAGTCCTACTTACCTGCAGCTCAGAATGGAGCAAATGAGACAAGTCATACAATTTTACCTGTACTCAAGGGAATTTAGTACTGAGGGGACTGACTGACTTATCTTCATTATCAGATGTCTGGTGTTTTGTGATCATCACATATGCAGTTATAATTTGCAGAATGTTATATTTCAAGAATTACATTTGATTTAATTATCAGAAGTAAAGCTGAAATTGGAAGCTCTTAACTGGCAGTGCAGTTCAAATTCAGGGATTAGAATCTGGCGATGCACAGAAATTCATTGAACCACCTGGGAATTTTATTTTGTCTTTTGCCTCTGAACTTATAGTACTTGATAAAAATTAAGACTTCTGCAGTTTCCATTACTTCACAGTTGCATTTTTTCTTCTTTGATGAGTGTTCAAATAGTATCAGGAATTGTTTTATCAAAATTATTCCTAAGAGTTTATAATTAGAATATAGAATATTGGTCTGGGATTAAAGAAGTGTGTGATTCTTCTTTCTTTTGCTTTCATCATTTGTGAATAAAATAAAAAAAAACCCACAGTGGAGAAGGAAAAAAGCAGGCATAAATATCAGATAAATCCTGGAACTCTTTCTTGTATTCAATTTTCATTTCTTTATATGTAGATTTCTGTAGCACCTCATTTTACCTTACATCCTTGTATTTTAGATCTTGTTTAAATGGAGGATATTTTTTGTAAAATAATTAATTCCTTGAATGGTGGTGGTGTTGTTCAAGTTACTGTTAGTATATTTTCAGTTGTATGCAAATGATACAAGCTATAGTCACAAAGCAAACTGAAGGTTACCGATTTTTCCTCCCAGGTCTTTCTGTTTTACTGCTTTCACTGTATTGCTGCAGAAGGAAAAATCAGCTGCAAATTTTATATAAATATTAGAACACACACTTCAATAAAGGAATGCAATCAAGCGAACAGGGTGGCACAAATAAGAAGAAATATTGTCTGAAGCTTCTTGTTTTAAAAACTATAGTAAATACTGAATCACAGTTTGAATTTTCTAAACATCAGTAACTTAAATATTTGCATTTTGAGGTGTTACCTTCTGAGTAGGCAACAAAAACTAAAATCAATTTTAATGTAGTCGATGAAAGAATCCAAACTGTAGTAAAGAGGACTGTAGAGTAAAAACTAATTCTAAAGTATGTGCAGAGAGTTGGGGATCTTAATTTCCTTTTCTAAGGTTTTAATGATAGGAAAATTATACTTCACTCTTGATTAGTGATTACATTCTACAACAAATTTGAGTCAGTCAGAAGAAGATCCTTTCTTATAGTCAAATTTTCTGCTTAAATATCCTTCATAATACCGTGAACACCAGCTGGGACAGAAATCTCACAGGTCTGAAGGCTGCATTTGGTCAGCCTTCAGACCTTACATCCTCAGCTAAGCCAACAGGACTTACGGTACTCTCTCTTCTCTAAGAGACATTTGTTTCACATCTTCAAAAACCATCAGCTTGAAAAATTGCAATCCTTATTGTGAAAATTATTGCATCTCTTTAGCTGTCAAATCAGGGTCTTAAAAATGAAAAAGTATTGCTGTGCTTCTAAATTGTAGAGAGAATAGTTTTATGAACTATCGAATGAGATATGAGGGTTTAAAACTGTTTTTCACTGGGAGACATTGTTGCCTGTTCACATTAAACAATGGGTTGAACATCTTTACTGTGAACCCTGTTTTCAGAAACTTTGTGGAAATCAGCTGTCTCATTGCACTTTTCTGTCTCCCAGGTTTGACTCGGATACAACAGAGCTGCACAGCTGGATGACCCGCTCTGAGGCAGTGCTGCAGAGTCCCGAGTTTGCAGTCTTTCGGAAAGAAGGCAATCTCTCAGAGCTCAGAGAAAGAGTCAATGTAGGAAAAAGTCCTTGTGTATATGTCTGTTAGTCTGTATAAGCTTCTAAAGTCTGAGTTTAAATGAGTTCAAATGTAGACTGGCAAGCAGTGATTGTCCAAGATAAATTTAGAAGTGCTCACTATTGCTGTGAATTTCAGATTTTGGCACCCAAATTACTACATAAGCTGTGTGAATACATAGTTTTTTGTTGTTGTTGTCCATACATATTCATAGTTAGTTAAGGTATTCTAGGTTCATGAAAGTCTTAGGTAAAGTTAAATCAAAGCCTATACATAATTTCTTAAATATGCATCATCACTCTATACTAACAACTTAATTTGACATTACACATGCGTAAATTGAGGAAGGTGTAAAGTGTCACTTTAGCATATACTGAAGAAAATCTATATCTATTTCCTTTTACATTGCTGCAAAATATATATGAAAATCACCGGCCTCCACAGGGTTTTTTGGGAATTTTTTACTCTATTGTAGTGACATAAATGAATCAAAAACTGTTCTTGTCTACTTCTGCCAGAGTGAATGGTTCTGCACTGCTTAAGGAGTAGCTGTGTTTATGTGTCAAAGTCTGAATAACTGGATTTAGCCCTTGAAAACAAAACCATTACAAATGTTCTTCCACATTTATTTTTGTAGATCAATGAAAGCTTGACTATTTTTTCCAAGTAAGAGAAAGGGAAGATCTTTTTTATAATTAACTGTTATAATAGCATATGTTATGGAACTTCATTAGAACATATGATGATACATACTTCTAGAACACAAACAGAAGGAACAAATTTACTGATTGAAGTTAGTTTTGATCCTGTTTTTTTCTCATTGCCTGCTTGCCCATCATAAATCATCTATGATAACACTGAGGAACATGGAATCTTGTGATTCTAAATATACATTTTAAAATTTCATGTTAAATTCTAATTTTCCTGCAATAGTTTTAGTTATTAATATTGTCATAATATTAATGCTAGAAAGTAACCATTACAATTTAATATCCTGAATTTAGTTCATGCCACCACTTCATGTTATGTGAAATATGCATAAATACATACACAAATATATATATATGTATATATATATGTGTGTGTGTGTGTATATATGTATATATGCAAATGGATTAAATATACAGAGTAGATTTGATGGAATCAAGTACTTCCATACTGAGTTAATGGGATTCAGCTAATACATAAATAGATATACAGTTAATTTTCCAAGTTCTTCATTTTTTGTTGTAGATTAACTTTAAAAAGGAACAAATTGAGAAAAGAAACAAATTCCCTATCTCCCCTTCATATATTCCCTTTTGGAGGAACATATCATCTTGACCTACATGTTACACTGGGTACTTGCTCTGTCAGGTTTCCCTAACAACTATGATGTTCCACCTCATCTTGTCAGTTTTTGAGACTTTATAAAAGCATTAAAGTATCCAGGAGCCATGGGTCACCTTCCTCCTCCTTTCTTTTCTTTGTTTCCAAGTAGGTGATGATCACTGCAAGCTAAGTGGTAGTTGAACCACAGACCCTCCCTTGGTCCCAACTGGACATCCCCTTAGCTCTTGCCTTGCTGGCACTGAGAAAGAACATTGGAGCTGGGAAGCCACTGCCTACCACATTTGTTCATGTCTTGTTTCAGTGGGTGAAAACATGTATAAAACTGGAGAAAGAAGTGCAAAATTTGACCAGTGCATGAGCACTGTAAGCTTGAATTCAAGACATTAAGAATAGCAGGAGATAGTCAAGTTGTACCTCTGTCCTCCTTGGAATTTTAATAACTGAATTGTGAAGAAACCAATTTCCAGCTTCTTTTCAGTAAAGTAGTAGAAAGATCTGCTTTCTATCAAGAGGATTCTGAGGCAAACCAACAATTCTAAATAGATATAAGAAAAATCAGTATGTATCCTTCATTAACATTAACATGGAAAATAATTTTAAGGACCAAGATCAGTTTAATTTCAGAGTGTCACTGCTTCTTAAATGAACATTTTATTGAGAAAATCAAGATGCATTTAGAAGTATCTAGATATTCTAATGGAGGAAACTTTAATTTGATAGAGAGAACTCTGAAAGGTGGCACTTGACAAGTACTACATGGACTCTGTGTAGAATGGTTTTCAGTTAGTGGAATTCTTTCTACATGTTTAAAAAAAAAAAAAAACAAAACCCAAATACAAAACACACACACACAAAAAAAAAAAAAAAAAGTTTTGGTAACTGCCAGATTTTAAAACTTGTCCTGACCTGACTTTTGCTGGTCTTGCCTCTGCCTCCATCCATAAAACCGTAGCCAAAGCAGAAAGTATTGTTCAGTTCATTGATCTGAACAGTGTCACTGTTGCTTGCTAAAACTCTTCATTTCTAATTCCCTCAAAAGGAGCTTCAAATCAATGGAAAATAAGATAGTATGGGTTATAATCTCTAGTAAATTTAGAAGGCATATAAAGAAAAAAGTTTAAATGCAAAAAAGGACAACATATGTGAGTGATAGTTGAAATAGTGATGTTTTTATTGTGGTGTTGTGCTTTAAGCATAGCTGGCAACTAAGCATCACAGAGCTGCTGCTCACCTCACCCCACCCACCCTGGTGGAATGGGGAGGAGAATCAAAAATAAAATTTGCAGGTTGAGATAAGGATATTTTAATAATTGAAATAGAGATGATTATGATGATGATGATAATAACAATAACAACAATAATAATATGCCCCAAACCAACGAACAAGTGATGCACAATACAATTGCTCACCACCTACTGTCCAAGGCCAGATCCCATCCCTGAACTCAGATCTTCTCCCCTTCCAGGTAAATCTCCCAGTTTATCCACTGAGCATGATGTTCTGCGCTGTGGAATATCCCTTTGGACACTTTGCGTCACCTGTCCTGGTTATGCTCCCTCCTAGCTTTTGTTTGTGTGTTTGTTTTGTTTGGTTTTTTGTTTATGTCTCCTCACTGGCTGGGCAGGAGACACAAAAGAAGAGGTTTTGACTCAATAAATGCAACCTAGCAAATCTCAAAATATCAGTGTTATCAACATAATTCCTATACTCAATCCAAAACACAGCACTGTGCCACTTTCTGAGAATGTATTAAGTCTATCCCAGCAGAAACCATGACATGTGCTGGCACACACAGTCATGCACATGCATACAGAAGTCCCAGTTTACCCTTACTGGCTTATCATTTCAGGGTTTCCTCCCCACCATGCCAACATATGTATTGGTGCAGCACAGAATACCTGTGTTTGCCTGACATCAAACCTACAGTTTAGTCTCTACTATAGCAGATTCTGAGTCCTAGGGCCTTTTTATAATGACTTGTCTTTTTGCTGATCTTTGGAGGACAGGTTACTAGTTTTCTTTTTCTTGTGGCAGCTTGCTCCTGCCCATCATTTTTCATGGATGAGGTGTCACTTCCATAAGATTTAATGTAAGTGTTTCTGCTTCATGATGGAGGGACACAGATGTCAGAAATTAAAACCACAAAGAAATCTCTTTTGCCATCATTGATGGTGCATAAAGTGCAAAATCTTGCTCCCATCCCAGCTCAGAGAAGGCCTCAGGAAGATGGAGCCAAAAGGAGGCTGTTTGAAATCCAATCAGATTGTTTACTAAGCCAGTTGCTCTTCATACCCTGCCAAGAAATTAGTCTTTGTATTACGTACCTTGAATATATTGGATATGCACAAAAAGTCCATTCCTGTATGTAGGGAGAAGAAAAATATTTATAGCCCTTCCCTGCTGCAAAAAAAAAAGATATTTGACTTACCTGAGCAGAGAGACTGGGATGTTACTAGAACAGAAGTTTCACTGTTGAACAACATGCAACTCCTAAATAATGAAGACATTCAAAAATTAATGCTGTAAATATTGTTATGCTGCCTCACACCATTACATTTTACAATTAGTATGTGTATTTCACTAAAAACAGACCTAACTGTGACTGAGGCCTTTTGTTTGTTTTTCTTAAGCTATAATGAGTTTTCAATATTACAGGTTCAAATGTATGAAGGTTCAGGTGCAAAAAAAATCCCCCACAACATTTGGCAGAAAAATCTGCTTAATAAGTCAGATTTGAGATTAAAGAATAATAAACTGGAAAGAAAACTCTTTGAAAGGAGCTTTGGTTAGCCAGGAAGCAGCACCTAGAAATTCAGAATCAAAGATAAACATATAAGGAACAGATGTAAGGGAAAATGTCAGATATCCTAGAGAATTAAATTTGTTCTCTTGACATTCTCAGAAGCTCCATTCTCATATGTTTGTTTTGCTTTAGTGACCTTTTTCAGACATGCTTTGTTGGGCCTGGATATTTGAGAGCTGAATCACTGTCAGAGCTGGTGAGGATAATGTTGCCCTCTCCTGCCCTCAGGGCTAACTGGTCACCATCACAGGAGGTCAGGGAGTGCTGCTGCCCTGCACCCTCTCACAGAGGTCTCAAAGTATGATGTTGATTTCATACATGAATAATGCCCAGATTTCTCCAACCATCAGAATTTTGTAGGTTATGAAGCATTAACTGCCAACTAAAATCTCAAGGTCAAATAAAATGTTTAGCATTGTGAAAATAGCCTCTTCACCTTTGGCTGGCATTTAGCTAAAGATGAATTTATAATGTTTTTCAATCAATTAAAACTGGGCTATAATACCTTTGCATTGTCTGTTAAAAGGTAGTTCGTAAGAGAATTCATCCCTGCTTGGACAAAAGCCTGTAAAGGCATTCTTTTCTTCTCATATTGGTGTCTTTTTTTTCCTAAAAAATCATTTCTAGAAAATGAAGAGAGTTAAAAAAGAGAGAAGTTAAATATTTGGAAATACTTTGAATTGGCTTTGGCACTACCATCAAAAGGTGTCTATTACAGTGTGTGAAAATCTAAGAGTTTCAAAACTTCACAAACATCTTCAAAATATTCCCACTCTGCTGGTGTCACGAACAAACCTGAACTAATAATAAGGTCCCCTTCAGTAAGGGAAAAAAATGAAGAAAACAGAGCCAAAGAGATAAATGTTTCCAGTGCTGCTGCCTTCATTTCTAGGCACTTTACACAGGTTTATGGAAATCCTTCTTAAAAAAATCTTAGAAATCCGAGACACAGTTTGCAAGTTCAGCAAACTGTGAACAGACTGTGTGGTTAGTGCTGTAAGTACCTAGAGGGAATTTCCTCACTTCTCCCAGGATCACATAATTTGTGTTTGTGTGAGGAACAGGAGAGCAGTCTTTTCTGCTTTGGCTTGCACTGTGATTTTTGTGCCTAAGCGAAGGTCTTCTTGTAACCAGTGCTGGTCCTTCATTTTCATAATATATGCTAATCACATAAACATGAATGGAGAAAAATAATTGACAGAAAGTTTTACATGTATCAAATTTTTGTTACTTTAAGGACCTGACAGATAGTGCTTATACTTTCTACCAGGATCTGGAAACTTCAATCTTTCAGGAGAAACTTTTTTCCACATATTCCTACAGATAAAGTGTGTTAGAGGGCACTGAAGAGTTCACTTAAATAAGCTCTGATGTCATATCATTTTTATGTGTTAAAAGGGAAGGTTTAGTATATTTTATGAGGGTTTTTAGTTATTCATTAGTACTCACTACAGTTACACTCATGATAATTACACACCTGGCATTATAGGCTGAGTAGAATTATTTTCAATATATTTTTGTGTTGTAGTGATTCCTTTGAGTTCTCAGTAGTTATTCTCATGTTAATTATACCTTACGTTATAGACAGAGAGTATTAATTAATAGTCTGTAAGAAATTTTAGATCTCTGCAGAGAATTAATAGACTTTTGTTTTGTTTTGTTTTTAATTTTGAAAATATTTAAATTTTACAATTGAATGGTACAAGATTTTGTTGACCTGCAAAACCTACAGATAATTAATACAGCCATTTGTAACTCATTGGGATTGAACTTCATAATCTTTCAGTGATAATTTAATTATACAGTAAAGATATGTTTATAAAATCCAAAATATTTTGATCCATAATTTTTCTCTTCATAACTTTTATATATTGTATTTATTCAAAATTGTATTCATGAAAGTGGTTAATAGAAACTTTGAGATGTTGTTAGAAAGCCTGCTGTTTAACCAATTCTATGTGCACAGATGAATGTCAGTTAGAGGTAGGTTGCAGAAAAGTGTGTATTTAACTGAAAATTTCTCTTTTGAATTATGTCTCCTCACCTACAAAAGAATTCCAGGGAGCTGCTTTCTTATTAAACTGAAGATGTTTTAAACATCATGTTTTAAATGTTATTTTAAGTGAGTTTATTTGGAGTTATTTATATTATTTCTGTATAGGCATAATAACCTGTTTGAAAACTATTATTTTCAAATATAACTTTATAAGGTTATTTCACTAACTGCATTCTTGGAGACCTACTTGAGCTTTCTTACCAGTTTAAGGAACCTTTTTTCCTCAAAGAGTCCTGTCAAAAAGCTCATGCCTTTGCTGTGGGAATAAACAAGGTGGTGGGGAAGCCTGGGGGGGTCAGCCACTCTGGGGTCTGCAGCCAGGACTGTGTGTTCCCTTTCCATATATACCATGTGGTATTTATGGGGACATCTCCTACTGAATGTGTGGATCTGCTGTGTTGATCAGGATCTCTGGGAGGCATATAGTCTGGTTTATTTTTGGTATCAGACTTGACTATGGCCCCATGCTGCTTCTTTGGGTTTCTGATTTAGAGCCTCTAAATTAGACGTAAATTATGCAGCTAAATTAGTTTAAAATCAATGAAGTGACTTCATGATGTTAATTACGAGACAGCATTGATGGGCTGTCAGATCTAAAATGAGTTTACTTTCCACCAATATTGCTACTAATCTAAAATAAAATTTAACCTTAGATTCTTCCTATATCCTGTAACTATAGCAGCTAGCCTTTACTAACCCTCGCCAACTAGCCTAGTTTTTGCATACAGAAAAGAGAATCAGGAGTATTAGCTACAACACATAATGGGAAGCCTGTATTAAATCTGCAGTTAACTCTCCCTCTTACTTAGTAGCTCGTATATGGATGTCTACTATATGTGGTCTTATATATATCAGATATCTACTTTAATATGCATTTTATAGGATTGTTTGGTTTGGTTTTTTTTCCAAAACAAAACAGTAACATCAGCAATCCCATTGCATATGGGTTCAATACTGTAGGATGCTGTGACTGCTTATGATTTGGTTAGCATGCTCAGTTTTTGCTCTTACCATAAGAAGTGAGCTAATCTATTCTTCCACAAGGAATTTCTGTTGAACGAATATTTTCATTCTGAAATACTGGGCTTTTAATAGGTCTTAGTTTGTACTTCTTTTATTTTTGTATAAAATACTTGTGAGTATCATTTCCCAAATCTATTGTGTTCTGACTCTCAGTTTTTTGTATTTGACTTTAACTCCCTTCCTGGTTGGTTGTGGTGCCTGCTGTTTTCATTGCAAATCAGGAGGCAGGCAGGGCAGTATGATGGGTTAAATGGTCTCAAGAAAGCAGAAGACATCCCTGAGATTAATTACTTTCTTCTTCAAAATGCCTCTGTTGAAATACTCAACTTTCCTGTCGTGCTGCAGGCCATCCAGCGAGAAAAGCCTGAGAAGTACAGGAAGCTGCAAGATGCCAGCAGATCAGCTGAGGCCCTGGTGGAACAGATGGTGAATGGTAATTACTTGGGAGTTGGTTTAGATAATCTTCTTATGGCTTTGATAAACGTACCAGTTCATATTTATCACAAGAATTATATTAACAAATACTGTGTAAATGGAACAGTAAAGTGATCTTGCCTTATATTTCTTTTATTATTTCTGAATGTTATATCTGTTAATTAGAAGAGAGAGAAAAAAAGTCTTACCACTTTAGTACCATGGAAAGAAATGTGTGTAAAACTTGCTCATAATAATGAACTGTATATTGACAATCTGTTCTGTGCAGAGGCTTAAATTGTAATCTTATTTTCTGAGCATGCTAAGCTTTGGAACTACTTTAATGCAGAGTTAGAAAGCTCTGAAGGCATTACTTTAAACAGTTTGAAAAAAGTGCTTCCTGAATTTTAATATGCATTGTATGTTTTTTAATGTACATATTGCTGTAATGTTCTCTATCATAGAAAATATAGCATTTTATTATGATTTGGAAGAGATTTTGGCATTTGGTTTTTCAAAGATAATAAATGTAGAAACTTATACAACTCTTTTAAAAGAAAAATAGCTGTAAAGGTTCTTATAAAAAATATTATGTCATTCTTTTGAACTTTTAGATAAGGGAAAAACAAACCCCAAAGAAATGTAAGTGAAAGTAAAATTGTAAGTCATATCATTGTCCTTGATATTAAAATTGCCTTACTCTGCAATAAAATATTAAACATAGACCAACATCTGTCATACTGATATGATTACCATAAATATAGATGTTGAATGAACTGAGCTTCAGGACATGTATTTTCTAAGACGCAAGAATTAAATAGCTAAAAGTGAAATGCTTTAAGTTTGAGGTACTAACTGGCAAAGCTAAAGTAATTTCATGGAACCCTAAGATTATTTTGCTTAAGTAAGTATGAAGTTGAAATATTTTGAAAGTGGCCATATTTAATGTATGGTGCATAATTAGTTATTATTATTGTAGCAAGTGTTTCAAGAGTTCCCTTCCCATGTTCACTGAATAGACTGAGGGTAGTCTGGTAATAACTGCACCCTCTTTGAAACACCTTGGGCTGTTTTCCGTGGTTGATTATATAAAAATTTCTGATTTTTATTTTTTTTTCACATTTTCCGTCTGGGAGAACTGTTTGTACATTGCTTTTAAGGCATCATTTGAAATGTGTGTGCTGGTGCATTGAGGTTTCTATTTTGGGGCAGAATTTGTCTATTGCACATTTAGCAGTGTCCCTCTATTCCTTTGGCCAAATGGAGACTTGCAACTCAAGAATTCCAGTTTCAATAACTTTGGTTTATATAGTACTTTATCATGACTAATTTTGGTTTTAGTTACAGGACTCTTTTTTCTTAGTCCATGGGTTGGTTCTTACTCATGATTTATAGTCTTGATCTCCACTGTGCATATAGATGTGCATAAAAATATTTCCAATATCTATCAAATTACACTTTTTTTTTTTTTTTTTTTTTAGGAAACACATCTTCCAAATGGGGTGCAGGCACAGGGTAGACTAACTAAGCCAGCTTTCCCTTTATTAACTTCATCAGCTTTGCTGCTCCCAGGTCTGTGTCATGCCATATATTGTGCTGGCCTTGGTAGCAAAAATATTCTAGCATGGCTGACAGGTTAGTTGGCTGTGAAAATGAAGATCCCTTACTGTCTTGGTTTTACGGAAGAAAAAAATCGCCTTTAAAAGGGAAACATTTCCTCTGAACTTGAAGCCCTAAATATTTATGGGACTTTAAGCTACTCCACAAAGGCAATTTGAAGGACAGTGATTGAAATGGTTAATTAATGCAGTAATTACCTGCAGTAAAGAGTGGAATTAAATAATTAAAATTAGTTGATGAGAACTGTGAGATGGTTTAACAAAGAATTTGCAAATGGAATTTCTTGTGAGGTGCTCAAAATTACTCCTTGAGGGTAGAGGAAGTTTAACTACCATGTAAAGCCATTGTACTTTTGAATACAACATATTTTCTGTTTGTCTTTTCATCCAAGTCATTATCATCTAGTGCAATTACAATTAATGGTTGCAATTTAGTTAAATTAAAATCAAACTAAAAGCCATGTAAAAATATTTACTTTTAAACTGCATCTCAAACTGTACTAGAGCTGTGCAGCTTTCTGCTTTCTACAGTAATTCAACTAAGTTTCTGTAGTCTTTATTTGGCTTGTGGAAATCAGATGGTTTTTTTGATTGCTGGATTCACTAAGAACCAGAGAAAAGTTTTGCTGAATCTCCAAAATAATGTTCAGCAGAACAGCCTGAGTATCCTTTCATACCTTCTTATTCTAATGTTGGAACTCTTTTCCATAGCATGGTAAGGAACTGGAATTAATGTCTATAGATTTGTGGGAGGTCTGCAGTTTGACATCTAGTGCAGGAAAGATATGCTGTGTTATTTTGAATGAAAAACCTTTTAAGTACCACAATTTGAAAATGATGATGCTCCCTTTGTTATTCTTTAGGGAATCCAGTCAGTGATATAATTGATGATTGTCATGCATTTGCAGTGTAATCTGTAATTAAAAGACCTAAAAAGGCAAACAGATTTAAGACATAGATCAGTTCAGAAGTCAAGTGATGGTAATTTTAATTGCATTGTTATTTTTTACTTATTGTGTGTCAATTAGATCTGGACTAGTAATAATTAGAGTCTTTAAGACTCCAATTATATTATCACTGAATTCCTGGCTTTACTTAATATATAAAATGTTCTTCCTCTGCTTATAAACAAAATTCTGAATGTAGCAGATAAAGAGCATAAAAAGATGAGATCTCTGGTGGTTTGTAAGAGCAAGTTCAGAATGGTGGTAAATTCCATTGCTGTAGCATTTATATTTATTTTCTTGCTTTTATTTTCACTGTAATAGGAGAGGGAATAAGTGAGAAATAGGATTCACATTCTGGAGAGAATTGGTTTGGTTTATTTAAGCTTTAAGTTGTTTGTTCCTTAACACAGAAGAAAAATATTCTGAGAAAATGTATTTCTGCAGGGCACTATTCTTGTCTTATGTAAATATTTTCAGCCACTGTCAGCAAAAGTATTTTGCCCTCTCGCACAGCGTACCTATCCTTGTGTGAGTGGTGTGTCTGGACATTGCCATTGGAAGGACTTTTCCCATCACAGGGGAAACCATTGATGCTTTTGGCATCCCCTCTATTACATGGGCTGTGCTCCGCCTCTCCTTGCTCCTGATTTCAAACAAGTCCAATGATTTCAATCAATTAAAACTTCCATATTCAGTTTACCAGTGTTTCTAGTAAAAAAATTCTATCTTGTTTTTCTATACTAAATTATGTTCTAAAATAGAATCACACATCTGTTGATGCATGAGTGAAGCAATTGAGCAGTTTCAGTGGACACTTGACTAGGATTTTAGAATGAAATAAACGGCATCAAAATGAATACTGGGAATTTCTATAAGCAGTATTAAAGTGAAAATAATGAATTTGTTGTAATAAAACATGTAATTTTTAAGTGCCACTGTTCTGTGGAAGAAATCTATCATCTTGTGAGGTACTATTTCACACACAGGAGTCAAAAGCTACAAAACCCAGATAATATTACATTGTTCTATCACAGAGCCATAGCAAATGACAGATGCACTTAATAAGATATACTTCATATTAAGTGGCAATTCCAAAGTACTTGTGTGTAAGGTGATGCCCAATTAAAAATATGCAGGCACAATTTGTTATGTGCTGTATACAGGGTAATAAAATTAATGGATGCACTTCAGATAATGATCTGTTTCCTCTGTGTCTGGTATATTTATTCAATGATTATGTCAGAAGCTTTTAGAATATGAAAATATTATAAACCATCCACTATTCATAAAATAATGTTTTACAAGCAAATAGGTCTTATATGTTTTCTTTTCCTGTTTTTAAGCTTTTGGTATGTCTTGTTACTATGAGTGAAACAGAGTAAGGGGATCAGTGTTAACATCGTGAATGAAAGCTGGTAGTTACTAAAGTTAATGAAGAAATCAGTACTTACCACAGAGTAAAGTTTAAAACAAGACCATAAACTAAAACACAAGAAGTTCCACCTAACATGAGAAAACACTTCTTTATGTTGGGGGTGGCAGAGCACTGGAACAGGCTGCCAGGGGAGTTGGTGGAGTCTCCCTCTCTGGAGACATTCTAAACTCAACTTATGAGTTCCTATGTAACCAGCTCTAGGTGACTCTGCCTTGGCTGGGACATTGGACTGGACTATCTCCAGAGGTCCTTTCCAATCCTAAAGGTTCTGTGATTCTGTGAAATTCTTGATTTTCACCAATTTAATGAGCAAATGAAAACATTAAGATTACACCCTAATATCAACTTCTAAAATAGTTCATAATTTGTCATTTTCAGGAGACAAAGGACTAGCGTTCTTCAAAGTAAGACAAAATTCTGATAAGCTTGCCCAAATAATTTCAAGTGCAAGTAATAGCCATTTTCTAACATCCTTCTGTAAATGACATACCGACATCTGATAGACAACTTTGAATTACCTGACTGAATTTTGAATTAAGAGAGTTTAAAAAGACAAGTGATGGAGATTTTCAGATAGGTCGTCCTTTCAGTAGGATATTGTGTTGCCTAATGGAGCTGAGCCTCTGCAATCTTTTACCAAAAATGCCTCTGCACAAACCAGTCTTGTGCTGTCCACTCCAGTAACATGAAGAATAAGGCATTTCTTCCTCTGAGCACTTGTGGACTCACATTTAGACTTAAAGCTTAGATATTATAGAAAAAAAATAAAGAAAAATCGAATATTGGGTATATGAGCAAAAAGAAGAAAAGAAGATCTGTTGAATCAGGATTTTCATCTGAAAAGCAGTCCTCTCTGAATCCTAGAAGAAAATATTGCAGTGAAAATTATTCCTACTTATGGAGAATCCATGACTGCACTTCTCCTGGTAATCATAATCTTGCCTAAGGGTACCTTGGAGACTGTGGCAGCTGAAAAGTGAGGAAAGGAGAAAAAAATAAAAGTGATCTTTTTATATCCACTCTGCCAAACTCAAAGGCAGTGTCGTCCAGGTCCGGAGGTAATCATGAACACAGCAGCAGAGACAGTCTGCTCTCTGTTATGAGTATGCGGCATTTTATAATCACACTCTCAACAGGAACAATTGTTGAAATACAACATAATTGAAGTCTTATCTTCTATACATGTGTTTGCTCTTGCTGTTGTTAAGATTCAGTATCTATGTGCCTGGACATCTGTGATTGTTGTTACTCAGATGTGCTATGCTGTTCAGGTTTATGGGGTCTCTGTGAAGAGACATGTAATGTGGAGATTAGACATTAGACTTTAATAAAGCCTCGTTATGTGTACCACATCTGCAGATGCAGACACATGATCACAGAAGACCAGATGAATTTTGAATTTTATTAAGATCTGTCAAAATACTCTTTACATCTTTATGCTTTAAGTTTTGTTTTTTCTTTCTTTTTTTTTTTTTTTAATATCCTTGCTCAGTCCGTGAACTGCACCCTTCAGTTTTTAGAGTAAAATGTGTATGTGTAGCTGCTCCAACCAGCACAGCTGCCGTTATCTCCCACTACTACTGGGCTTCTTATTTTTTCTGTAGTTCGGGTTTTCTAAATCATGTACAGTTTGCTTGGCTAGGGCAACATCCCAGAAACAAAGCATATCCAGAGAACCACAACCACCTAGGTACTGCACAATCTGTTTCCAAGTAGGCCATTCCCAAGCAACTCTGAATGGAATAGCCCTGAGCTGGATCCATAATAGGATTTCCTAGAGCACTGTGGTGCTCCACGACAGAAATGATGCCAGATTATCATTTAGTGTGCTTTAGAATATAGCATGCATTATAGTAATAGCCCAGAAAATTTTATGACAATAAATTTCTAGTACTTATTTAAGGGATTTAGCTGTAATTAGGATTTCATTTTTTCTATGTCCTACCTTACAAAATCACACATCAACTTTTTACTACTTTTTATTCTGATAAAGAAATTTTCCTGCACATTAGCAGTACAGGTTGTAAAACAGATAAACCATATTTGACAGTGTATCAAAGATCACAAAAGTGGAGCACTTAAAATCTTTTGTCTCATTTGCTTTTAAGAAAAATACTCTAATTTTGATTATTTTGATAAAATCATAGCTGCTTTTTTTACTACTTAACTAGTGTGTCTAAGTTATTCTGTAACTAAAATGTTCTTAAGCATATAGTATTGCTCAGTGAATTGAGAAATTGATTTTGAAATCCAAATTGGTCCTATTGCTATGTGTATCATTACATATCATTACACTAAAAAAAGGTTAGGGGTTATATTTAAACTTCCATTGGAAAAAAATAAATAAGATAGTTATGTTAATATTATTTTGAAGTCAGCCTGGGCTCAAGTTTCGGAATAATTATAAATGGTGTTATTGTAAGACATCTTTGCTTATCTTTCATACGTATCACCTCACTTTCTTCAGAGAGAATATAGAACACGTTTTCTTAAAATTGTTCTAAATAATCTCTTTGTCTGTAATACCTAAAGTCAGTTTGATTTTATGAACTCTAATATAAGCATGATTATTGAACAATAGATAGAAATAGACAAACTACATCAGAGAAACCAAACCCTGTCTGAAAATAATCATAGGGAAGCATCACCTATCATTTCTGGGAGCTCTGCTTAGTGTCTTCTGATGGTCACTGTTGCACACACAGGACTGGCCCAGATGGAGGTTTGAACTGATCATTTGTTTATTCCTTAGTGTTTATGATATTTCTAAAATAACATGTAATGCAAAACGTAAGGGTTGGATTATCTGAAACCTCCAAATAACTGTGAAATATAGTTCCCATTCATGTAAATCCATCTTTTTATAAAAGAAAATCCAAAAACAACCTTGTACATTAAAATCTAATTATGGTCCAAACAGAGTTTTCAAAATCCAGCTGTCAGGCATTTTCTTATTTCTTACTGCAGTTTTAATTAGCTTTATGTATTGTATCTCTGCTTTCTGCTTTATTCCCATTCTTGTAGCTTAATGTACTTTATAATTCATTCCCATGGCAACAAAAAACCCTGGCAGCAACATTAAATATTTTTGATATGCTTTCTCCACTAATGTGTAACATCTGTATATTCAGGACTGTTATTTGAAGATAAATCATTAACTGGATTTATGAGCTCTCAAATACAGAAATTGAATTGTTAAATTATCTTTTTTCCCCCCTCTTTATAACTTGTTTATCTTCAAGTGTCTTGCTCTCCCATTTTTCTAGAGGGTCTGAATCCTGACAATGTTAGACAAGCCTCAGAGCAGCTGAAGACCCGCTGGATTGAGTTCTGTCAGTTGCTGAGTGAAAGACTGGCATGGCTGGAGTACCAAAATAACATCATTGACTTCTACTCCCAGCTGCAGCAACTGGAGCAGACAGCAATTACGGCAGAAAACTGGCTGAAAGCACAACCCACACCAGCAATGGATCCTGCTACAGTAAAAACTCAGTTGGAGAAATGCAAGGTTAGAGATTCTGCTCTAAGTTTTTTATTTATTGTTTTCATACCCAAAACTCTGCCATTGCACACTACTTTACTTGTTACATGCCCTCCATTCTGATGCAAGGTGGATTGTGTAGGCAAATGGAAGAATATTCTTCTGTCACACTATGACAGAATTACAGTAGTTGTACAAAAATGGTCACACCAATTCATTTATTATTCTCGTTAATTGTTTTCATTTTTGTACTGCACCTTCATAGAAATTTGATTATCTCTCTTACTGTAGGCAAGTCCATGGGTGGGACTTACTTACAAAACTAATATTGATGGCAAGGAATATATTAAAACGTAGTATTGGATTACAAATTGCATGAAGTACTTGTAAAAGCTCTACTTTAGGGAATCTCTGACTCCCAAAGCTCTTAAACAGAAAATAATGTTTGAAATCCAAATCTAGATCTATGCTATTCTTTTTTCAAGCATATCCAAGCTGGAATTGTAATTATGGGAGGTCTCTCTTTTCATGCAGAAAGCTTCTTTTTGAGTAGCTATACTATGAACTGTACACTTGGCTTATTTTCCTCATTTCTTTTTACTTAGTTTCACTTGTCATGGTGTGTGCAAGGCCTGCTGAGGGTATAACAGCACAACCTCAATGCTCGCTACACCTTCCTGAGGAGGAGAGGTGAAGAGGAAGGTGCTGATCTCTTCTCCCTGGTGTCCAGTGACAGAAAGCATGGGAAAAGCTTAAAGCTGTGCCAGGAGTGGTTTAGGCTGGACTGGAAGGGTGTCGTAACAGTGCAAATGGCTTCCTGAAAGATGCTCTCAGCCTGTCAGTCTTTAAGAGGTGCTTGGACAATGCCCTTAGCAACATGCCTTAACTGGGTCAGCCCTGAAGTGGTCAGGCAGTCAGAATAGGTGTTCCTTGTATGTGCCTTCCAACTGAGCTCTGCTATCCTACTGTATCCTATTCTACTCTAACCTCAACTCTAATGTGAGGCTGCTAGAAATCACTTGGCATCTTCATCTGTCCTTTTCTACTTCATCCTCTTTGGCCTGTTAAGGCTACTATTTAGTACATAATCTAACACAGATTAGTCCAGGATTATGGGACACGTGTTTTTCTCTTCCCAGCTGCACATGAAAAGGATGTTCCCTAGGCATGAAATTTTAATGTGCCATCTATCTCATTTTCTTTGAGCATTACACTAATAACAAGAGAGTGTTCTGTGAAAGTGACTTTAAAGTGTCTTTAAGCAGTGCTATCAATCAACAATCTTATTGGGAGAAGAGATATTGATTTGTGATGAAAGATTTAAAATACTGATTTTGTTTGTATTGTAACTGATGTATTTGGAACAAAAAAAGAGATGTGTATAGTGTATTGAAATAGGGGTGATTTCATGGCACTAGGGATTTCATTTTTTCAAGTAGTTTTATCTTGTGGGTTTTGTTTGTTTGTTGGTTTTTTTTTTTTTGTTCAAACGTGCAGGATGAAATCATCCGAATGTCAACTCTTCAGCCTCAAATTGAACGGCTAAAGGCTCAAAGTCAAGCACTCAAAGAGAAAGAACAAGGACCAGTATTTCTGGATGCTGACCTTGCTGCTTTTACCAACCATTTCAAACAAATATTTGCTGACATGCATGCCAGAGAAAAGCAGCTACAGACCAGTAAGTGTTTATGACAAGAAGTCAATTTGCCTGACTAGCGTGCTAAGAGTAGGTGTATATATTTTATTTTCCTAGTTTTACATTTTCTTTTGTCATTTCAAACTAATGTCACAAATTAGGTACACTTTTTTGCAATTAAATTAGTCTTTTAAAAGTCATCAGTGAATTCCATATTTTATATTAATAAGAAAGCAAGGGAAGGTACACTATATGGAAGCAAAGGTTACACTCTGTAGAATTCTACCATCAGATCTCCTCTTGTTGGCATGTTTATGGACAGATTCAGTGACATTTTTTGGCTACATAAACCAGTCTTTGTTTAGTTGGATTATAAGGTGAGGCAGTTCATCTTTGTCAGTAGAGAGGAAAGAGAGTTTAATTACAAGAAGGAATCTGTTCTAGATTTTCATGGAACAGAAATTTAACTCCATAAAGCTCAGCAAAGGGAGCAGCTACTTTAGCATATCGAGGTTTCCATAGTGTGACTAACTGTTCCATTTTTTACAACACAGATTATATGACTGCCAGTTATAATGTTCTTTTCAATATTTGTAGTGAAGTAATTTTTCAAAAGATGGAAAAAAACTATACCAAGATAGAAAGGTGACTATTTCTTATTAAAGATATGTAGCATGTCAGTGACTACTGTACACTTTCTGTATTTGATTATGAAATTAATAATTAATACAAACAACTTTTCTCAACAACAAAGACATATTTGCTCCTTAAACCTAGGATATCTCTAAATGACTGTACTGTTTTGAAATTAGACATAGTGCTAGCTCCTTCTAGTGGCCTACCTTAATACCTTTAGCCCTATCTTAACAAAAATGTTGACATTTTGCTAGAGCATTTTAGAACTTTCCATGTTTTATTTATATAAATTATTTGCTGTTAATTTTTTTTACAGTTGGAAAAAAAAATCCTGAAGACTAAATGATATTTTGCAGATCAGTTATAGTATTTTTTCTTATTTTCTAGTACATAAAATATGCCGGTTTAGAAAGATTTTTATTATTAATACTATTATTCACCCTTAAGGTTTCTTTTTATGTTAAAAGGATTTTTATTTTTTAACTTATCATAAAAGGTTTGGATTTCTTAGAGGTTTTTGGGTCCATGTTCCATTACTCCATTATCTTTTCTGATGGATAAGGATATTTAGCTGTTCTGTTTTACTAGGGAATTTTTTCCCATCATAATTTGGGTGGTGGTATCCCTCAAACATTTTTTGTATACTTGGGTTTTGGTTGTGGATGTTTTTTGAGAGTTTTGCTTTGGCTTTTTTAGGTTCAAAAGTTCTTACTAGTTTCTCTGTTCTTCACAGATTTGTCAATGGAATATTATTAAAGACAAATTCAGATTTTCTCACATGTTTTTCTCCATGATTTCATTAGCATTTCCCGTTATAAAATGTAATTTAAATTCTAAACCCTATTTGGTTGGGGTTTTTTTCACTAAAACTATGTTGTTTATGAAAGAAATACAACCTCATAAAATATGAAGAAATATGACCTCTTTTCTCTCACCTTATAGAATGTCCATGTATCCATAGGTCCTTTTGAATGGGATGTATCCAGCATTCCAGCTCTCCCTTCTCCCCAGACACATTTAGAGTAATTTCTAGAATATCCTGGAATCATAGAATCGACTGAGTTGTAAAAGACCTCCAAGATCATCAAGTCCAACCCTTGGTCCAACTCCAGTCCATTTACCACATCATGGCACTCAGTGCCACGGCCAATCTCAGTTTAAAGACCTCCAGGGATGGTGAATCCACCACCTCTCTGGGCAGCCCATTCCAATGCCTGAAGACTCTGTAAAGAATTTTTTTCTGATCTCCAACTTCAATTTCCCCTGGCAGAGCTTGAGCCCGTGCCCCCTTGTCTATTGCTGAGTGCCTGGGAGAATATAGATATATAACAAAAATAGCGACCAGACAGTGCTTCAAACTGTTCAGTAATCTACACGAGACAGTGAAATGGACAATCCTGGTAAAAGTTCAAAAACTAATAATGTGATTTCACAAGGAAATTCTTAGCTTTGTAATGCCCTGATGAAAAATGAGGGTCTGTAGTTTGTATTTACTTGAAATGAACTGCTTGAAATGAACTGCTGCTGTGTCAGATTTCTAGGGAGCAGCCTGGTCAGCCTCCCACTCCCCTGAGGCCAGGGAGAGCTGTCAGTCAGTGGCAGGTAAATGAAAACTCCCTGGCTCAGCTTCTGCTGGGTGGCAGCTGATTCGTTCCAGCACTCCTGGAGCTCTGTGACTGAACTAAATTCTGTGAAGGTGCTTCTGCTTTTTAGTCTTGCTGAAATGAACTCTTATCCAGCCATGGTCTTGAGTGAGATACATGTTCTCATTTTGTCAAGACTGTTCTTCAGAGGCAAATTGGAAAGTCGAGATTTTTAGAACGTCACTTAAAAAAAAAAAAAGGCTTTTGTCACAGGTAAAGTTAAGAGTATCAAGATGGAGGAGGCAAAGTCATACTTTTTTTCCATTTTTCTCTTCTCCATGAATTCATACTTTCCTTTCAAGTTCTGATTCTACATCTGCAGGATCAGTAACTCCCAAAGCTGAAGTCACCATTGACATCATTGTTGCTGTTATTATTTATGATGAATTATTCATCTGCATTCAAATGAAGTTTCTCCAATTTATTTCAAGAAGTACTTTAAAAAGATTTTACCTTCTCTATCATGTCAAGATTCTTTAGACTTTTTATTTACCCAAGCCGTGTTTACAGTTATTTTGTATACACGCTACTATTCTCTCTGATCCACTAGTACAGTGTCTTGCAGTGTTCCCTTACATAGATTTCATGCAACTTATCTTGACATGATTTTATAATACCATAAACCACAGTAGCTACAACACTATTATGACCATTTTTGAGTTTTAGCCTGCAACTCCTCTGGTTTTGCTTAAACTTTTAAATGCTAACTTATTCTGATGCTCTCAGTTCATTCGAGATGAGTTATAAGTGGCAGTGAAATTTTTATCATTATATACTTGAGTAAGGAAAATTTTAAGGAGGCATCCTGTAAATTTTCTAACTGTAAGTTATTCTTAAGAGCTAATTATGATTTAACAGCAAAAATATTTATTGTGGTTTTATTATGAGGGAGGAATTTGGCTTAACCTTCTGTGAATATGCCTTGTGAGCTGAATATATAGCTCAGATGTGTTTGAGAAATTGTTATTCCAATAAGTAGCATGCAAATATTTTTTTTTCTTTTTTGTCTTTTTTTTCCCCCATCCATTTCCTCTGGTAATTATTTTTATTTAAATAGGTTGAAAGGACAAAGCAACTTGTGAAATGAATGTGTACGAGATAATGCCCTCTACTCTGTAGGTGACTTTATACTTTTCCTCCATGGTAAAAATGAAAATTTTTATGGATGGGAAATAAAACCACCTTAAAAAAAAAAAGTGTCTTTAAAAGACAATTGCTGTTACGTTAGATATTGTAGAACTGGAGAAGGGCTTCCCTGGAACTGTTCAAGGCCAAGTTGGAGGGGGCTTTGAGCAACCTGATCTAATGGAAGGTGTTGTAACTTAATGATCCTTAAGGTTTCTTCCAACCCAAGCTATTCTGTTATTCCCTTCTATTTCTTATAATAGTCTTATAGCAAATAGAATTGGAAGTGCAGAACACTGGTTATGTATCATGCAAGCTTTCTTATGATTCCAATTTGACAGTTTCTGGTTAAAAATGTGAGAGAAGGGAATCATGGTTTTTATGAAGACATCAGTTTAGAGACCTCGATGAATAGGTTCAAGTATTTGCATTAAAAAGTAAACAAAACAAAGTTGGGAGAAAATCAGCCTTGTTTTAAACTGCAGTTTCTGCTGACAAGATTTTTTATTGGAATTGCATGAAGTTCAATGTAGTTAATTCATTTCAGGGAATAACTCTCTTCTAAAATGATCCCATAGATTATTTTTATTACCTTTCATAATGCTGTGATGAGCAGTGGGATTGGTACTGACTGCAGGAGATAGACATTGCAACCTATCCAGTGTGATTTGATAGTTGTTGAGATGATTGTATTCTCATTTCAGTTCTGATTTGGGAAAATATTTTTGATGGAAGAATCTGGTTACAAAAAAAAAAGGAAACTGGGGGAAAAAGAAACAAACAAACAAAGTATTTTACTTAATTGAAAACCAAGTGTCACATGTTTAAATAGTTCTATTTATTAAAAATGAGTCCTAACCAAATATCTATTTGAACATTGTATTTGCAAATTTAAGGTCTTTCTTTAAAATAAATATGCAAATGTAAGTTTATGTGCTCAGGGCTTCCAATGTTAGTCACACCAAAATTCATTCCCTACACGTGGAATAGATTAATACAATATTTTTCCATTCTGGGATGGGAAATGTATTCTGATATTTCACAGTAACGTAATTGTAATTTCCCTCTGTAGTATTTTGTTACAGTTCTGTCATGGGCCTAGTTTTGCTACATCTAAACTATGCCCATGTTGCAGACATCCTAAATCTTTCTCACTACCAGTTCATTTTTTCAGATAATATACAGTAGAATCCATATTAATGTACTTTGCTTATCGTATGGACTTTAATCCATAAACATTAGTATCACAAAGCAAATTTTAGGATAGCATAAACAGGTCTGTGTGTTATTAGCATGGAGAACGGAAAGATTACTATAGCCAACAGAGAGACCATAAATGGGTTAGATTATTTAGACAGTTATAATTAGGTAATGAGGGCATTCCCACAGTATAACAGAGAGCACTCAGGACTCCAAATCCCAAGGTCATGAGTTTGAGTCTCAGTGGGGATCGTCCCTGGGCAGTTCAATGCCTCCCTGCCATCTGATCCCGTCAGATCTTGGATGCTCAGCAGGGTCAGCCCTGGTTAGTGCCGGGTGCTGTGACAGTCCCGAGGACTTCACTGTCACTGTCCAAGCTCACTCAGCCGTGGCAAATGGACCCTTAGGACTTAAACGGTGGGGCCAGTTCTGCGCACCCTGAGTCTCACCTAAAAAATTCACTGTGCAGGCTGGAAGGGCACACCCAGGTGGGGAGAGCCCTTCCCAAATCTTCGTTCACGAAGTTTGGCCATACATACAATTAGAAAATTAATCCCACTGTAGGAGCTTGACTGAGTTCTCACCATTGACATTGTGTGCTGCAAAAACAATAAAGGCTGTTCTGAAGTTAATCTGCTTCCTTGTGGATGAAAATGCTGACAAGTATTGTGTTTAAAAAAAAAAAAAAAGGAAAAAGAAAATTGAAAAGTAGCATTTTACTATTTGTAATCTGGGAAAGTAATATAGGAAAATTGTTGTTTCATTCAACTTAGAGATGCTTTTTAAAGTTCATATGTAATAATCAAATTGTGAAGACACTTTGTAGATTAAATCAACATCTGTCATCCCGTTTGAACTCTTATTTGGTTCTTCAAATAGAAGAGAACACTTACTACAAATGAACAAAATGTTTGCAGTGTTTAGACAGTATATTGTAATTATTATTATTAATAGTAATAATAGAAAACTTTCAGGATAAGAGTTTGGTGCTCTTCACTACTACCAAAAAATAGTTGTTCTTTTATATAAATCCTTGAAGTTTTACATTAGTCATGAGATTTGTTTTTCATTTAAGGGAGGAAATAACAGAGAATTCAAACATTACATCACAATACTGAACTACATTTCTTATTTCAAAATAAAACTGCTGTTAAGATTTGTATAATTCTTTAACATACCTGAGATGCTGGAATCATATCTCCATTAATTTGCAATGATGAGTTTGTGTATGTTCTATTCTAAAGTAGGAATTGTTTGGAATAAATGAGTCATAGACAATACAAATCTCACTAAGGAAATAAAATATTTAAAATGCTATTTGATGAGATTGAATATGTTTGGTTTTATTCTAAGAATATATTACTATTGCTTTCTGTGTAAAAAACAAACAAACAAACAAAAAAACATCACAAGCCAAGAGATACTTGGTAATTCTTTCCTGGTACCAAGTCTTTTGTGAATCCCCAGATGTATGTGATAAATGAGATCAGCCAAGACTTTATGAGGAAAGTATGCCATACAATCTGCATATTCCAGAAGAGAGAGCTTAGATTGGCCTGATTTTAGTACGTTGTTATGATATTTAACTGAAAATAAAAGTGTTTTTTTTCATAAAGCATTCTGTTGATCAAATAAAAAATTAGGTAAAAATCTGAAGTACATTCTGCCAAGCGTTGCTGTATGAGAATGTAAGGAAGCTTGCTCTTAAAAACTTTAACTGTGATGTTTGTCAAAACTGCTTTTTGGACATCTGCATAATTTGTCAATGCAGTTCTTTCTAAAACATCAGAGAAGATGAAGGAGGATACAGGAGATGCAAATGGGTGTAACTTTTTTGAGCTTTTATATGCTTCATTATTATTTTCATTTGGTACAGGTTGGAAATGTTTGAGTTCCAACCAGCCATGCTAATTTGTCTGTACATTTCTTCAATGAGTGTAGAACTGTTGTTGATGGCAGAGGGAATTTCTCTGCTAATGAGTTGCTCCTGAGTGTGCCAGATGTTGTCTATTTACAGCAGCTGTAATGTTGGCAGAATAAGCACAGTTCAATAAAATTAAACTTTATTGCAGAGAAAGATTAATTTTCTAAGCTTTTAACAGATGTCTTAAGTGGAACATTTTACTTGAACAGAAACGTTCAACACACAAATATGGGCCATAAAAGGGATGCTAGTTCTTAATACATTTCTGAAAACAGATTTTGGGTTAAGTACAATGGTTTGTCAGTTGCTCTCTGAACACACATATTTAAGCTAGTTATATTGGTCATATAAGTTTTCTTGTGATCTATAATAAGAGAGTCAAATGGTGCAGAACTCAATAAAAAGGACAGAGATATTGCAAACATTAAGTGTATTAATTTTTCAGAATATTTCTGTTTCCACAATTGTTTTTTTTTTGGTACTTGCATGCTAGACCTGTTGCAATCTGTTGGAGAACGGCCAATGATATCAATAAGGCTTAGTCTTTCATCCAGCATCTTCCGTCAGCAAACGGAATAGTGAAGCTCAAAATTATTTTATTTCGTTCCTTCCTTTATTTCCTTTCTTTTTTTCCCCCCATTGAATGTAGTTTGTGACAGTTTGCCTCCTGCACACTACAAAGAGACAATGAACACTATACTTGTGTGGATCCAGCAGTCAGAAACTAAACTCTCCATGCCTCAGGTTGCAATTGCTGAATATGAAACCATGGAGCAGAGACTCAGGGAGCTCAAGGTGAGTAATCAAACGGAGATGAATGTATCAAGTGAGAAATTTAGAGGAACAAAACCCTTAGCTGTCAGGAGTCAGCCGAAGTTTATGGATCTTGAGTAAATAATCCCCATTTGGATTTTAGGCAAGGGTTTGGGTGATGGTGGTTACTTACTTATATTGATTTCTAAAGTTAAAGAATATAAGTGATGTTCACCATTGAAACCAATTTTTACAAGATATGTAACGTATTAAAGAAAAGACATTGTTTATCCCCATGGTATATAAAATATTCCTTTGATGATAGCTCTGGTACTTAAATATAGATTTAGCTCATTTCATTTTCCAGTGATGACATAGAAAAAAAATCTATTTTCAAAATGCAGTATGGTCCTTTTCAGATTTCCTGTCAAATTTACAAGCAGACACAAATGGGGAACAAGTTTTGCCAGTGGGTACAAACCCTCCCTGTATTTCAATGTGTGATAGTGTTCTACTATCGAGTGGCTAATGAGCATGTTGTTTGATGCACATTCAGAATTAAAAAGTAGAATATGGGAAAAAAAGCTAGATGCAGCAAATTTGGGCTGAGAGTTGCAAAAGTTTGAGGATGTATGAAAAACTTTAAACCACAGAATCAGTTCTCTAAGTTTATTATTTTTCTCCATGTAGAGTCTGATTCTTTTAAAATCTTTAGTCATTAGTGCCACAGTAAATTCCCATCTGAAATTAATGAAGTGTATGTAGCTCACATCTATCAGCAAGTATAAAGACCTCTGGTTATATTCTCTGTTCAACTAAAAAAATCTACTTTCTAGTTTGTGTGAGAAAAGCAATTCCAAATTGCTCAGTAGATTATGTCAATGCATATTTTAGCAAAGGTGACCTACATGTCTTGCTTGTGTTTATGAAACAAAGATAATTGCCTGACACATGAATCAGGATACTACTTCTTATTGATAGGCTCTACAAAGTTCTCTGCAAGAGCAGCAGAAAGGCCTGAACTATCTCAACACAACTGTGGAGGACTTGTCCAGGAAAGCCCCTGCAGAAGTCAGTCAAAGATACCGCTCAGAGGTTGAGGTCATCCTTGGCCGCTGGAAGAAACTGTCGGCACAGCTGGTGGAGCGTTGCCAGAAACTGGAGGAGCGGATGACCAAACTCCAGAGATTCCAGGTTAATCGAACTTGTTCAGCCTCAGCTAATACATGGTGCCTGGTTGCTGTGGGACTATGGCAGAACACATTTATATATTTCCAGAAATTAACATGACAATGAAATATCAAAATAGCACAAAAATATATTAAAACATTTGCTTGATTTTGAGGCATCCAAGATTTTACTTTTAATTCTGGTTTGGTGGCTGGTTCTACCACAAAACCTTTGATTTCAGTAAAAATTGCTACTAGTATTCCTCAATTTACTTTTTCAGTCTAGCTGATGCACTTATTCATGCATCTGAAGTAGCTGTAACCATATTGACTTTAATGAATTCACTTACATGATTAAAGTAATTTGTAATGTAGTAGTATCTTGGCAGTAGTTGCCAGAAAGCAGAAGTGTATTTCAGGTATTTAGAAAGGCAGCTTTGGAACATTATGCTGTTTCTCTCATTGTGAGAATATCCTGTTTATACTTATTTATAAATCACATGTATCAGCTTTACAGGGGATGTATGACTTAGATGTTACAATGCTTAAAAAAGTCAATTTTTAACATATTTCTCTTCTATTTCTATACGATTTCAAGGGACAAGTTTCAGGGGAGTTCAGAGCAATCAATCATAAAAATGGAGAAAGTAAAATATTCTTCTATAATTTTTCTCCTTGCCTCCATGCAAAAGAACATTTGCATGCTCATGGGATATTGCAAACAAAATTCTCAAGGCTGAGGTCCTGCAGCAAAACTCAGGGCTGTTTTCTCACAGTGTGTTTTGACTCAGAGTAACCTCTCAGTATTTCTTCTTCTTACTACATCAAATATTTCTGTCCTTGGCCTTGATTTGTTGGTAGCAGAGCACAATTCATGATTAGTGTCATGTCTGACTGCAGTAGCACGTGAACTGTAATTTTCATTTTCATCTTAATTCAATAGAGTCCTCTGGTCAGGAATAAATTTGCTGTCAAAGTATTCTTATCTGCTTTTGTTGAGGTTACAAAAATATATATATAGAATAATAAAGTAATTCGAACTGTATTACAATTCATCAGTTTTTAATTAGCAAAACAGACCAAAAAAGGAGAAAACATTTTACCAGTATAAACTAAAATATATAATTTATATAAATAAGTTGTTATAATTTAGCTACTGAAATACTATATTATTCTAAACTGTAATATTATATCTTTATATGGTGGTGTTTGAAGCTGGCCATGAAATCAAGTTTCATGTTATGGTGAGATAACATCGTCCAGCATACACGTGCCCCAGCTGCTCTCCCATTCCCTGTCCTCAGTGGGACAAGGGGACACAACAGGATGGAAAAGCTCTTTCATTGAGATAAAGACAGGGAGATCACTTACCATTTACAAAGCTGGGCAAAAGAAACATAAATTGAAATGCATTCAAGTAGTAAGAAACGAAGAAAAAATTAAACCAGCACCTCTACCCCTCTCACTTTTTCCAGTTTTGCATTCCATCACTTTATTCTTGCCTCTTCTTTCATCGAGGGGTGCAGGGGGATGGGGAACAGGAGCTGCAGGCAGTCCATATCAGCTGCTCTTCACTGCTGCTCCCTCCTCACTCCTTTGCCCTGCTCCAACATGTGGGTCCTCCCAAGGGCTGCAGTCCTTCAAGAAATACCTGCTCCTGTGTGGGACTCTGCATGGGCTGCAGTTTCCTTTAGGGTATATCCACCTGCTTTGGTGTGGGCTTCTCCATGGACTGAAATTGGATAGCTGCTCCACTGTGGAGCAACATGGGCTGCAGGGGACAGCCTTCCTCAGCATGGTCTTCTCCATGGGCTGCAGGGGAGTCTTTGCTCTGACACTTGGAGCACCTCCTTCTTCACTGACCTTGGTATCTGCAGGGCTGTTCCTCACTTTTTGCAGGGCTGTTTCTCACCTTTTTCTCTCCTCCTCTGTCTGTTTGTCAATTTTGGCCTTTCTTGACTGTGATATCACTGAGACATCACTGTCTGACTGTGAGGTCATCCGTGTCTTGCAGTGGTTCCACTGGAGGAAGCTGAACCTGTCTGTGTCCAACACAGGGCAGCCCCTGTCCTTTCCTTACGGGTGCCACCCCTGCTACCAAAACCTTGCCACATATAAAAAGGGAGACACTTTGCTTGAGAAATTCAAACTTTTGCCTTTTCCCTCCCCTCTGCCTTCTACCCTCCCCTCCCAAATTTAGGGATTTACCCACTGCTCTTTAAAAGGGAAGGTAATGAACCTCATGACTGTGCTCTGTAGAACATGTACTTTTAAAGCTATGTGAGCTCTTGTTGCATACAAATGTTAGACTTTATATTTATTGCTAGAATCTCTCTAGTACACATCAAATATAAAAGTCATTGTCTTTTCAGCTTGTTGAATGACTGCTCATCCAGATTATTGTTTTAGCTGTCACAATTTATGAAACGCATCAGGATGGGATGTGATGAAAGGAGTGTCAATAAACAAAATGCATTTACAGTCTGATTCAAAATGCGAGTCATACGTTTCATTTTCATTGGTAGCTGGAGACTGTCTTTTCAAGTAAATCCCATCAGATCTATATTTTACCACATTAATGAACTATACTTAAAGTGTTCTTGTGAAAGTATTAAAGTTTCATCATGAAATATGATTCTGAACTATTTTTACTGTTGAATAATGGAATGCACAGTAGACATTTCAACAGTGCTTTGGTAATTGCCATTCTGAAGTATACTGATAATTTCTCTATGATTATTTTCACTAAATCAGTTCATTTTCCATGGTAGCCTGTTGTTTTTAAATATATCAATCACATTAGATAAATGTTCCCTTGGTTTACCTGTTTCATAGTAGTTTCTCAGGAATATCTTTATACATTTTAGAACACAGTCTGTATTTTCATGAAATCTACTTTTCTGTGCTTTAATTCTACATTGCCTTCAGCATATATTTTTAAAATGTACTTCACTGTTGATGAAAACAGTTTGATGAAAAAATACTTTAGAGTTAACCTTTAAATTTTTGCCACATGTAATTTTTATTTTAATGTATGCATCTAATTGCTTACTTAATGTGAGATTTTAAAGTAATTTTAAATGTTATTTTTTAAATCTTATTCTACCTTTCAAGTTGTTAGATTTTATAATGTTGCCTGGGATTGGTAGTGTTCTCTCTTTTCAAGTATTTGGTGTTCAGCTTTTTTTATTAACTGCAAGGGTTAATTAAAGACTATGGAAATAATATTGCTATTTTAGTGCTAGAAACAGTAACTGAGGATCCCTGAAATTACTCATTGAGTCATTGTACAATTTTAGTTTTTGAAGTGAATCTGTTTCAGTTACATTGGGGTTTTTTCGTTCTGAATAGTAGGACATTTTTCTGTGTTGTGTTCTGGTAGAAAAATAGGCAATACAGCATACAACTTCCAGGTCTGAAGCTTAAATCGAAGCACAGAAAATTTGATAGGTGAGCCTGAATTAAATGCCAAATATGAGTAATCTGAAGCAATACAAGGAAGCAATGAGCATGTATTCAGTATCAAAACACAAATTATATCTAGAAGGCATAAACTTGAGAGCCATAAAGTTGTCTGCTAATAGACGCATTTGCCTTGGTCAGAAATGGTCAAAGTGCAGCCTAAAGTGTTGATGGCAGTCCCAGATAAAATCGGTTTTGCTTGTTTGCTGTGCTTGTATTTTTCAGTCAGTTCAATAATCTTGAAATTACATTGCAATGAGTTTTAGTAGTGCCAGGATGAATTACGGTCTTGCCAGTCGGGTTTTGTGTGATGCAATGAAATGTGTTTTTAATAAACAGAATGACACTAAAACACTGAAGAAGTGGATGGCTGAAGTTGATGTTTTTCTGAAGGAAGAGTGGCCTGCCCTTGGAGATTCAGAAGCACTGGAAAAGCAACTAGAGCAATGTACAGTGAGTATTACCTGCATCTTGGCAAATACTCAATGCCTCTCTATGAGCCTGGCTTATACAGGAGTTTTACAAATGATTAGTGTTCCTAAAAAAAAACAAACAAAAAAATTTTCATGTTTTAAGGGGTTTATATTCTGCAGTGTATTTGAACCTCTTGCATTTCCAGGGGGTTTGAAAGAAAATTCAGTTAAAAACTTGGAGGCTCACAGTGATACTATTGTTACATATTTATAGAAGGAGCAGCACATCAAAGAGTACTTTCAGCAAATGATATGTTAGTAGGCTCTAAAGACAACTGTTTGTTTACTTTGTTGATTTTACAAAAGTAGTAGATTTATTTTTTTAACCTGTATAGTCTGTGCCAGAAGATCTTTTTCTGTAGCTATAACTCAGACATGATTTATAAACTTTTCTGACTATACAGAAGGAACTTGCAGGTATTGTGAGTTGTATCCATCCTTTTTTCACTAGACTTACAAGTTCCAGGATTTTATCCCAGTAGAGTTTTAAAGCATCATGAAGTATTGATGCTTCCAACATGGGGTTCACAAATTCTTTTGCCTCTCCCAACAGAGGGTGTAAGTGCAGTGAATCTTGTAATCATGATGGCTCCTGTCTGTATGTTCAGTGGAATTTACAAGTCCTGTAAATGTTCTGGCAGGATGTGTAAATATTATGAAACATACACAGTGATCTTACAGAACTGCAAGCTCCTCAGACATTCTCTTAGCCATTATTTAAATAAGAATTGTCATTATTTTCCACTATTATGATGGGATGCTCTTCCAGAAATGTGAATAAAAGATCTGGGAATTTTTGTGTCTTCAACCAAAACCAGGGATGCATTTCAATAGATACAATATATGTAGTATAACATTACATATGTGCATAGTTATAGTACATTTATAACATTTAAAAATTGCATAATGTGTATCTTGCAAATGAATTTTATTTGGTATAGCATAGCTTCTCATGTAAGAGCTGCTCATTCTTTTTTATTTATTTATTTTCATAAGTAGATTTATCGATTGTACTCTTTTGACTGGAGATCTGGACCACTGACTTGTGAGAATGTCATGCAGACACATTTTCATAGAGATGCTGTATATGAAAGTTTCTGTGAATGCCTCTTGCCTAATCTTCTGCTATTCTTTCAGGCTTTAGTAAATGATATCCAGACAATCCAGCCCAGTCTGAACAGTGTTAATGAGATTGGGAAGAAAATGAAGAGTGAAGCAGAGCCAGAATTTGCTTCCAGAATAGAGACAGAACTCAAGGACCTCAATGCTCAGTGGGAACACATTTGCCAACAGGTATCAAGTCTCCCATTGTGACTGGTTTTTCTTAAATTAATCATCACTTTCCAACTGGCAGAATTTGTCATTCTATGCATATCTAGTAGATATGAAACTTAATTGAGACATACTTGGTTCACATTAACCTTTTATTTTAAGAACTGCAATTTAGCATGTAACAGTGTAAAGTATATTTATTTTTATTATAAAACATTATCCTACTATTTTTATAACAAAGTTACATACTAACATCTTAGATCTTAACAGCAATGTAATTTATGGCTCCTGCAAAACTAGATTTATGAAAGAGTTGTTTAGGCATTTCTCAAAAATAAAAAATATTCTGCATGTAGTTTTGCATTTTCTTGTGCATTGTTGTAATCATTTGTCATTACTCTAGGTGAAATAAGGCATTAAACAGTGTAGAGTTCAGAATTCAATAGCTTGGGTTTTAGAGTACATGCACATATATATGTGTCTAAAATGATTTCCAGTAGTCAAATGAATCTGAGAGAAAGGGGCATAACAGGAAAGAAAGGTTAATTAAACATTATTAATAAATAATTTTACAGATTCAGGAAGCTAAAAATTACTATTATTTCATTGTTGGCANNNNGTGGAGTATTTAATAGCTTATTTTTGTGACATTAATAAGTTGGATACCTTTGCACTTCTGTCACAGAAATTTCAAGTATTACCTTATGAGTTTAAAAGTATGTCACAGTTTTCTTCTGACTGCCCTGAAAACCTGCCTGTAATAATTTCATTCAATACACAGCACAACTTATTGCCTCTCAGTGGGCATTTCTAACACAAATTCTTCTGTAATAGCTATTAAATTACATGAGTAGTAAATATAAAAATCAGTTTGGTCTGTGGGGGTTTCTTGAAAGGATTTGGAAAAGTCAGCCTTAGTTTATATACATGCAGTTGATAGACTGTGAGAGCTGAAAATTGGCATTCAGATACTCTTTTCAGGTGATGAGAGATTGCTCTGTCTTCTGGTGCTGTGACTGAGGAACAGGCAATTTTCAGGGCCACATACAGTTCTGCTGTTACACTTGCTAGTTGTTACTCTATTTTGTTCTGTAAAACAACATTTATGTAGAACAGCATTTATGTTTAAGAGCCAGTCCTCAAGGATGAGTAACAAACCAGTAAATGTCAGAAATTAAGAGCAAATACTAAGATAATTCCTCCTCATATTACTTAAAATATTGTTTACTGAAGCAGCACAACAAAGCAGGATATTGGAGCAATCAGCTCTGCAAGCCTAACTTTGAAAAATGGCACCAGTGCAACTTACTGGTTTTGTTATAAACTTCTTAATACTATTGAAAGATGGCAAATGTATCCGCCACTTTGGGACAATTTTGATAGGTTTTTGCACAATTTTTAGAATCAGAGAATGATTTGGGTTTGAAGGGATCTAAAATATCATCTGGTTCTAGTTCTGTACAGGAGCTACATACAGTTATATGACCCCAGTATAGTGATTGACCAGTAGTATTTTTCCCTTTAAGATAAATAATTTCTTCCAGTACGAAACTGGGTTTTTTACTTTCCTATTTTTAGGATAAATGCACTTTTCTGGGACGTTCATTAATGACTTTTGAAGAAAGATAAGCATATTTCTTTGTTCTCTAGACAGTTGCATTCAAAGTCGTTAGAAGGTCATCTGACTTTATAGCTGAAGAGCATCTCTTTTCATCCTTGAATGCACTTTCAAAGTCTCCTGTGGTTATTCTTTTTACATCTTTCAGAAGATGGTCCTTGGTTGATGTTTTTTCCAAAATTTGCTTTATGATGACATCAACATATGGTGTAGATTCTTCTTTTAGGATGACTAAAATCTCATTCTGGACAGCAGTGATTTGCTAAAAAAGGATGTATACACGTGTGTAATACTTTCTTGATTACTTGTTATTAATATCTATCTAATTACTGGATAACATTTGTCTAAGTACAACAATGTTATTAGTATAGGATTTAATTTGGTTCTTTTCAGGATAAAATATTGTCAAGTTTGTACAGCAGCTTTGCCTCATATACCATGTAATCTTATTTCTTAAAGGCCTATGCTAAGAAGACTGCATTAAAAGGTGGTTTGGATAAGACTGTGAGTCTCAGAAAGGATTTGTCAGAGATGCATGAATGGATAACACAAGCTGAGGAAGAATATCTGGAAAGAGATTTTGAGTATAAAACACCTGATGAATTACAGAGAGCTGTTGAGGAGCTGAAGGTAAAAGATAACCTAATTCCTTGAGCTGTTTTTATAGTTCTTTTTGACACTTTCATTGGAAAGCAAGTCTACTCTTTCTTTCAGGAAGGTTTTATACAGAACACCCATAATGGATTTCCTAGTAGATACTGTGTACTCAAAGTGCAGCGGTGTTCAGACTGTGACACCTTGACCTATGTAAATAACCACATCATTGGTCATGCATCGCTTCACCTGCTCCTGGATGATCCTTTCCACAGAAGATTGCAGCCACCTCTCCTGTCACACAACAGAGGAAATCTGGACCAGAATTCCTTGTTCATCCTGCAGCCCATTTCTCTCCACAGCAAGCAAAGTGGAAAGCCAAGAGCGATGCTCCTAGTAAACCTCCTCTAGCAATAGCAGCCTGATCCCAATTATTCTGGTCCATGAACTTCCTCAGACCCAGAAGGAAAGAAAGTGGTCCAGAATATGACTTTGGTTTAATGTTATTGGGCCAGGGAGTTGTTATCATAAATTCCTGTGAAGACTTCTACACACTCATGACATTATGAATTACCATCATTATGTTTTTTAGTAGTGATATGATTCCAGTCATAGGCACTGGTAAGGACTGAAACAATGCTAGGTTGGAAAATCTAATAACTTACTAATGAGACCACATAGCAAGGGACAGAGTAGCAAAAGTGTGAAATACACATTAGAGAAAAATTATTTTCTCAGTGTCTCTTTAAATGCAGGTTTATGACAGTGAGAAGGAGAGAAAAATCATTCATAAGTATTTTCCTTTTTTCCTGACTTTTTTGTGATTTTAGCTTTAAATCTGGGTACATGAATTTCTTTCATGACAGATTGATTTTTTTTTGTCTTGTCATTTTTGGTTCATAAATTATGATGGCAAAGGTATTTGGGACGTTTCTTGAGGAAAAATAAAAACCTGAACTGTTTTGCTACTCTGAGAGCTCCAGAACACTATCTAGTTGTGACATGTTAATTGTATTGAGTGTTGTGTACCGGTAAAATGAAACAAAAGATTTTTGGATACATTTAAGATTATGTCAGAAATTCTGGGAAACAAAAGTGTCTTGTATTGTGTTTTGTTTTGTTGTTTTAGGTTGTTTTTCTTTTCCTCTCTCTAGAATTCTGTCACTCTAATAGTTATAGAAATAAGTTTCCTTCTTAAACCAGGACTACAACTTTTTTTGTTTGTATTTGCTTTCAGAGGGCAAAAGAGGAAGCCATGCAAAAAGAAGTGAAAGTGAAGCTTATTACCGATTCTGTTAATAATTTTATAGCAAAGGCTCCACCTGCAGCCCATGAGGCTTTGAAAAAGGAGCTTGATGTTCTAATTACCAGCTACCAGCAACTCTGCAGCAGACTGAATGGAAAGTGGAAAACTTTAGAGGTTGGATAACTTGTCAGTCATTGTATTTATAGCCCTTCTAAGTGCAAAAAGTAAGGTAGGGAGTGCAGATACATTATCATATGGGATCATAAGTAGCCCAAGACTGCCCTCACTTTATGAGCCATACACAAAATTACTTTGAGAATCATATATACTGAAGAGTCATGTTAAAAGAGAAGCCTTAGATATCACTTTTAGGTTGGAGGCAGCAATTGCTTCTCAGCGTTCGTATTCCTCCTGAGATTAAGCCAACAATCCCCCTTTGTATCAGCCCTGAGATGTTGCTCTCAGCAGCTCCTCTAGGCTTCTCTCTTCCATGGCAAAGGATTTCGATTGAATGGCCCTGAAGCTGGACAGGCGCTGTTACCTCAGCAGGGGAACAGCATCTGATCTGCTGGTGAACTGAATATATCTTACTCATTCTGTGTTGATCCTGCCATTGTGGCCAACTCCATTACAGATTCTTGCCATAGGACTACTTGCTTATTATACAGTAGTCACAGTGAATGAGGTATGGGGGTTTTTTGTTGTGAAGTAATTTGCAATGACTAAGCTCATATAGGACAATAATAAACCAGGCTAAAATTTATCATGTCTAAATTTCACTGTGAAGAATTAGGTGTGTAGTCTAAAGTGATAATCTATACTTCCCCTGGTCAGTGATGATGTGTTGCATGTTAATATCCCTCTATAACTGCCTCCTAGACCAGACACATTTGGTGTGAGCAAAATTAGGTGAGATGAATTGCACACTGAGAAGCTTGATATGCAAAGAGCATAATGCATTTCAATAACATTATTTTAACTTCTACTAACAAAAAAAAAAAGAACAACAAAAAGGTAATTAATTTATGGAGAGTTTAAATATTTTGTTTGTGCATAAAACGCCATTTTTATCTGCTTATTTAAGTGTCTTCAGGCAATCTATAAATAAAATATCAGACAATAATTTAATTCCAGGAGAAAAGAACATTTTACAACATTGTGTTTAGTACTTTAGCACTTAAGTGGTCTATAAATTGCACTAAATGTGGTTTCTAATTAATTTCCATAGAGATTTCAGTCTGCATTTTTGAAAGCTGTGGTTTTATACATTTTATGTACCTGTGCTTTAAGTAATATATATATAATATATAAGCAATCTAACTGCATTTTAATAAAGACATAAACTTCTACCATGGTTCTTTAAAAAATCTGCTGATTTTTATATTTATATAAGAAAATTATATAGAAAACATATAAGGTAGTTAATCCATGAGACAGAAGAATCAAGTTGTGTCTTGCAGAAGTGTTCACTTTTTGGTATTATCTCCTGTGGTTTTGGTTTTTTCTAGTGTTTTATATTAATTTGGATTGTGTGAGTATTGGGGGGGAAAATCAACTTATATGACTCCTCCATATCAACCATTTTGTTTGGCAGATAAAACATGAATGTTTTCAGTATTTTAATGAGGGAAAGTTAGCTGTTGAATTTTCAATTTCAATAAATGTTTTGTTCATCAGGAGGTATGGGCATGTTGGCGTGAATTATTGTCGTATTTGGATGCAGAAAATAAATGGTTGAATGAGGTTGAACGGAAACTCAAGGCAACTGAAAATGTCCAAGGAGGTGCAGAAGAGATTTCTGAGTCTTTAGATGTAAGTGCTGTCTTAAATAATCCTTAATCACATGTATTGTTAAATTGTAAATGACATTCTAAACAAACTGTGAATCAACATTCTACATGAACAAGTTGAGAATATTTTCAAAGTCCCCTGTTTTATTTGATTCAAAAGATGAGGTTTTGAAATTCAAATCCACGTAAGTGCAACAGCAATTGAAACCTTTCAATTTTTTAGAAATTAAGCTAATGCTTTTAGTGGATAAAAGCACAAAATGTTGCACTGATACTCCATTTTTTGCTGTTGAATTTAATCCATCCATCTAGATACTCAAGCAAGTTTTTTATTTCTAAGTACACAGGTACTCTCACTGAACTTATTGAGCATAGTCCACATTTTTATAACCAGGGTCACAATTTATGGCTTTGTGAAAAGTCTTTGAGTTTGGTAATAAGTAATACAGAACATTTGTTCTCAGGACATGGGACATAAGTATTTTATCTTTTTTTTTCTCTGCTTTTATTGTGTATGAAATGTGAAATTTCTTTCTTACATTTTTAAGGCAAGTTATGATTGCTCTGTAGAACATTATTTAGAAGAAGGAAAATAAACTATTTTTNGTGCAGTTCCTGACCAGTACAAAACCAGTAATGCTGGAAGTGCTTTACATGCATGTGTTGAACTACCTCCAGTAGGTAGCAAAGTGCCATGTGGCTGCTTGATCCCTCCCCATGTCTCCTGGTGCAATGGAGGAGAATATAGAAAACAAACAAAAACAAAAGCAAGAAAACTCATGTGTTGAGATAAAGGGAATATAATAAGTGAAAAAACAAAAGAGAAAAAGCATGTGATGCAGAACAAATCACTCCAAGGAGACCAGTGCTCAGCCAATCCCCAAGCGATGGCACTTTTCAAAAACTTTCCCCCGCATCCTTTCATTGTTGAGTATGACTGTGTGATACAGAATCACTCTTTGGCCAGTTCAAGTCTGCTGTTCTGGCTGTGGAGTTTCCAAGCCCATTGCCCACCCCCAGCTTGCTCACTGNTTTTTTAGAAATTAAGCTAATGCTTTTAGTGGATAAAAGCACAAAATGTTGCACTGATACTCCATTTTTTGCTGTTGAATTTAATCCATCCATCTAGATACTCAAGCAAGTTTTTTATTTCTAAGTACACAGGTACTCTCACTGAACTTATTGAGCATAGTCCACATTTTTATAACCAGGGTCACAATTTATGGCTTTGTGAAAAGTCTTTGAGTTTGGTAATAAGTAATACAGAACATTTGTTCTCAGGACATGGGACATAAGTATTTTATCTTTTTTTTTCTCTGCTTTTATTGTGTATGAAATGTGAAATTTCTTTCTTACATTTTTAAGGCAAGTTATGATTGCTCTGTAGAACATTATTTAGAAGAAGGAAAATAAACTATTTTTTTTCCCTCACCTTTTTTCAGTCTCTGGAACGTTTAATGAGACATCCAGAAGATAATCGCAATCAGATTCGGGAATTGGCTCAGACTTTAACAGATGGTGGAATCTTGGATGAATTGATCAATGAGAAACTCGAGAAGTTCAATACTCGATGGGAAGAACTGCAACAGGAGGTATATTTAATAACTGACCTGTCCTCCAGAGGACACTCTAGCACCATTAAAAAATTAAATATATATATATATATATATATATATATATCTTGGTGCAGTTCCTGACCAGTACAAAACCAGTAATGCTGGAAGTGCTTTACATGCATGTGTTGAACTACCTCCAGTAGGTAGCAAAGTGCCATGTGGCTGCTTGATCCCTCCCCATGTCTCCTGGTGCAATGGAGGAGAATATAGAAAACAAACAAAAACAAAAGCAAGAAAACTCATGTGTTGAGATAAAGGGAATATAATAAGTGAAAAAACAAAAGAGAAAAAGCATGTGATGCAGAACAAATCACCCCAAGGAGACCAGTGCTCAGCCAATCCCCAAGCGATGGCACTTTTCAAAAACTTTCCCCCGCATCCTTTCATTGTTGAGTATGACTGTGTGATACAGAATCACTCTTTGGCCAGTTCAAGTCTGCTGTTCTGGCTGTGGAGTTTCCAAGCCCATTGCCCACCCCCAGCTTGCTCACTGGAAGACACAGAGTGATAAAGAGAAGACCTGGGCACTGTGCAAGCACTTCTCATCCATGGTTAAAACATCCCTCTGTTACCAACACTGTTTTGACCCCCAGTCTAAAACACAGAACCATACAGACTGCTGTGAAGAAAATTAACTCAAGTCCCAGCCGAAACCAGTAAAATGCGTAACACTAGAATTTCAAAATTGAAGTGACTATCTAATGGATTTATTCTTCAATGCATATGTAGGCATGATTTCTCTGTAAGAATTCTAATTAAGAAGCAAGTTGTTATAAATGAGTAACATCTCTTACAGATGTATTTATTCCTAAATGAACAATAAATAAGGGTATTTGTATCAATGAAAGATTCTATGAAGATGCTTCAGTATAGAAACATGTTTAACACAAGGAGAATAAAATCTGGCAATATTCTAGAAATACTGGGAAGATGCCCAGTACTTGGTAAAGATCAGAAAGAAATTACTAAGGAAAGACCTAGTGAAGGATGCAGAGGTTTCCTTTATGATTGGAATCAGAATGTGTTCAAAGATGAGCTATAAAGATGGTCAAAAATTGCTTGGTTACAATGATGCAAATAATGCACAAGTAAGGATTTTTGGAAAGCTGCTGTATGACAATGATAACAATCCATTATGGCGACAAAAAAAAAATGCTTCTTTCACATTGCTTGAGATACAGTTCCTATTGAAAACAGTGGAAGTGAAAACACTACAGTAAAATCTAAGGGAGGAACCTCAACAGCTCTGAGAATAGACTCGAAGGATGGGGATGGAAAGAGCCTGGTGATAGAAGGAGCCTGGTGGTAGATCTGATGCAGTGAAGGCATTCATATGGTTCCCTGTAGCTGGACAGTGTCATAAGAGAAAAGTTAATATAACTTTATGTATACCTACTCCTTTCCCACCTACACCACATCCCTTTTTTTGTTTGGTTGTTTGTTTTTGTTTTTTTTTTTTTAATTTAATTTTGTTTTGTTTTTTCTGTTTGTTTGTTTTTGAAACATCTCTCTTCTGTTTAAAAGCAGATACACTCCCTGGAATTCTCCTTCTTGGTATTTCTTGGTTTTTTCCTGACTTGGAGAAAAACAATGGGAAATCGTGGAGGAGAAAACAGTGGGATTCCAATGTGTGGAAATGGGACTTTCGAATAGTCTTGCTGAGTGATGGTTACATACCATTCAGTCATCACTATTATAGGCATTAAATCAAAAATCATGAAAGCTGCAGGGATTTAATGTGAAAAGAACACGTGAACAATGTGTGAAATTCTGTAAATAATTTGGATGAATATATAAGCAAAATATATTAGAAATTTTTTTCCCTGTTTTTGAATTTCTTGCAAATATAAAATAGTGATGGAGGACTTCTTTTAAAACTGTTGTGAAAGCTTGATCTGATATTTAGCAGTTAAATACTAATGATGAGATCTGACTCTGAAGTGGAAAATCACTTTTTTTTTTTTCCCAATAGATTCCTGATACTGAATTTTCTGTGCGGGTTTAGTCTGTTGAAATCCAAATAGCATGCATTCTCCTTGCATAAAAATATAGTACAGGCACGTAACACAATTCAGCTCATGTTCAAGGTCACTTCTACTTCAGACAAACTAATAGGCTGTCTTAATGTGGTGAAGTTATTTGGTTTTATTTGAATAATTGCGCAGGTAATTACCAAGACAATAAGCTCATGTGGGCAGAGACTGATTTGTGAAATATTTATTCACTACTAATGGAGCTACCAAACCAACCCACATTCCACATGAATAATGCCACAAGACAGTGCAGCTTTGCTACTGAGATAGAGATTCATTTTTAAAGACAGATAATGGCTTTATGTTTGTATGTCTTATCATTAGTGAACAAAGACAGAGTGTGTTTAGTTTGCTTTTGAACACTTGGGGATGACTGATAAGCAATGGATACCCTATCATTACTTTTCAAGGACTGATTCATTTACAACTCTATATGTGGATCTAAAAAAACACTGATAAATTTGAAGCTAATCTTGCAAGTGGCTATCATCCCCTGTAATGATGAAAGTGATTTACATCCTGTCCATCAAACTTCAGAAATGTCAATCAGATATTCTTAATACTATTCTTGCCAAAAACTGTACGAAACAGTTCAGGTGGGCTTTACCCCAGGTTAATTTATTTTTGGGTGCTATCTCTTATTTTCTTTTAGGACTTCCATGAAAATTGCCTTCTTTTTCTTTCAGAGAGCACACATTCATCATTTGACATAATTCTTCTGCTTTGTCCTCTTCTCAAGAGGAGAAAGTATTTCAAGCCCCATCTCCATGTAATTGTTTTGAAGGCAGCTAAATGGGCTGCTTTTATGAGTTCTGAGGCATTATCTGTCTGCAGTGATAAACTCAAGAGATAGAGAAGTCCTCTTTGGTACAGTTTGCTGTTATGGAATATTCTGATCCAAGATGGATGTAACTTAATGGATGAAAGATCAAATATTTGTAGTCACTTACTCAAAAAGCACACTGTGAAATATTCCTAGAATTTAGAGAGCTAGTTCTAGCTTGGAGGGTATTAAAAATTTCTGGGCCCCAAATAAATGCTTTGAGTTTTTTTGTTTTTATTTTTAAAAAGTGCATCTAATTTAAGTCTAAACATAAAGACGGATCTACTCTGATGTCAGACAAAAAGTGGAGATTAACACATTAAAAATTTGGTGAAATATAAAGAGAGGTTGTAATATCTCTCAGACACAACACCAAGAGTGAGGTTAAACTGTAAAGCAATGTAAACAAGTTAATAAGAAATTTAATGTCTCCTAACTTTTAGCTATTTAACTTTACCCTGTGGTGAAGTCATTTCTCAAGAATGAGAGTAAAAATGAGCCAAAAAAAAAAAGCAGCTAACATTTCTACCTTTCTTAGCAGACTCTTTTCCATGACTTGAGCTGTAATTTATAAGCTAAGAAATTATTTTTTATGCCATTTGAATAAATATGCCCTGAGGTAAAAGTCCTGTAATTTAAAAAAAAAAAAAGTTCAATTTTTCTCCCACAGCACCACTACTGAGTTATACTGCTTTGACAACACTACTTGCATTTAGCCATAAAATTCTAACCAACATGTTAGTAATAGTGTGTGTATATAATGTAATTAAATACATGACACGTATTATTTAAGCAAAAAGTGGCAATGTCTATAAATAGAGCTTTATTCAACATCAAAGAATGAATTATAGGCATAAGAAACTGTTTAAGTGCCTTCAGTTTTCCTGATATTTGATCACCTCTCTGTGGAGCCTTTCCCTTAGTATGGCAGTTTATATGGGTAATACGCAATGTTACTATTTCCTGCATTTACCATTGACCTTTGTTAAATTTTAAACAGGTTTCTGCAATACTTTGTATCATAAAGAATGTTCTATTTATCATAAAAATCTAAAAATCCATAAAAGCTGTATAGACTTAAATAAAAAATGCATTTCCTAAATATTTTTCCTTTTCTCTTTCATTGTTACAGTGCTGAACAGCAGAGTTTTTTTCCTTTGATTTTGTTTTCCTTGACAGCTGTCAACATTTCACTGGCTCAGAAATAATTAAACAGTTGGTTGTTTTCCTGAGATTTTCTATTTAGCAATTAACTGTTTGACACTTCTCTTGAGAGACCAGAGCCTTCAGCTTTATTGACTATGATCTGATGGCGGATCCGGAGCTTTCTGTTGTGCACAGCGGTGTTAATCCATCTATATTTTTCACAGGGAAATAGAAGAACCATAATCTTTCAACACACAGAAAAACACACCCAAACCTATGCAGAATATAATATTTTTATATTATAGTTTTATTAAATTTCTACTCTTGCGTGTCTTTAAAAAATATGCGTATAGAGATTTGTGCATGGACAGACACATGAGTTTTAAGGACGAATTCAAAACTCAGGTTCACAGATGGAAGTGTGTTGTATGACTGCCCTTTTTTGTAAAGCATTCTAATGGTTATTTGCACCAAATTAAAGCAGAACCCATTTATATCTGAGAAAATCATCAGAACTGTGAAGGTGCCATTTCCCAGTATTGGGCTGTATGGCTCTTCTCCCATGCAAAATTTCCCCTCTTCTATCACTGCGCTCACATCTTGGTTTGGTGCCACCCATTCACCTAAACTGTTTGTGGCTTTGGGAAAAAAATGTGCTTTCAGCTTGCTTAGAAGGTACAAAATGTCACACAGGTTTTCAGGCTGTAATAAAATTCTCTCTGAGGACAATGATAGGTAAATGTTTTGTCTTTGTGTGTGTTGTGTGCACATAAAGATATCACAAGCATGAACATATAATTATCTGACTTCATATTTGTTTGAATTCCAGCTGTAAAAATTCGCTCAGACTGAGGAAAGGATTTGTTGGAGTGTTTTCATAACTTTATCTTCCTTAATATTTGGTCAATGACAGACCAAATGTAATTTTTTCCAGTCGTATTCTAAACTGGAATTTTGATAAACATGTTGATATCAGCACAGAGATGACAATCTTTCTTCTCCACATATTGGTCATACAATTTAAAGACTTGTAAATTTGCATGCATTCTTCTTCTTCATTGCATGCATGCAGTCTGCTTCTAAGGCTGGCAGCAAACGTGTCTGGACTTAAGCGAGTCCCTAGTTGCAAATGGTAGTTAGCAATGGGTCAGCATTTAACTGAGATTCAAAGCTTCAGGTATTGCTATAAAAGTTGTTTTTCAGATGGACTTAGCATCAAATTTGTGCCCCATAAAATTGAGTTCTCCAGAAAGTATGGGCACTTATTTTAAAGGCTCATGAGTGGAACTTCAGCTGTGTCTTATTTTAAATGGTGAGCTTTTCTGCACATAAGGATGCTGCAAACCTCAGTAGGGTTGGACTCTGCATGTATGTTAGTCCTACCAGTTAACCACTGAGATCAGTCAAGGCAGAGAGGTTATCCATGGGCTGTAGAAAGCTACTTATCCTGTTTCTGATTTAATGTGTCCTTCAAACTACCATATAGTGACGCAAATGGATTGATAGAGAGTGGCTGAATCTTAGCCAGGCTTACAAATTGGTAGTAAGTACTGCCAAGGTAAATGGAAGCTGTGGTTTTTAAATTCAGCTGTGGCTTTTACTCCTTTCTTTGAATAGGCTGAGAACATTGTAATATAAAAATCTGAAATCAGATTAAGATAAAAGTAATTTCAGTAGCAAGCCTTATTGCTGTATTGTGAAGTTACACTGTTTTAATGGTTCATTTAGTAGGGTAATAATACCTTGGTGGCTTAGGTGCTCCCATTAACACTGACAGCATGAGTCTGATATGTAAAGCTGCTCAGTTCCACAGAAGGTTCCTGGAACTGGCAGCAATACAAGATTATCTGATCAGTTGTTTAGAAATAGCACAAAGCAGCTTATGAAAACGAATATAGAAAATACTGGTTGGATCTCTATCCCTTAAGTCAAATAACTAGCAAGAATGCTCACAAGAAATAATATTTTTCATTTGTTACATGTGAAACTCTGTGAGAATCTGAGCTCCATGAAGAAGGTACAGATATATTAAATATTCTCACTGAATTGCTGAGAGATATTTTCGTTCAAGGCCAGAGTTGTAATGGGTATGAAATCAAATTAAAGTATAGCTGGCTCACCAGAGAGAAAAAGAGTGATTTGACTTGAAAAATGGCAGGACATCTAGCAGTATTATTTAAAGAGTGCTTACGTTCTCCTTTGATTAATGTTCAAGTTAGTCACTTTATTCTGTGGTCAGCACTATGGCTGGGCTTTTGTAGAGAAAAACTGTGTTGCTTTTCAGGTTGCTGGTAATTATTGTGTGTTTTGTGTAAAGCTGCTTAGGCAGTTACTGTGGTTTAAGTAAAATATGAGTCTGCAGGTAGACACAATGACAGATGGAAGAAAATACCAGGTTATTCATTACCTGTTAAATGCCATATTAAAATGTTACGAACAGCATTTAAAGCTGAGTCATTTATGTCAAGTGTTTAAATATATATGTGTTCTAAGGACAACATGGAATACGAATTTACTGCTCTGATTTTTTAAACCATGAACTGAGTTCATTTGAAAGGAAAGCATCCTTCTCCAGAAAAGGTTGTGTAAAAGGCTGTGGTAGACAATCCATGGTGACATGGCTGGTGGAGTAGAACCAAGAGTCAATTATTTATTTTGTTTTAACCGCAGGAGGGAAAAAGTAGGTATTACTTCTTCCGAACAGCTCTTTGTACTTCATATAGGAGAACTCCATCTTTATCCCTCTCAATTACTGAGGTGGATTGCCTCAAATGGGATTGTGATGACAGTAACCCTATTCTCAGTAAACAAAGTCTCTCGAATTATATAATAAGATCAGGAGGACCTCTCTGCCTCAGAAAGAAAGAGAGTGCTGTCAGGATGGTTTTATTATGCAGCTTTGCCAACTTGCACTCGCTCTAGAAACACTCAGTTTACATATTGTTTTTTCATGATCCTACATCCTTTAGAATTTGTCTGTGCAATCTGAGTGTTGTTTGTTTTTTATCTTATCAAGAGAACTGAATGGGTGGCAAAAAGATGCGCAATTTATCATACAGAAAGGTGGATGAGCACAAGCCAGGAGTCCTCTCTTTGATTCTATGCCTGAATTTTGGGGAAAGAAATGTGGGGGAAAAAGGTATCATATACATCATTACTGTGAATACTGATAATATTGTCATTGTTTTTAGGCTGTGAGAAGACAGAAAAGTCTTGAACAGAGTATTCAGTCTGCACAGGAGACTGACAAAACCCTGCGCTTAATCCAAGAATCTCTGACTGTTCTTGACAAGCAGCTGACAGCCTACACTGCAGACAGAGTGGATGCAGCACAGGTCCCTCAGGAAGCACAGGTAAGGTGCTCACAGGTTGAGCTGATGTGTTTACTAGTTTTCTTAATCAACCAAAGAGTGTTTGGTTGTGCCTCAGCCTCGTATTAAAGAGGATTTGCAACATGATCAGTATGAAAGTGCAAGTAAATTTTGTGTAGGATTACTTTGAGGAGTTTAAGCTACTCTTCTAGTAAAGTCGTATTTTCGCTCTGATTTATATACCTGACCAGAAGATGTAAAGAGCTATAAATGTTATGGAAGACTAGGCAATAATTTTAAAATGACAGGGATTAACAATGTGACTTTTAAAAATCTAGTTCCCATCCTAGAAAGAAGAAACTCATCATCTTCACTAGTCTTAGGTGACTCTTTTATAAAGTTGATCATGTGGCTTAGATAAGTTTGTTACTAAATTATTGAAACATAGACAACATTGCTAATTATTTCATAGTATGCACATAAATGTACTCATATTTAAATTTTTACAGCTCATGTAAGTTCTGTAGAAAGAGTTTTTCACATTCTTTCTTCACACTTTGTTGAAGGGGCTTATTGATCCTTTGAAATAAAAATGTATATGTAATTAACTTTTTCATTCTTCTATAACATGTGCTTTACTGCAGAATAAAAAAGGCAAGGATACAAGCAAAACAAAACTGAACATCTTTGCTACAAAAGTATTAACACTCTATTATATGCAGCAACTTTTCTACAATTTCCATCTAAATTTAGGCAGTCAGATTGCAAAAGTAAACAAACAGGCAAAAAATGCTACAGGGAAGTTGAAAACAAATGCTTTATAATAGTATTAGAAGAGACATTCAATTATAATTTTTCTGGCATACCTATAGAGTTTTAAATAATTTTAAAACATGAATAGCTTGTATGCACTAGGTTAGATGATCTTAAATATAGTCAGAGGTGAGTATATGCAGCCCTGAAAATATTTTTTTTCTCTCCTCTAAAGAAATAAAGGTTACCATGTCTTCTGAATTAGAATGTAGAAAGATGAACCTTTCAGTTGCTTTTTGTGTGTATGTTAGTAGGTACATGCAGATGTTATTATGTGTATGTATGAATTATCAATGATATAATGATATATTTAGAAAACAGGATTGCATTTGCATTGTCTAAGATCAGATTTAGACAAATTGTTTCAGTTTGAATCCTAAACATTATCTATCAGCTGACAGTCTTGAGTTACTTTTCTCTTTCCTTGAAATATGAATGCTGCAAACAATTTTTTTTTGCTCCCCCTGCGGTGTATTTGGACCCACTCATGTTTCACATGTCCCGTGGATGCATCTGGTTTATGTGCATCCTCAGGCAATGATTACAGACTATGTAAAAGAAAGTCATTCAGAATTTCAATAGGTGAAGCAGCACAAAACTTGATCAGCCTTAATTAGCACACTTTCATATGAATATTTCAGCTTATTGCTTTTGCAGAACTTGTTTTTTTTTCCTTGAGATTTTATTGTCTGATGTGAAGTTCACCTGATTGTACTATATCCACTGTGGGAAAACCACCATAAAGGCTGCTGAGTTTTTCCTTTCATGTTTTTATTTTATGGTGCCAGTGAGACCTAATGAAAAAACCTCTTAATTAACAACTGAACAGAGTTAATGCAAATATTGAAGTTCTCTGAAGTTCAGTTGTGAAGTTCTTTAAAATCCTCAGAGGGAAAGGGAATAAACAATCAGCTTTATGTGGGTAAATACACTGAGTGGTTCCTTTAGCAAACAGCCATGGCAGAACAGGCAGAGACTGAATGGCCACATCTCCTGTGGAGCTTCTGCTGGCACCGTTCTTTTGTAGAGCTGAAAGCAGTTCATTCATTTAAGATACCCTACAACAGTGTCTGCACAGCTGGAATGGGAATCTTGCAGTCAGTGATGTTGCTTTCTGGGCAGGGATCAGTTTATCCATGCTGGGGGATTTAGCAAACCGTTCAGCAATATGTGTTGCAATTCTAAAAGAACATATGGGAGAATCAGAAAGCTGCTGAGGGTTTGGGAGCTCTGTGTGTTTGCTTCAAAAAATTCCAGTCTGTTTAGGGCATTGATAGGAGGATTAATCTTTGTTTCAGCTGACCAGAATTGAGTCTGAGAAAACAAAATTATATTTAGCTCTTTTTTTTTTTTAAGTGAAATGATTGGTTTAATTTATTCAGAAAGTTGACAGAAAAAAAGGGAGTCAAGTATGTGCCATTCAACTTCTTCTTAGGATCGTTTTTTGCATGTAAATTCTGTGTGCTTCTTACTCCACCATGTGGCACTGAGGATTTAATGCTGGAGAGCCAGTGTAACTCAAATTACTTGGAGTACAAGTAAAGGTGCCGTATCCAGACATGACAATCTAACATCAGCCACACAGACAAATCAGTTCAGATTCCTTCAGGTCCAATGTGAAAAGAGCAGGAATGAGGTAAATTATAAAGCAGTATTCCAAAAGAGAAGATTATTTGTTTTTATGTTTGATCTCATGATCAGCTGAAGTCTCAATATTTCTAAACTTACCAAGAAGGTAAAGACAACAAAGTCATCACTACTAGTATTTGCCAGCTGATAACTTTTTTCCAAGTGCTCTTTAACTGAGAGGAATAAAATAAATCTGTACCAAAAATATTACATTTATCTAACAAAATATTTTCCAGATAATTATTTTCAGCTTTTTGTATTTAGTAACTTTTGTTGGGAAAGAGAATCTCTACTATGTACTTCTGTTTAGACTGAGTGACGACATGAGAATTTTTATATTATGGGAGTGAAAATAAACTTACATCATTTCTCACCTGCATGTGACAAATTCCTTGTCTGTTGTTCTCCTGACAGACTTATGTAACATGCAGTGTGGAGAGTAACTGAACAATACTGCATTTTTGAAAACCACAAATGTAATCCGCCTTTTTAATAAACTTCCCAGATAATTTTAGTTCTTTGGGGATAAACACTTCTACATGAAGATGGTTACTAATTGGTTTTTAAAGTACTGTAGTGCTTTGTCCTAAACCAAAGTTAATGTGATGATATAATGGCAGAATTGTAAAGTTGTTCAACATGTTGCTTGACAAGAATGGTGCCACCCTTCATTGCCTTCAGACTGATATTTTGGCACAAAGAATTCACAGCTGTCTACTTAGAAAATGTATTAGAAAATGTAAAGATATTTACATTTACCTTTCCCCTGCTGGAAATTGTGACAATTGTTTTGTTCGGCCGTGTGTGGAACAGTGGTCAGAGGGAAAAGCTGGTCAGAGTTGCTCATCAGTGTAAGCTTATATTTTGTAATGTATGAAGTTTGAACATCTGCAGGTTTCTGTTCTTTGGAAGTCATCACACTCACACATCTCCATAGCATCTGAACACAGTGTTTTAACTGCATGAATGGCATTTGTCATGCCCAGCTGATTCAGTCCTGCCTTGTCAATCATGTTTGTACCCTCTGGTGATTTGCTTTTCTCATTTGGACTATTCAGTTAGTATTTCTTCAAACTTAGTGTCCATAACTTAGCATGTGGCTCATGTTGAGATTTAACTGTATGTTATTCATGCTGCAACATCATCTTATACATATGCTATATGCTTTTCTTTATATATATATATATGAATAAAAGTTTTGCAAATTTGCTGAAAAATTGCCAGTGTTGACAAATCATTATCCTTAACAGGCAGGACATGACAATTTATGTCCAGTGCTGCATACAGTATGTTATATTCTGATATTCTAAAAGTTAAATGAAGGCAAGTTTTACTTTTTATTAAAAAAAATAATAGAAATAGACAAGGATCACTAAGAAAAGTAGAGATGGGCATAAATAAGGGGCAAAAAAACCCTTGTGATTTCTAGTGGATGTTAAAAAGGAGTCAGTAAAATAAATTCGTGAGTCAAAAGAGATTAAAAAGTCAAAATGGTCATGTCAAAAATGGACGAAAATGGGCATCATAGACAGGTGTCATAAATTCTTCCATATCTGTTCAGGACTGATTTAATCTTTCTGCCTGTCAGGCTATAAGCCTAAGTAGCTTTTCTCTTAATCTTTCCTCTAATATGTTTGTTCTCTCCAGTTCTGCATTTTTAAGTCAGAGTAAGTGATGTTTCATCTCTCTCCTACAGAGCAATTTAAAAAAGTGAAACAGCACAATTCCATGCAATGTCCCATGATACCTAATTGCTTAAACGTTACTCTTATCTGTGCTGTGCTGTTCTGACCTATTCAGATAAGAACTGGTCAATTAAATGCTTTCCAGACTGACTGAGGTTGAACAAAGTAAATTGAAAAACATAACCAAGAAACCATTAGTTGATGAGGTGTGGAAGCAAATTGTTGAAAATATTGGATGTGATATAGTGTCTTTTTTTTTTTAACAGTCAGACCTTCTTCTTCCTTTTGTATACAGTTCTAACTTCCAAGACATCAAGAAATTTGGCCTCAGGTACTGAGGCCCCACTAATTTGGTCCTTGTGCCACACAAAAATGGAAGCTAATAGTGTTACATTTCAAACACAATTCTAAATTGAGAGTTCTCTGATAAGTATTTTGCTTTTACAAATACTTTCCTTCAGAAAAATATGTTAATTCTCTAAATATTACTGATCATTTAGAATTATATTTTTGCAATGAGACAACAGTTTTCTGTATTTTTGTAAATATTTTTCTCTTAAAATTTAATATATTTTCAATATAACTTGTGAAAAACTACTTTCGATATAGTGTTGTAATACATGGTTTACAAGTCAACCATATAATGTTGCTATAAAGTAGACAGCACATAATATACACAGCTTTGTACTTACTAACCAATGAAAATGTGATTAAAAATAAATGTATATTAATTTTTACTTTTAAGGTCACTATAGTGTAAGATAAATGTATGTGCATATATTTAAAATTATAGCTAGTCTTCAGAGTACCTAAAAATTTCTGTATACCATAGAAAAGAAAAATTAAATCTAAAATCACTTTTTAATGCAGCAGTAATGGCCTCAAATACATGTCCTGGTGGGAACATACCTTGTCTTTATTTCATAGGGTAATTTTTCTCAGTAGTGCTGTCTAGCAATTCTGCTAATAACAATTTCTTATTTTGTAACAGTTTAAACATAAAAAACATGTGAATCATCCTAAATAATATTCTATCAATATACTTTATGGGAATTCTTTTCCGTTACATTTCCTTAGCCAACACTGCTTGCTAATTGTTTCCTGTAAGGCTGATTTATGGTGAACCAAAAAGCTGATTTTTTTTTTTTTTGGATCACACACTGATTTTGCAGACAGAGATAACCAGAAATGTGTGTTAGAAAATGGATTCAGTTAGTATATTAATGAATTGCACAACATTATGCATTTAGCATATCTGCAGATACTGAAAGTAGGTTCTAGTCATACCACAAATTGTATACTATTTTAGATACAACACAGCTCTCTAAGATGAAGTTATACATACAGGATGTACATACAGGATATACATACAGGATGTACATACAGGATATACATACAGGATATACATACAGGATGTACATACATGATATACATACAGGATGTACATACACGATATACATACAGGATGTACATACATGATATACATACAGGATACCTCAATGAGTTTTCTCTCCACTTGCCTAGTGATACTGTGAAAATAAGAATAGTGAAGCAAATCACTTTTCTATATATATTTTGACGATTAATTTTTAATGTTTTTTATCAATGAAAACTTGTTTTCCTTCAGAAGAAAGAAATCTGTATTCAGTCTTTTAATCATCTCCTTAGCCCTCTTCTGCACCTGCTGCAGGAGCTCCATGTCTCTCTTGTACTGATAAGCCCAGACCTGGACACAGCACTCCAGATGTGGAGCTGAGTAGAGGATCTGCTGGCAATGCTATATAGTCTACTACTGCTGTTTAATATGTTTCAAAATCAACTGTTTCAAATAATTTTAACAAGATAACATTTTCCTTCAAGCCCTGCTGATTGCTATCTTTGTTTTCCAATAGAAAATACAATCTGAATTAACAAGCCACGAGATTAGTTTGGAAGAAATGAAGAAACGAAACCATGGTAAAGATGCTGCCAAAAGAGTGCTTTCCCAAATTGATGTGGCACAGGTATACAGATTTTACCTCTTTTGTTTTTCCTTCACTCCTTCAAATGAAGAGCATGAGTAGAACTATTGGTATAGTATGAAGTGTTCCTAAGGTATATCTTCTTGTCTTAGCTGCTCCTTTCCACCCAGGAAATCAGAGTGGATGAAGCATATCATCCATGTCTTACTGATGGTTTTTTCTATTGCAGCCTTCCTGTCTGGTTGACAAGAGTTCCAGGGTGCACAGAGCTGGTGTAACCAAGTAGTAGGGACACTGTATAGTAAGGGATATTTTGAATGTGCTGCAGTTGCAAGAAATAAAAATACAGGAGGTTTTTTGATAGACCTTTTGATGTATTTGAAAATATTTACAGTTAAAAGTATGTAAAAATATTTGGAAATATTTTGTAGAACTGCGTTTTTAATATAAATTATGCTGAGCAGTGATATGAATGCATTTAAAATGTTAACTAATGCATTATTTCATCTAGCTCAATAGACATAGAGAGACCTGGTTGAAATTGAAAAAGACGGAATTAACACTAAAGAAAAAGACACATTTCTACCCATTAATGATGATTTCTTGACTATCTTGCTTTTATAATTTATTTTTAATTTTTTTTAGTGTTATTGCCAAAATTCCTCAGGCTGCAAAACAAATTGTCAACATTAATTAGGAAAAATAATTTTCTTATGGCCACTTTTCCTTCATTTCTGTCAAATATTTCTATATATCTTCGTTTTGGTTTTATTTTTTATTTAGGATAAAATTAAAGGCTTTTTAGCAGTTAATTAATTTGAAATTAACAAATTTAGTTTGTTTAATGTTTCATCTTCTCTACAAGACTAGATTTTCTTCGTTGGGAATATTTATGATTCCTTATTTTTCTGTCTTCCATCACACTAAGTCACCTCTGATGGTCTCTATGGCAGCTGCGAAGTTGCCCATATTTTATCAGTGAAATGCAGGCATCAGATGACTCTATATCTACATGTTTATTAATTCAACAGCATGCAAGGGAGCACTACCCTTTCTAGGTGCCCTTTTTTATTAATCCATCTCTATGCAGATAGTTTTTCTAACATGTCCCTAGGTCATGATGTGCACCAGTTTGAGTTTGGGCAAATTGGCAGGGGCATCTTGAGACTCTGCTTTGCTCACATTAGATGAAATATAAACAGAAAAGTAGTAAATATACATGCATAATTTAAATGCCAGCCACCAAATCTGGTAAAAGTTGAGCTCTTTGTTACAAATATTTATGACTATATATGATTTTAGGCCAGTGAACTCTCTTGCATTCTCTTCCATCATCATGTGGTATCTTTAGTGGTAAAATAAATTTCATGAGATCTGTCTTTATTTACTGAATAGCATCTGTCTTTTTTTACTATTTTTTGAAGATCATTCTCACTTATAAAAAATAATGCATGCCTTTTGACACTAAATAATATTTCTGATTTCTAATTTGACATATTTATTCTAACATTAGTTCACTTAGAGAGAAACTAAACAAGAGAAAAAGTAATTGCATTGAGATTGAGAAACAACTGTTATCTGTGATCAAATTTATCTTGGCTTTTTTGTGGAGAGTTTTTGCAAATAAGTTTTTGTAACAGGGCGATTAAAACTGAACACTTTATTCAGGCACAAAATAGCTTTTTACTGTGACTTCTATACTGTGGCAGGTATTTTCATTTCTGTTTTCTTTATGTTCCAAACTATTCCAAATACCCACTTTATTTGTTTTGCTGCTTTCAAGCATTGAGATTATATTATTTTAAAACTTCTGGAGGCAAATACAAGTATATAATATAGCTGCTATATTTATCTGTTAGAACTCAAGTGAGAGGGCTCAAATATAACATCAAACCCAACTGCATATTGACCTCAGTGTTCCTCTGCATTGCTTAAATTTTGGGTGAATTCAAAATAAGTTCCTTGGGTTTTTTTTTTCTACAGATCTTCAGTTCTGTGCAATTCTTCAGTGACTCTTCACAGATAGCTCTAATTTTCTCTGCCACTAATACTGTCATTCTCCTTCTAAATATTTTTTTTAATGTATTGACCCACACTTACTGCAACTGATGCAGATGAGGCAATACAAGCTTCCCACAGGACTTGATCATCATCAAATTGTAATGACACAAGAGGATGAAAAAGTAATTATGTATAAATTTAGTGTATGCAAACACACTGAAGAAAAATATGACCACTTATTCCTACACTTGGTTTCCTATTTTTATTCAGTTGTTCACTTATTTATCTAGAGAAAGTCCTCCTTTCTTACCTCATTGTATGTCAATTTTATCAAATATATTTAACGAGGAAATTTGTTGCAGGGAGCTGGTAGATATCTACACCCTTTGTTGCGCAACCCAAAACTATCTGTACATGATTCCTATTTCCTTCTCAGAAATCTCTTAGGTGTGGGAAGTGTTTTCAATAATGCCTATGTATGGACTAAATCTCTTCCATATTACATATTTTCTCAAATTTGTATAGTACAGGCCACATTGTAGTGGAACAAAGTGACCAGGATTTGAAGATGAAAAAATCATGTGTGTTTGCAGATGCTGAGTTCCTATTTAATTACTTACCTATTTCTTAGTGCAGTTCATATTTTTTTAATGAAATGGTTGAAAAACTTATTCAATAATGCTTTGGTCTGCACTTCTACAGAGAAATTAGTTCTTTTTCAAGTAGATAATTAAAATGCTGTTTCTTTATTTTTAATTATTTCCCCTCCCCTGGAAGTAGGGATCATGTGAGCAAGAAATATAATTAATGTACAAATGTAGAAAATGGTGAAAATTGTGAAATTAGAGGCCGAGCTTATCATAGATTTTTCTGCCTTTAAATTGCTTTGTTTTTCCTCTAGGTTAGGCTTTTTAAAATTGAAATATAAATCAATGTTATACTGCAAATCTCAGATTTTGTGTTTGACCTACTTACTCACTTTCTTTGAGTTTCTTTGAAAGACCAAAATATATATTCCTCATACCAAGAAGCAGCAACTGATAGAGTTGATGAACATTTACTCTGTAATGTGGATGTTTTATGCTCAGACTATTAAATCTCTCTTCACCCCAAATGCCCCAACATTTTCCATATTGAAAAATACAAACCATCTCCCATTCTTTGTTTGTGTGCATGGGCTCTGCTGCTCTGGATGATGCAAGAATTTTTATCCTTAGGTGAAGACCACAATTGTCTACCACTGGAATTTTCCTCAAAAGCTTTAAATTCTTCAAATAAGAAACTGCTGATTGAGAATGAATTCTAAGTATTCTGAAACAGGACTAAGATTTGTTTTCAGTATTGATTTGTTTTCACATTTACTACTCAGCTGTGTTTACTTTCCAGAAAAAGCTGCAGGATGTCTCCGTGAAGTTCCGCCTGTTCCAGAAACCAGCCAACTTCGAACAGCGCCTCCAGGAGTGTAAAAGAATTCTTGATGAAGTGAAGTTGCAGGTGCCCAAATTGGAGATGAAGAGTGTTGAGCAGGAAGTAGTACAATCACAGCTGGATCATTGCATGGTGAGTATTTAAAGATACTGTCTTCCTGTTAGATTTATGCAGAGAAAGCTAAGAGTTACAGAATGTTGTCCTTAATTCAGGATGAGAAAAAAAGTATGAGTTACTCACACTCGCACACACCCCCCCCCACCATACACAAAATTCTCATTTCAATGCACTTTCACTATGTGAGAAGGTCAGTTAGGATCCCTCTAATTCCCACTTATCATCTTGCATATGAGTTTATCTTCCTGGATTGCCTCTATTTTCCACAACATTCGACAGTCACGGAACTCTGATGTAACCAAAAGAGGTGGTGCAGGGCACAAGTCTGTTCTGGCCAGGAAACACAAAACATAATGGAAGACCATAGACTACATCCTCCATGAGATGGCATGCTGTGGCTTTCTTACAGTTCAAGAGCTAAAGATGATCTGAATATGTCCAAAAGAATATGAGGAAAATCTGTACATATCCCTTTAATATCCTCATAATCCTGTACCCCTTTACTGTTGAAAAGAAGAAGGAAGTAAAGCTAAAAGGGTGCCCTGATAATACAGGAAATGTTAACAGCAAAAATCAGCTGAGATTTGGTTTTTGTTGGTTTGTTTTCTTTCTTTTGTTTTGTTTGTTTTGTTTTATTTTGTTTCAGCTCTGGGGTTTTTGTGGGGTTCTTTTGTTTGCTATTTTTTGGTTTTCTTTTCTCTTGGGGCAATGGCATGCCTGAAGATGTTCTTTTTCCCCCTCAATCTCTTTCAGATGGAAATGTAAAAAGGAATTTCAATTAGAAAAATAAGCATGGGACAAATCAGTGTTATTTCTTTACATCTTGTGTTTTTTTCTTAAATGCAATTGCTCTTAAATTCACATTCTTATTAGAATGACAGGGTAATTAGAAGCTCTGCACTGAATTAAAGTGTCTTCACTCAGCAGCTGGTTTTTGCAGCCCTGACATATTTTTTGGAAGACTTAAAGTGATTTTAGAGCATCTTTATCAGCAAAGATTCTCTAAATGTTTCTGTTTTAAAAATCTAGTTGTACATAGCATGTCATCAGAACTCAGACAATGTGTGTCATACAACACGGCCTTCATTTGCTGACAGGTTTTGGTGATGAAGAATGTATTTATCATACTAAGCTATTAGAAGGCAGTTGGGCTGTATATATACTCCCTTTAAGTAAATAAAATACTAACCTTGTTAAGAATTGGCTTGGTAGTTAACTACTTTTGTGGCTGTTGCTGTCACATCTGCTGGATAAAAAGTCTTGTCTTTACTGTCCAGAACTGCTAGAGGCGGATTTTAAATTGTGGGAGATACTTCTACTAAAAGAAAAGCTAAAAAAAAAATAAAAAAATAAAAATAAATAAAAAAGAAGTGTAATTTATTTTGCAGTTTTGTCTAAGTACACAGAACAGAAAGTTTATTTTCCAACACATAATGGCAAAATGCTGAAACACAGACTTAAGCTAATCATCAACAATAAAGCTTCTCAACAGCTACATATTTGCAATTCTTCACATACCTGTGTGGTAATGGACACTGTGTATCTCTGTGGAGTCTTTTTTCATTGTGGACTTCGGTGGAATTTCGAAGCCATAGCAGAATTTATTCTTAGATCAAAAACAAAAATAAATTCAATGTCTGCATTACTTACATAAATGTTAATTGGCCATTTATGTGGCTGTTAAATGGTTTGAGTTACCAAGTCATACATTTGAATAAAGATACCAAATTTCTGCATATGGAAAGAAAAAAACCTTTTGTTTTTGTTATCATCAGTGATTTGTGAGGTTCAGAATATGTATTGTGTTTACAAATCGCTTGCATGCCATCATTTCCTGAACAGCTGTTTTTCCTTATTCTTTGCTTATTAATTGAAATAGTACAGGAAAATGCAGTGATTTGTATATTTCAGGTTAACCTCCTTATGTTACTTTTAAATGTAGGTTTTTTAATTGATTAATTTTTTTTCAAGAGTATAACACTTAGTAAATCTAGGGGTAATCCTCTATCCTTCCAGTCTCTTGATTTAGTAGTAAGAAAAACTGTCAGATTTTCAAATTAGTGGGTATTTTTAGTTCAAATACATCCAACAATCTGTATGAGTTGACAGAATACATCTGCTGTTCTTTTATATACTGCATTACGCAAATAAGTTTGAAAACAACCTTTGCCATTTATTAAAACAATTAGTGATGGTGTGTACTTTATGTCTATTTCAGTGATTTTAGTCGTATGTCTTTGTTGTTATTAGTAAAGATGGGTTGTTCTGAATTATTTAGTTTAAATTCGGATTTAGAAACTGATGATTTTTTTCTATAAACTTTTCTAATACACACTCAAACACAGAATGATTTTTCTCTATCTTCAGGTCACATACCATGGTACCTCTTAACCCATTTAACTTTCAAGTGGGAGTGGAAGGTGCTCATCCCTGATGGTACTTTTATACAGCAGAATACGCAAAGACTTAGTGTGCCTTTATAATACCTTCAATGGTCCTTTGTAGTTTTTGTATTTTAATGGGGGTGTTTAATTTTTATATTTCTATTTGATTAGAAATTATATAAAAACCTGAGTGAGGTGAAGTCTGAAGTGGAAACAGTGATAAAAACTGGGAGGCAGATTGTTCAGAAGCAGCAGACAGAGAACCCGAAGGAACTGGATGAAAGGCTTACAGCTTTGAAGTTGCAATATAATGAGTTGGGTGCAAAGGTAAGCTCTTTGTTTTTAATGCAAAACTGTGTTCTCTTTTTAACTGGCAGAGTGAAGAATAATCCTGGTATGGTAAGTAAATGTTGTGGAGCTTTTTATCCATTCCTTTTAAGGCTCTCCATTTTCTAAACAGCAGGACAGAAAGAATGGAATCAATCACCAGCACGGCTATTCAGTTGGTCTGAGAAAAAAGCAACCATCTTGGAAAATGTAAAATTTGTTTATTAAAATTTACAATTATACTTTCTTAATATTTCAATTTATTTTTTTCCATTAGTTCATTGGTTTTTAGGGGTCAAATGGAGGACATTGTTTCATTTTAATGCTGAAACAATCACTCATCTCAAAACAATGTCAGAAGAATACTTATGTTTTATTTAAAGAACTACTTCGTAAAAGAGAGAATTCTGCCTTTTAATTTCTTTCTGCCTGTGATTGTGCAGATCTTAAAGTATATGATTTCCATTTCTTGCTGTTCAAAAATCTGTTGACCATGAAGTTCTTATGCCTGCACCTTTCCTCAGGAGGCATCTGTGTACCACAGTGCTTTGTGGCTTCTGTAGTTGTGACCATGCACGAAGTCAGTTTTTGTTGTAGTCATTCCCTGATTTAAATGTAAAGAGCAACCCTGACTTGCATTTTCACTGTATCTTAATATGTAAGCCACTTCCCAAAGGGAAAATATTTGGTTTACTCAATTTTCCCTGATAGTCAGTTAGCCAGAGAGTAGGAAGGATAGGCTGTTAAGAAATATTAACAGGAGTATGGTTGNTCTCTCTCTTTGACATGTATCAATAGCTTCATTTTTTTAATATACCAGGTTTTAGAATTCTTAGACAGGCAACAGCACACTTAAGGTACCACACTTTGCATTGTATTGCTGCTAAGTACCTGCAAAGAGTTATTTAAAATTACTATTATAACTCTTCAGAAGAAGAGGTGAAAAACATGTGTTCNTGTAGTCATTCCCTGATTTAAATGTAAAGAGCAACCCTGACTTGCATTTTCACTGTATCTTAATATGTAAGCCACTTCCCAAAGGGAAAATATTTGGTTTACTCAATTTTCCCTGATAGTCAGTTAGCCAGAGAGTAGGAAGGATAGGCTGTTAAGAAATATTAACAGGAGTATGGTTGGAAAAAAAACCCAACTAAACAAAAAACAACAAACAAGAAATAAAACCATATGTCAGTCCATAGAGGCCTTTTATTTTGGGTCTTCATTATCAGTTAAGTGAAGGACAATGCTCTTACAAGGACCTTGGAGCTCTGAAGAGTAGTTGTGGCATTGTCCTAAAGAAGTCTTTCTTTAAATAATTCATGTTTTCTTCCTCTTGTCCTCATTAGAACTATTCACAGAACTTCTAAAAACTGTAGGATTAGAGTAAATTTACTGCTATGACTGGATGACTGAAGATTGTGAATGACAGATCTACCTGTCTGTTTATTTCTAAAATTTATATACCTCAAATATAAAAAACTGGACAGGAGGCAAATTCTTATTTTCTTTTTTAGATTGTAAATGATTCAAAAATTAAATAATTAATAGCTAGGAAAATGAGCCCATGGTAGTACTGAGAGTCAGTATGTGATTTAAACAGGTAATGAGAATCAAGCTCTGCTGACTGCAGTATGATAAAACAATTAGAGTTATGTTACTTCTGACAGACGTAATACACTTCTGGGAATCTGGATTAAAACATTTCTCTCTTGCTAGGAGGTAGAGATAGTAAGAGACATCAGTCTTTTGAATGTCAAGAAAGCTGAAGAGTCTGCTTCATTAGGTGTGGGCAGGTGTCATTTGGGATTGGATAATATGTTTTAGAAAGAACTGTGGCATTTATTCTTACATTATGTTTAACTGAACAGCAAACAGGTGCCGTTGTTAGAGGAAACCTCTCTTAACTAATGAAGGGATAAAAATGTGCCATTAGGGAGCCATTAGTGATCTGAAAGCGAGCCATATTGCAAATTAATGTCTCTCAAAAATCTGCAGTGCTGTGTTTAGATCTGTTGTCCTAGGTGTAATTTCCCACATTTACTCTTCATGGTAGTTAACCATTGTAGAGAAAGTCACAGAAGCCCAGAGATGTAGAAATAAAAGGATTGGTTATGCATTATCAATCCTAATTGATTGTATTGAGACAATTTTTTATTTAAAAGAAAGCTAATAATAGTTATAACTAATAGTAAGTCTCAGGAATTAAATGTATTTTCTGAGGGAAAAACATGTATTCAAGCATTGACTCATTTGTGTGATTTCATAAGTACCGCATCAAGAGGTCCCCTCATATATAAAATAACTTAATCTGATTTTATGACCCAGAAAGACTTTAGAGGGCACTGTTTCCTATTTTTCTGTAGGAAATACATCTTTACATTTGAAATACTAACAAACTGATGAATCAATAACTTCTGGATNTAGAAAGCTGAATTTTATGGTCCTTCCCAAGGATTTACCTCTTGGCCTGACTGTAAGTTCTGTGGTCGCATTTAATAAATTTGGCACAGAAGAAAGCACATAAAGCATATTCAGTGAAGAAGAAATATTCTGAGATTTTAGTAGTAAGACTCTACAGTGGGATAATAAATTATAAGGAACACTCTACCGCTTATTCCCTGGGCAAATCTCACCTCTTTACTCAGGGATAGCAAAAGCCATGTACCTAACTTTGTAATATCCTATTACATTTTAAAACTTCAAATTCTCCAGATCAGTTAAGCTAGGAATCCATTTGATCATTGTAGCACTACTTGTTCTTGGTGGCAAAGTCCAAAATAGCTTTAGTTGATACTCAAACCAGTTTTGAATTCCTGATACCACTGTGAACATAGCGGGGGGGTTTCCCTATTTAAAAATACTTAAATACAAATCAGTGGCTATAGTCTAACTTGATTATTAGTAATTTCTTTTAAATATTAGTGATGTATTGGACACAATCTGATCAGATTACTACTCTGATCAGACTTTTTTAAACTTCTTCATAACAAATTTTTTTAATTTGTATTTTCTGACTACTAGTTGCATAATGTCTGTTGTGGTGTTAGTTTTCCATCTGAAATCCCTTCATTTACTCTTCTACCTTCTCTACTAATGGTATGAAATCTTTTCTCTCTCTCCCTGACTGTTCTTAGGGGTTTGAAGGAAAGACCATATTTCCCCTATTCTTTCCAGGTTACACCAACATTCAGTGTAATACAATCAAGGCAACATAAATTCTCAGCCATTCTTCCAGGTACCACATAACATGCTTAAAAGAACTTTACAAATAAAAGAGGTTGTCCATAGTACTTCATGTCCAAAAGTTAAACCCCTAAAGTTAACTGTATTGCCTTAGTTTGACACTATTCTGTGACTTTTGTGTTTCAAGATTTGGGAGTTTCTTTGATTGATATTTTTTTTCTTTCTATGTAGCTACATAGAAAAAAACATTGAGGAATCCCTATCCCTATATCACCACATATATAAAAATATACTCTGATGGGTTTTGATATCTATTTTTGTCTTAAGGAAGGCTGTAGTTTCAGTAGTTCCAGATTAATTTGCTGTACACAACAACAAAACAGAGAAGGAGGTTTGCAGAGGTCTGCTGCTAGTTCAAACTCAGTGGATCTTTTATGCACATAACTTTATTGTGTTTGCATTCTAGCAGCAAAACTACTGATATTGAGAGATCTAAGGCAAGACCAAACTGTTTTAAAGTGTGTCTTCACTTGTGAAATAGCAAGTTTAGTTTTTATAGAAAAGTCACATACAGAAAGCCTCTTTCACTGGAGGGTTAACAACCACAAATTTTCTTTCTACAGGTGACAGAAAAAAAGCAAGAGTTGGAGAAATGCTTGAAATTGTCCCGGAAACTACGAAAAGAAATTAATGGCATGACAGAATGGCTTGCAGCGACAGATGCAGAATTGACAAAGAGATCAGCTGTGCAGGGGATGCCGAGCAATTTGGATGCTGAAATTGCTTGGGGCAAGGTAACAGTGTAACACACACATATGGGTATTACAGAAAGATTTCCTTCTTGATAAAGAAAAAGGAATTAAAAATTCCAGCCTTTTAATTAGCGGAACTTTGTAAACATTGTGGCATTATCTCACCCTATCATTAATGCTCAGAACAGTTTAAACCACCGTGTCTCTGCAGATATCAATAGCACAATTCACCTTAATATTGCAGTAATCTTCACTGAGATGAATTTAAAATTTGAATTTAATTTTGTAGACTACTATAAAATATCCACCCAGTATCCAAGCTGAGGTCCCTTTCTCACCTGTCTTGGTTTGAGCTGGCAAACTGCCAACCCTCCAAGTACAGGAACAGCGCCTTCCCCCCAACACCCAGGAAAGGGAGGAAAGGAGAGAGGGAAATGGGGGGAAAAAAACCCTTCAAACTACTTTTATACCAAAACTACATATATTTTTACAGAAAGACAGAGACAATTAGAAGAAAGTACAAATATACACTCACACAAGTCACAAACAGCAAGGAACAATTTCTCACTTCTCAGTACATACACAAATTTCACTATTTCAACCCCAAATCGCCTCAGAAGTCTCAGTCCCCAGAGAAACAAACCCCGGGCAGAGAGGAGAGAGCCAGAGCAACACATTGTACTTCCCCGAGAGCCAGTGGTGGGCCAGGCCCTCTCCATCTCCTCTGGAACAGCATTGTGCATCCTCCTCCGAGGAAGCTGTGGGGTGACTGATCAAGCCACTCCCACACTGATTCTACTTCCCGGGAAAAATGATGTTGTAATATAGTATAGAATACAATACTACGGGCTAGAAGCAGTCAGCTGGTAGTTCAACCCAGCTCAAGTCAGCTGACAGCTTCAGGCCTGATTTAAACTCAAATTTGGGCTCACTTAGGTGAACCCACAACACTCACCCCATTCTATTCATGAATAGAAAAGTATTAAGTGGTAGATGAAAGACTAAGGATGCTGGAACCCCATATGTTTCATATTTGCAGATAGCAGCCATGATATTTGTTTTCTTGCTCTTTTAGATTTGTAGCTTCTACATTTTCATTCGGAGACTTACCCTTGAACTGAAATTTTACGTTAAAACTCAAAGCCTAAACCAAAACTTTGCTCAAAATCAAAGTGTAGATAAACATCTTACAGAAACACTGAGGAATCCAAGAGTTCTGTATAAAGCAGAGTATCTCTGTGTGGTGTTGACTCCACACTAGCTGATCTATTTTATTTTCTGTATATGTAATAAAGGTCCAATCTGAGAACATAAACAAATCATCACTGATCATACATACCAAAATCTGCATTTTAGAGCAAACTATGCTCAACATTATCCCATGCTTCAAAATTTCAAATAATTGTGTGCAGCCAGGAGCATTTTAGACAAATGTTCTCATATAATTTCAAAAAGAGCAAAAGTCCCCTTAAGCAGTATGGGCTTTTTGTGCCTAAAAAAATCACCACTTCTGCTTTGATTAATAAGAAGAATCCTTTAAACATTTTACAAGTTTCACCATGCATTATAGAAACAGTTGTGAATAATGCACAGGCAACCTTACTAATTTTTTTAAAGACAGTGCAGATTAAAGGCACTTGTGGTTTGTGGTTTCTTAGAGAGATTTTTTTGTTCTTTTTTTTTCAGTCTCTAACTGCCTCTTTCAAACTTCTGAGCTTTGTAAAGTCTCTTAAGCCTTAAAAAGCACTGATGATTTGCAAACTAATAACAATAATAAAATAATAACAATAACAACAATTAAAAAAGGCAGTCAAGAAGTCTTTTGTGAGGTTAGGAACTGGTCATCAATTTGAATTTGGACATGAGTCTCTAACAATGACAGTATTTTTAAAGTGTTTTCCAAAATATCAGACTTCTGCTCTTATTAATTTACTGCTTAATAAGTTACTTTCTCTTTCAAATCAAAACCTAGATCTGTAGAAATCCTCCTATTGCCTGATGTTTTCTTGTTTTCACTTGCAGTTTTTCCTGTAGTGGAGTTTTTGTGGTTCTTCTCATTGCTTTCAATTGATATTGTGATCTTAGAATCGTGGAATCATTAAGGCTGGAAAAGACCTCTGAGACCATGAGTCCAGCATTTGGCGTAACACCACCCTGACAGCTAAATCATAGCGCTAAGTGCCACATCCAATTGTTTCTTGAGCACTTCCAGGGATGGTGTTGTCTCCATCACTTCCCTGAGCATTCCACTCTTTCAGTCTTGAAATTCTTCCTGATGTCCAGCCTGAGCCTCCTCTGGCACAGTTTGAGGCTATTTCTTCTTGTACTGTCACTGATTGCCTGGGAGAAGAGTCTGACTCCCACTTCAATACAACTCCTTTCAGTCAGATGTAGAGAATGATTAGGTCTCCTCTGAGCCTCCTTTTCTAGGCAGCTAAACAGCCTCAGCTCCATCAGTTGCTCCTTACATGATTTACTCTCCAGACCCTCCACCAGCTCCATTGCCCTTCTCTGGACTCGCTCCAGCATCTCAATGTCTTTCTTGTAGTGAGGGCCCCAAAACTGAGCACAGGATTTGAGCTGCAACCTCACCAGTGCTGAGCACAGGAGGACAATCACTTTCCTACTCCTGCTGGCCTCATTATTCCTGATACCATTGGCCTTCTTGACTACCTGGGCACACGCTGGATCATGTTCAGCCGGTTGTCAAACAGGGCCTCCAGGTCCTTTTCTGCTGTACAGCTTTCCAGCCACTCTTAACAGGCGTAACAAGGCGCAAGTGTCAGAGTTTTAAGAGATGGGTTGGGGAATAATATTGGTTTACTGTCCCTAAACTAACCTGCTGGGTATTCGGGCCATTTGCCCAGTCAGTAAAATACAAATACTCTTTGGTTTTGTTTAAGTACAGTGTGCAGTCCTGCTGAAACAGGGATGCAGACTGCATGTCCCTGTATGCGTGCTCAGGAAAGTTCATCCAGATGTATATATCTTCACAGAATTTTAAAGAAAAATATTTGTCCTTAATATAATTTAATTGTTAGGTATGAAGCTTAATGCTTCTGAGGTTGCATAATTAGAACCTAAAGCCTGATGATCAGTGCAGTTGCTCGGTGGGAAGCCTTTGTTACATCTTAAGCTTACTACAACAAGTACAATCTATTTTTATCTGAAGACAATCACAAAAGGTAACAAGAGCTAATTAAAATAAGAACTATTAACATGAAAAAATATGTCAAATGGGAACCACTCCTCCTAATAATCTTAAAAAATGCTATTGAGTTCTGTGAATTCTTACAAAGAATTGATGCATAAAGTATGGCAGGAAAAAGAGGTGAAAAACATATTTTGCCTTCAAATCCTGCCCAAAGCCTTTATTGCTGTCCAACTTCACACAGTACCTCAGCTCTTCACCTTAAGTCAGGTTATTACTAAACTGAAAATAAACAAACGAATTTGGGTGAGAGCAGCTGCCTCTTGCTGAAGTATGTATGTACTGAGTGCCTGTTAAAATTCCACTGTGAATCCTCTCTCTTTTTTGAAGTATAAGCCAATTTTTACATATATATAAGCAGACTTTTAATTTTGAGCAATCCAACAAATAGTAAAGGTGGCAAATCCTAGCCTTACAAGGGCAAATATTTGCAGAACTTATACTTTTTCCGGAAGAATCTGCTCCCTCTAGGAGGCAGAAAGTGCTGCATTTTATCTTGGTCACTTTAAAATTCTTGTGAGGACTTCATAAATAAGTACGATGCTGATACTCCTATGTGGATTTCATGAGACATCACACAAAATTGTACTTTAATAATTTAGTCCCCACAACCAGAGCCTCGCAGTATGTGATTGATGTCATAGCTCTGGGCTTTGGACTTCCCAGGTAAGTAGGCTGCCAAAGAGAGTGACCAATCGAATGGAATGCACTGGGAGATGAATTAAGCCAAACACATTCTCATTGCAAGAAACGTCTGCAGAAAAAACTAAGTTGGAGAATGGAGGGAGAGAGAGAAGAATTCAATAGTGTGAATGAACTGAGAATTGGATGTGTGCTGCTGTCAATATATCCAAGCAGAGAGTGCATGATCTTTTTTCTTTACAGCCTGAGGACGCAGCATACGTATTATTGCAGTTATTTTTAATTCGTTTTCAGCACCACAGACTTCTTAAAGGTGAAAAGAACTCAGAGGGTTCCAAAAATAATTACAGAGTTTAGAATAAAAGACAAAAAAAATCATACTTGTGAACATAGTTCTCAGGGTATAACACCTAGAAAGAAAAAGGAATGTCCATCCTCAAATGAAACATGGCATTAATCTGGACATTAAGAGAAGTGTGTTATGTATTTGTTCTTGCCTAGAATTTTTCTAAGGATGGAACAAAAAACTTGGCTGAGTTATGTGAAATGAGATGGGCAATATACTGAAGACTGTAAATCCTGCCTTTCTGCTCAGTAGAGACAAGCTAAATCTTTCCATTTGAATTCAATTCTGTTATAATAGATAAGAAAAATGGCATGTGGGTGGAAAGATAGTCATTAAACATTGTATATTAGAAATCCGCTTATAATTAGAAGTCTGATTTAGTGAACATATTTATCACTGAAGACATTAACTACTGCAGGGTTTATTTGTCTTTTAATCAGGAACTGGACTGATAAGAATTAGATTGCCAGGAAACCATGTTCTTAAAAAGGAAATGGCAGATGGTATTACCAGGAAAATTCTGTATCACTCCCTACTATCAGCAGTATGAGTCTGCCAATGCTTTAATCTGATTTTTTTTTAATACACTGTGTAATGCCAGTGAGTACAAAGTTGACTTGAAGTACTTAGAATTACATTTAGCAACATATTCCCTGTCAGTAAATTACTTAAAAGAAGACAAACTGAAAATCATGTCAACTGATTCATAGTCAGTGGCCAAACTGCAATAAAACTTAAAGATGTGCTGTGAATAAACAAATAAATATGTATGATCAACCACTGAGAAGACCATAATGTCAGCTTCAGAATAATTCTGTAATCCACCTGTGAGAGCTGAGCCACCTAATTTCTTTCAGAAATATTCAAACTGTAAAGTTTACTTACAACTAATCCACAGCACATAAGTAATGTAGAGGCACATAGAACTTTTCTTTGCTCATTCACTGTTGTTAATCTACAAACATTAATGATCAGAAGCATGATTAAAATATTTTTTCTGCATTTAGTTACAACTCTGGTTAGTTTGAAAAAACATCAGCAGTTCAACTTGATAAATGGTAGTTTTGTCATTATAAATTATAGCTCAGAAACCTCTGCACCACATCCTCAGAAAAAGCCATTCCTATGTAGCTGCTGATTCACAATATAATTGGTTTTTATGATTTTATGATTTGCTAATGTTCCATGTTGTACCCATTTGTAGTGATCTTTGGGATTTGGTGGTTTGGGTTTTTAAGGTGTCATTCTTAACTTATAGAGATGATTCTATTGGTTCTCTAGTTAAAATTGAAAGTCAACGTCTTTCTTACAATTTTCAAATAAACTGCACGTCTGGAATGCAATTTGATGTTTCGGCAACCAGAAGGGAGTTTGAATCCAGCAAGGTTGTATGGAACTTGCTCTTCAAAAACTAAGATATATTAAAAGCCACTCCCTGTGCTTTACTGAAATAATCTTGGCNATTTTACACATAAGAAGTTTTAATAACTGAGATTTGAAGAATGGAGGAGGATGGCTTTTTCACTTTGTTGTTGTGTTGAAGGCCACAATGATTTATTAAGACACTGAGGGGAAGTGTGATTTACTTAGCTCATGTCCCTTACTTACAATTACACAGGAGTATTAAAATTCATATTGCCCAGAAGTGCACCTAGTCCTTGGTTTACATAGTTTACTGTGAAAGGAATAACTCCTGGGAACAGCAAAAGCACTTTTACACTCTTTTTCTTACACATAGGGAATTATACATCTGGTTTTTTGGGTAGCCTTTTATTGAATAGAGATTTAATTATTCAAACCACCTGTTCACTGGTTGGGATTAATATCTATTTATATACCCCAAGATTGCTGTGCACTTTCATATATGTATAATACAAAGGAAACTATGGCCCATAGTATATATACTTCAGGGATTCTTTTCTAAATGGAAGTAAATTGTTTAGAAAAAATAATAAAGCCGATCAGAGTTTTCCGTCCTGAGTTAGAGGTAAATTATATTCCTTGTTAGTCTTTTTTTTATGATGACACTCTGCACCTGCTGTGTAACAGATGAAATAGTACTAGAAGAGGGCATGTTTTTCTTTAACCTGACAAAAACCTGTTGAAATTTGAAACTCTCCTTTTCAAATTCTGTAATTATGTAGTATATAGTTAATAATTTGCATTAATCATATCATGGCTCAATTACATATCCTCTCTATTTGAGAAAATTATTAGAATGTGGAAATTTTCTCATACTTAGATAACATCCAAATCTGTGGAATTCACCTTTTCTGTGAAATATC
>VWZD01000793.1:272320-333057 GCA_013396695.1 Sakesphorus luctuosus | reverse complement strand
TGCTGAAAATTTCTGTTTGAAATCAGTTGGTTGTAACTTCACTGGTGAAATCTGAATAACTTACTAAAGAGTGGAATACTTTATTGTAATGTTTTAAAATTGTGATTAACCACTAAATCCTTTTGAAATTAATAAGAGTTTAATATACTCTTCAAAAAACAAACCATTAAAGTTTAATCCTAAAGCAGAATAGAATGCATTTTTTTACATATTAAAAGTGCTCATCAGTGTTTTGGGGTTTTTTATTTTTTGTTGGGTTTTTTTTTAGGCAAACAAAAACTCCAGTAAAAACTGTAACATTAGCAAGGCACATTTATTTCTAAAATTTCTCTTCAGAATAAGAAATCATTAAGCCTTGGCAGTCACACAGTGTTTTCAGATTTTTCAATTCTCTCTGCTACATTTTAAACCTAAAGTTTTCATTTTCTGTTTTTCAGCAACAGTTTACACCACTCTTCTGGGTTGTTGAAAATAGTTTTTTGTCGCAGAGAAAGCTAGATTCAGATAGTTTAATTCAAAGCAGGATCAAAATCAGTTATTAAAGTGTTGATTACGTTTAATTAAATTAGCTTTACTTAATGTCTGTTTTATAGAATGTTTTTCCCCTATACTTTCATTTTGTCAGTCTGTGAGCATGTTTCTGTCATGGCTCGGTTTAGATTTTCCTGAGCTGACTGAAATGACTCTGAGTGCAGAGTACTGAAGGCCTTTATCCTGAGAAAACATTTTCTAGATCAACACAGCTGCAGAAGCTACCCTGGAAATTCTTCCTTCCTATGTCCTTTTACCATATTCTATGGAGCTGTTCAGCATTCTTTCTGCTGCTACATATGGTGGTCTTTTAAGTTGCCTGTCTGGGCTGAACTGTGTGTGCTGTAAGGAGCAAGCCAAAGTATTTTTAGGACAACAGAATTGCTTTAAATCTGTCAAAATTATGTATCTAGTGATGTAGATAGAAGCACAAAGGCTTATGTAAGTAATTTCAGTAATCTTACTACACACAAACATTTTATTTAAATTTATGGTCATTTTGTTACTGAAATACTTGGGCCTGGATTTTGGCCATACAGAGAGAAATACTCACATTGATCAGATGATAAACACCAGAAGAAACTGCCTTTTTCATACCAATTAGACTTTGGGTTGAACAAGAAGGAATAAGGAAAATAGTTATACAAAACATTCATTTCTTTTCATAAGGTAAGTGATTTAGTCAGTAGTTACCTGCAACATGGATAAAGTACCAGCACTCATAGTACTGACTATGAAGTGAAATAAGCTTGATTTTTTCCAAATACAATACATTATTCTGTTTAAGATTCTGTAAAGCATTCACAAATTCTAAATGCCTGTCTTCTAACTGGATGATCACTTCAGTTGAGAGATTATGTGATCAACTTCTGGAACTAAATCAGACTGATCAAATTTACATAAGAAATTCAATAGTCTGTTTAAGTTTAGTGTTTTAAGGGCATCTTGCAGTTTTCAGTTAATATTTCCATGTTGAGCTCTATTTAAATTAATTTAATAAAATGTAAACTTTTTAAATTGTAAAATATGTTTATATATCTAAATGTTTTCTAAAATATTAATCAAACATTTTTAAAATAAATCTATCACAGATAAACACAGGACTTGATGTCCTAATTATCTGTTTGAATTTAAATAACATGGATACTTCAGTGGTAATGCACTACTATTGTTTGCAGTTGCTGTTTTCCACAGTTCTCACAACCAGCAGCACTGGAAAGTGGTTTCCTTCTCTTATCCTTGCTTAAATGTTTCTTGATTTAAATAAAGGATTAATGTTTGCCAAGAGGAAGGAGCAAACTTATTCTTCATTATTCCTAGAGTGAGTGGGAAAGAGAAAAATAAAGGAGAGAAAAGACATTAGAGAAGCAAAACAAGAAAATACCTACTGGACAAAGGAAAATAACTATAGAGTGATGGATTAGTATCTCATTCTCCTGTGACCTTTGGGTCTCTTAAGAACAGGACAGCGGTGGTCCTGTGACACCACTTAACTTTTCTGACATTGATAGTGGCAGCTTTTTAAACAAATAACTTTATACAGCACAGCTAAAGACTGGGCTTTTTAAACTGTGATCTGCAAAAAAAATGAGGATGAATGAGAAACTTTTGGAGGAAAATCACAGCTGAACGTTTACACCCATTTTCTAGCATCCATCAACCTGGAAATGTCTTTATATTAGAAAATATATCTCAAACAGTGTAATTGTATTTAAAGTACTTAATTTTTTTGTTTGATTTAAGACAAAAAAGGTATGGGAAAGATGGGACAATAGCCACTAAAGATGGATATTGTATTTCATGTACCCCCAAAAGAGCTAGTTTTATAGATGCATTTTAAAATGGACTTTACCATCTCATTCTAAAATGAATGCATGCAGTGTAAATCCCATGTTGTGGATGACAGAAGTTTACAGAAAAGGGGTTTCTCTGCTATTTTTAAATATTTGTTATTAACTTTAGTGAAGTAATCTAAATTACATTCTCAAATGCGAAAGTGAAAATCAACATCTATACCTCATCACATGGGAATGAAAACTATTGCTGCAACATGAACTAAAGCAGGTTTAAAATGTGGCTTTAAATTCTATGACATGATTTTACAAAGGTAGTCTTTGCCACCCCACAGGCTTTTCTTACTGTTCTCTGTATGGCAGAGATGGAAACAAGGCCAACAGCCTTTGGTTGAAGAGTCACGTGCAACAGAGCACTCTGTTTTCTACCCTTTCAATTATCTTCTGACAAAACTGAGTGTTATACTAGTATAACATTTTCTTCCTTATAATTACCCAGTTGCTTGGAAAACAAGACAGCTAATTACCATCTTAATTTCTCTGATATATTATATGATGGTTTATTAACATAATAAATTACATGGTGGGGATTTTAGTGCCAAAAATTACTTGGCTATACTGCATCAAATATTAAGGAAAAAGACCTGCTGCAGAGTGATCTGGCCCTATGTGACAGAATCTTTTGAAGAGATGATGTTCATCTCTTGTCTGCAGTTCAGAATGTCAACATCACTCATAGGATTATTATTTTTCGTTTGGTGGGGTTTTTTTGGTTTTGGTTGTGTTTTTTTGGGTTTTTTTTTTTTCATGCATCTGAGTATACACATAAAGGTGCAGAAGAAATTTGATTTGTAGATGTACAATGTGATGGCTAAATATCTGTGTGTATATTAGTTTTCAAAACTGCTGCATTGACAGCAATTTCATTCACATTAAAAATCCCAAATCTATACTTTGAAGCAACAAAATTACCCTAAGTGATGAAACCTGCCATTATTATGTATGATTATATCTTTATGGACGTAGATTAAAGATGGCAAATAATTAGATAATGCCTTTTAACATTTCTGAAAGGTGTCAGAGTTTAAGGTTAGGACCTTCCACTTAGAAGCTGTTAGCATTCATCACAAATGTGGTACTTCAATATTATTTTCAATTTATTTTCTAAATTATCTCAAGATATCTAACAGATGCAGTTTGCATAAATATCTAGAAAGCTAGGATCACAAATCAGCAGTCAGTTGCAAAATGGTTTAGTCAATTTAGATATCAATATACTGTGTTCTAACATATTTGAGCTCTATTTAACATTAATGTGTTCTTGGTGATCAGTCAGTAAAGTTACACATAATATTGTTGAAGACAGCCCCAAAGCTTCACATGCTGTCTAAGGTTATGGTACTTCTGCAGTCTTAATAAATCAGCCATTGAATAAGTTGGCATTGACCAAAGTCTATTCCAAAGAAGACTAACTTCCAGCACATTATGTAGAACATAGTTCTGCCACTATATCTTATCACTGTCCAAGAAACACAATTTTCAAATTTTCTTTTGTGGAGAAAATAATTTGAAATTCCATCCATTCTTTTGAGAATTTCTTGCTATATGGCTGAAATTTTCTGAAGTGTCAGCTAGATAATTCCTGAAGTATGAGGTGTATAATGGCAGTTTGTATTTTTTTAGCTGTGAAAAAGTACAAGAAATGGCTACCTTCTCTGTGGGTTCATATATTTATAGTTAGCATATAAAAACTTTTAAATATGTTTTGCCTACTGGAAAGTAACACATATAAATCAATTAGAAAATTATTTTCCAGTTAAACCCTTTTAAAATTCTAAATAACATTTTCAAATGCCTGTTGAGAACCAGCCTAGGATGTGGATTTTGCAATGTGTTCCGTTTTTTTATTTCCCCAAATGTAATGTGAGTACCTAAGGATTTGCTTATTTGCTGGTTGCTAGTACAGGTAATGGCTATCTCTTTTCACTCACTGGTAGTTAAAGGAGTTAAAGGCTTATCTCCCCCCAAAATGCTACTGACTGTGCATGGTCTGAGCAGTGTATGGTAAACACTCATTAGGTATAGTCATTAATGAACTTAATAATTCCTATGTTACAAATACGTGTTTGTAGTGAAATGACAGACATACAGATTTCTTTCTCAGTTTTGCCCTACTGCAATTGCTGAGATTGACATATGCCATCTTTATCAGAAGACTAAAGACATATGCATAATTTATTTCAAAACAAGAGACACTTCTGAAATCCCAGGAGTTACAATTAGTCAATAATTCCATAAAGCTAATTGATTCTGTTTTTCTTCCAGACATGGTAACTTTGCTTCTGTGACATAAGATACACAGCGCTCTATTTTTTTATTTTTTCTTTTATTTTCTGAAAAAAAAAAATACTTATATCACGTATGTGAGAGTCTTATGTCCCAGTCTCATCATAGTTCTTTCTCTCTTTGATTGCAAGTAAATACCAATGGAAATTGTCAGGTTAAAAGTTAGCAGCAGAACTGCTAGAATTTTCAGTTTATCTTAGTCTTTGATTTCTGTGAATGTTAACAGGTCTTTAGTAAGGACAGATGGACACATTTTCAAATAAGCTGCAGCAAAGTTCAATGTGCAGCAGTGCCTCAGCCTGAGGAGAGTCCATAGCTAGAGACAATTATCTAAGCCAGAACCCAGCAAACACATTGTTAAACAACTGAAAAAGGGTGTGCCAAAGGTGTTCATTTTACTACTTGCCTGAGTGTATTTGACATCGTGGAGATCTCTAAATGCATGAGGGTGTGAGGAATACGAACAATTGGCTGCAGCACCAAAACACTTTGTCATAGTGTTTAAACTATACATTTGCTTCCTGTGGCAAGAAAAGGAAAAGAAACCAAAGTCAGCACTATGGATACTCTGGAAGTAATGTTTTAAATTACTGGCTAGAGCTTTTGTCTGTATCTTTCTTCCTTCCCCCCTACCCCCATCCCCCCATCTCAACGTGAAAATAACACACCCATCAGAGTGTAACAGGACTGAGGTTTGGGGGGATGTGCCATAATTTAATCCTTTGCATAAAGGGAACACAGCTTTTCTTATGGAGAAAACTTCTGCATTTCAGTCAAGTTCTAAAGGTGATAAATAAAACAATATAAGTGGAAGTAATTTCAGGCTGGTTGATGCCTGTTAATTGATAGTTTTCAAAATCAAAGCCTGCAATTTTCCATTGCTATTCTTAGAATCTAAAGTGTACTGAAATGTTTTCTAATTCAGGCTATTATTAGGAATAGCTTCATTTTAACTGACATTATTTAATTTTATGTATAGATCCAATAGATTTATTTTGTCATAGGATAAAAACTGTTAAAGCAGCGCTTCTCAGCCAGTAAGACATGCCTTAGCAGTGAAGTGTTATGAAGACATAAAGCACTCTCTGTCCAAGAGGAGTGCTGAAAATAGTCATGTGTATTTTTAAAGTTTCTATTTTTTATGAGCCACTGATCAAACCAGATACAAGCACTAAACTATACGGTTTAAGTGTTGCAATGTGCAGGATTTTTGTGGACTGCAACCATACAGGAGTGGAAAACTCATATACATGTGAGAATGTTTACATTCTTACTTGAAAATATTATTTTTTTCAATATTTGAAATAGTTTTTATTGATGCCAAGTGCCTTTTAAGGCCTTGGTTTTGTGGAATTAAATATAGAATTTATAAATTTTAAATCCTGTATTGAGGATCTAGGTCTCTCTGTACTTGAAAGAGATGCTCCTTTTTGTACTAATAGATATTTTTTTTGTGGTTGACTAAGGCTGTCCAATCACATTTTGAAAATTCCATATTAGCCGTATAATTCTGATCTTCTTTCTACATTTATATATACACAATTAAGGAATGCTGGCAACACGTAAGAGAGAATATATTTTTTCTAAATGTTAGGTGACATCACTCACAGTTGACATAGGAACAAATGAGTATAATCTTCTTTATAAACATATGCTTGAAAGTGGCTTTATTGATCTCTGACAGCATTTCATCATACTTTTGTGTCTGTAATTCTTTATTTGATATAGTGATGGTAAACATGGGCTACCAAGTACCACGGGGCTCACAGTTTGCTCTAAAAAGCAACTGTTCCAAGGTTTATTGGACTGTCAGGTGTCACTGCCTTTGTCCAGAAGGTGTCTGCTGTCTGCTGCATTCTTCTCATGTGCAGCACACCTGGGTGTATTCCTCAGAGATCACTGACCTTTTACACTCTCCTGTATCTTACAGCTCCTTGTAAAGAATACTTTCTTAAGGGTTATTTCACTTCAGGAGGAGGCACATTTGTTTCTAGCATTTGAACTTCTCTCCAGGATGCTGCTTGGAGCAGTGCTGACCTGGTGCAGAGTGCTTTGCTGCTTCGCTCCTCCCACAGATTCTGTTTGTGTGAAGTTATTGGGTCTAAAGCACAGACAGTGAGGTCTCCACGAGCCTGGAGTTCTATCGTAAGAAGGGACCTAAAATGAAACAATTGTCAAGATTTTACACAAAAAACTTGGAGACTTTCTGGGTGTAAATTCTTGAACAGCAAAAGTGATGTTGGGATTATTCCCTCTGCAGAAAGAGGAAAGGGAAGTGGACGTACTGAGATTGGGGAAATGTGCTTCAACACTGAGTTTCCCACTCTTGAAAGGGAATTAACAGGATTGTCCAAGGCTAGTTAGCTCTGATGCCACCAGGTAATACTGTGCTAGATGTAGGAAATAATGATCACAGGTGTTTCTTTGGAAAAGATGTATGAATTTGTGGGCAAAACCAGAATTATTCCCATACTGCTTTTTGGTTGGGTTTTTGTTGTTCTTTTGTTTGGTTGGTTAGTTGTTTTTTTTTGTTTGGCCTTTGGTTATTTGCCTTCTCTGTAATGGCAAGTTCATGAATTTCATGAGTTTTTGTTGCACTGGTATGACATGATAGCTATTCATAAACTCAGTGTAGGTAGAGTCATGTTTATGGAAAGATCTTGTCCCTTACTTAAAAATATATGACGATGGGGAAGAAAATTTAATTTACTGTTCTAGAGATTATAATGCTTGTTAAAAAGCCATGCATGAAATGTTAAACCTTACCTTAAAGAAGCTGTTTTATTTCAGAGACTATTAATGATTTGCACATTAGTATATCACTGAAAATCAAGGAAAAATAAATTAATATCCCTAAAAGAGTATTTTACAGAAAGAGCTGTTTTCAAAATGGCCATTTACCCCAACATTTGCCAATCACTCTCAAAAGTTTATTTGCATTATATATTTTTAAATATTATTTTGTTTTAGACATTTTTAAGTAACTCTCTAATGCATTCTGCCACTTTATCAGATTCAACTTTTAACTGTGTTTTAAACGGTTATATAAAACTTTAATTTCCATTTTCTTATTTATTTTTAATGCTTATAAAATCTTAACCTGCCATCATTCTTATGAGCAATTTTGACATTAGCAATTACATATGTATTTACTGAATTAATATTATTTTTAACAATAGCGCCTCCCAACAGCTACAATCTCCTTTTGTAAGTTTTTTCGCATTACAGTCTTAGGGTATGATTCAGGTTCAGCTTTGCATTTCCAGTAAGAATGCTTGTGCAGAATATAGGGAAGGACTCAGCCTGTTGTATGTTCTATCATAAGGCAATTCCAGGAAATGTAGGGACTAGCTAAAAATGTTCTTTGCTGATTAAAATTGTCAGTTCTGGATATGCCTGCCCTCATTTCCTTAGTGCAAGATACCAGCTTCTGCTTTGGCTTCTGTGTTGCAACTGTCAATGAAGGAAAAAACCATCTGTGACCTGTTGAAAACCATATTAAAGTCAAAGATACTTAATAATTGGTTTCTCAAGTAGCATCAAATTTTTAATTCCTTTATTCTATTATTCAAAAACTAATTAATTTTGGCTGTGACTATTTCTTTAGAATATGGTAATAAATAATGTAGCAAAACATGAGGGCAACTACTTTTAAATACCAATTTATTATCTATCTATCTATCTGGTCCTGCTTTACAGTTTATCTAAACAGTAGAAGCAATACTAAAACTATACAAGTAATCCTCCAGATGTGAGAAATAGGAGTGTAAAGTTTCATGTGAAGGCAGTACTTGAAAGATACCCAATTTTGCCACTACATATAATTAAGCGCAATATGCATAAAGTTCTCACACATCAGATTTCTGACTGACTTTTTTGTAGTTTCAGGAATCATTTCGATCAAGAAGGCAGAGGTTTTATTTTGTGTACACACGTATACATGCATGTGTACGTATGGGTCCATGCATAGCTATTAGCCTAAATTTGGGTTGAAAAAATAGACTAATCTAATAGAACTAGAGAAACTAATACCTTGTATGCCACTTTACATATTCATGTGACCTCTTTCTGAGTGAATACCCTTGCACACCTACCATGCTCTTTGCATTATTGCGATTCAAAATACTGTCTTCTAATAAATAGATAGTTAAAATGCTCTTTAAGTGGGTCTGAAGTTCCTTGCTACATGTAGAAGTGTCACAGTGTAGTCTTGAGAAATTAAAATTCGTTGTTGCTTAAGGGCCTCAGTAGGCTGGTGAGATTCTCCCATTTTCTAATCAACTGGGGTAGGTTTTTCCTTAGGTTTACTGAAATAAGCTGTTATTTTTGCAGAGCATGTGATTCTTGAAACATATTGGGGGGCAAACACAATTTTTTAAAGCAATTTATTTTAAATCAGAAAAATCATAGCAGTGATATGTTAATTGGAGAGGCTTCAGTGTTAGCAGATATACTGAGAAAAGTCATTTAGTGAGAAAAGTGTAAGCAAAGCAATTAAATTTGCATAAGAACAGCAGCAGAATAACACAACTCTAGAGATAACTTTATAGGCTTCATATGTGCTATGCATACCTATTCTAGAGTGTGTGTATGCATATTTTAAGATTCTAAAAAAAATGAAGAACCAGATGACTCAGCTCGGTAGCTGAAGAGAGAAATACGTCATGAATCAAAATGAGGCATCTCGCTGAGGCCGTGTGTGCTTGTAGTTCCTTTATTTTGCATCCTGTGTAGCCAAATAATGATGTTTTTTTCAGGACCATTGATCCATTGTCTTTATCATATATGGCTCTAAAATCCATGATTATCAGTTCAGAATGAAGCATCTAAATAACACAATTTTTGAAAATCTGCCAGCAATTACTTTTAAAAGTTCTTTGAGGTGCTCAATAAGTAAAGTTTACATTTTTGAGATGACAGACATCAAACACAATGGTCCTACACTAGGAATCCTCTGTGCTGTGACAAAGCAAACATGTTTATGGAACCACAAATAATTGATATTTTAATTTTTTGCCTTTTCTATTGGACATACAGGTGGTCCAGTATTTGGAGTTGAGTTAAAAGGAGCAAACACAGATCTCCCTGCTCCAAAGAACCCTTTTGGCATTACTTTTTTGTCTATGATCCATTCACACATCAAATCAGAAATACAGAGAATTTCTATAAATTGCTATCTTTTTGTCACATTATATGTCAGTATGTTTCCAAATACCATAGACAACTGTTTCCCCAGAACCAAAATATCCTGCAATGTCTTTACATTTGGTGTATGCATGTGCTTTCAGAATAGGGTGTCTGTTTCATATTTTTCCAAATTAAAACCAAACCAAAACAAACAAGAAAATCTTAACTTGCTGAATTGGTGTGTTGCTGGGATTTTTCTCAGAAATGTGAATGCATTAAAGACCTTTCAAGTCACAGAATTCCAAACTGTACTTACTAGTTTAAAGAGAAATATTTTAGTAGAGTGGTGAAAGTGTAGAATTGACATAGTTTTGTTGTATTGCAAGTTATTTAAGGAATTGTGTCTATTACACAAATCATTATTTCACTTGACACCTTGAAAGGATTTCGTATTTCGGACCTGGCATGGAATTTCTATAGTGAAGGACAGATTTTTAAAGAGGTGTGATGATTTCAAATGAAAGGGCTAACACTAAAAATCTCAGTAACACCATAATCTCAGTATACTCTTGCATTTCCTATCTTAATTTGTTTGGAAAGTAGGAAAAGAAAAGTTTGCACATTTTTGTATGGATTAATTTCAGTACCTGCCATTTCAAACAGACAAGTGGAGTACAAGTGATCTGTGTCAGAAACCTCCAATATTTCCTGCAATTGTCCTTGGAAATTACTTTTGATTGTTTCTGGGTTGTGAACTGGAAATTTCATTAAGTTGCAAGTTTGTGTAGAGTTAAAAAACTAAAGGAAGCATTCTGTTGTATATCTGTACTAGCAAACGGTTCGTGAAGATACAACTTTTGTGATGACTGAAACTATGACTGTGGAAACCACTCATGTGCCTTCTACATACCCGGCAGAGATCCTTCACCTTCTTCAGGCCTTGTCCGACGTAGAAGAGCGCCTTAATTCTCCTGTTCTGCAGGCTAAGGATTGTGAGGATCTCTTCAAACAAGAAGAGTGTCTCAAGGTAAGATAAAAATATTTTCTTTGCAGTGGTTGGATTCCGTGTTTTTGGGCTTCTGTATATTGGCAGCCTGCCTTCATTTTGAGACATCTGTTTTACAAATTCTAAACCCCCCTCTGTGGTGTGTGCATATATCGGTGTTTATATGAAGGCTCATTAGTACAGAACCAAGAACACTGAAATGTTTATTTATTTTTATCTGTTTCACCTGTATCTGGAGGACAAGAGTGTTATGGGATCTGCAAAGTAAATCCTTGAATGGGAGAGAAAGGATGGAGAGGGACCACCGTATATTTAAAGATAGAATTTTTATTCAAAGATTTGTTTGTGTGTGGATAATAGGAAAATCTCTTCACCAAAATGGTTATTAATTGTTGGAACAGGCTGCCCAGAGGAGTGGCTGAGTTACCATCCCTAGGGGCATTTAGAAGATGTGGAGAAGTGGCTCCTAAAGACATGGCTCAGTGGTGGGTCAATGGCATTGCTGGGTCAATGGTCGGACTCAGTTTAGATCTTTTCCAAACGAAATGATTTAATTATTCTGTGGTTGATAAGTTAAAGTAATTACTAAGTAACCCTGTCCACCACACCCCATCTTGGCTGCTTTATTTTAGTGTATGATTTTTTAAATTATTTTTATTGGAACAGAAACAAAGCCAAGTAAAATTTAGCTGTTGCATTCCATGTTAGACCAAAAAAGCTTGAAGTCGGATTGCCTTATTAGCTAAAGAGAGAATACTGTCAAATAGGTAGATAATATAGTGAAGAAAAAGCTAATTCAGTATCATAGTATGACTTTAAATGTTACGGTTTGGTTTATTCAATGCTTGCAACAGTGAAATACTTTGAAATTGGTGGAATTTTTCCAACACAGAATTGACATAAGAGTGTAAGATTAAAGTTGTAAGCCTAAGTAGATGAATGAGTTATCATCTTTTGCAGAATAATGTTTGTACAAGGAAAGCCTCGTAAAAAATCATGCTCAAGTGCTGTATATAATTACAGCAATTCCAAATTGTCATCCAGCATGAAGAGAAGACTATTTCTATTTTTCTGTGATTATTTTGGGAAAGGAAAGGTTTTAGAAAAAGTAAATATTAGCCTAAAGAGGCTGGAATTTGCCTACACTCAGCTATATGAAAGAAGCTTAGAGAGAGAATCAGGGCAGTGGCTCTGGCAAGGTTCTCTGGATTTCTCTCTGTAGAAGCACATTTATCTCTTCCCCCACCAGAGGAAATTAATAAAACCACATCCATATGCTGTCATTAGCTCATGTAAATCCCATTTATAATTCTTATACATTTATAAATCTTAGACATTTGAGGCATCTGTATAGAGACACATACATGTGCACACAAATATTCTTTCTTATTAGGTCTTGAAAACTGGGATGTTCTCAGTTTCCCAGAAGGACAGTATAGTACGAGTAGTAAAGCATAACAGTGAAGTCTTGGATCAAAGGAAGCATCTAAATGATAATAGGACGATGCAAAATGACAATAGGGTGTTTCTTTTACCTCTTCTGATTTGGTACTGGTAGGTTAAAGTCATTCTGAGTGTTGAAGCACACAACATGCCAATGTTATTGTAATTTTTCACCATAAACAATATCTTGTGCACAAAAGAAGCTCATGGCCCGTGCTAATAATGGCTAATGAGCCCCTCCTTGGTCCTTGTTGATGAATCTCCATTCTCTAATAGATTGGACGGAGAAACAGTGGCCTACCCCAAGCAGTTTACTGGCAACTGACTTCCTGTTAGTTCTTAATGCTTTACATTCAGTCTAGCCTAATCTGATTTATATTTAGAACTAATCTGCTGTTCACCCACATATATTTGGTATTACTGGGGTTGACACCAACTATAATAGTATTGATTATTGAGGTTACAAGTAAGTACTGCCATAGGCTTAATTTAACTGAACTATTAAATTGTTATGAGATGCATTTGTGGGCACAGTTCCATATTCCTCCCAAATAAATCTCTTAAGAGGAGGCAAATGGATCTTGCACATTCGTGGGCTTTTGGAAGGGTATAGTTTTGATCTGAGCCTGCTTAATGAATATTTATTTCCAAGGAAAAGCATCCATCATTGTCATTATCCTGCAGTAAAAACAGAAAAGTAGTGCATAAATTGTTCAGCAGCTGGTTGGGAAAGGTTTGAAATTAAATTGTGGTTGATTTTTTTTCCTGACAAATTTGCATGAATCAAATAACAGAACTGTCATGAATAGCTTTGTGTTTTAGAACCGAGCTTTTTAATTTTTTCCACTCTCATTCTGAGAGAATTCATTTTAATTAATCTTTAAAGAGAAAAAATAAGCTTATTTACATGAATTGGGGGTAACAGCATTGAATATTTTTCTCTAAAGTAAATATGATTGCTCATTATCAAATAGGATAAATATTGAATGCAAATTAAAAATTGCTAATATGAATTGTCATAGATAATTCAAGCACTGACTTTTTATATCAAAGGCACGTGAAATAGCAGTATATGATATTTTACAGCAAAAATTTGATAGCTTCTAACATTTAGTAAATGGTAATGCTTTTGTGAACACATTTAGTAAATCTACTGAAACTCAGGCATGTTGTTCTCTTCATTTTAAGCCTTAGGGAGTGAAAAGATCAGAAAGAAAAACTAAATATTTTCACTTTACCACATGAAGTCAGCATTGCAATGTTTTCACTATCCTATCACAAGCTCTTTTACGTAATAGGACATATAGTACCTCAGTTTTTCTTCATCACTGTACTTACAGTATTAACAAACCATTTTAAATATTATAGTTCTGTCAAAGAAGAAACTCAAGCTGATTTTTGTGGAAAACCGTGGTTCCTAGATCAATGGATTAGTCAATTTGGCCTGATATACTCTCAAAATACAACTTTTATTTTAAGTACAAACATTACGGTACCTTTCTGTGCTACTGATGATGTTCATATTGATGGAATTCACAATCTTTGAGTTACCCCCACAGAAGTAATTGCAACTCCAATGGATTTTATTGCATGATCAAATATAGGGAAAAAAATGCCCATATAATTTAGTTAATTATCATGCCTTGCAGTGGATGTTTCAGATATTAAATGAAGGTAAAAATTGCATATATTCAACTTAATCTGCTGATATTGCTCATTCTATGAGAAAGTTTTCCTGTGTACTGAAGATGTCATGCAAGCTACTTGACTTCTTCAAGATCTGGATTGTCTAGTGGGAGATGTATATGCTGATATAAATACATTGATTAAACAGATAATTAAAATTAATACATATTTCTGTTTGCTAACACATAGCAAAAATAGGTCTTCAAAAATTAAGCTGTGTACCTGGAGTAATTTGCATTTATAGCTATATGTGAGAAAGCTCTTAGTAGAATTTCATGATGAGAGTCATTGTCCTAGCCATACTCCTGCCTATTCATTACTTAATTCTATTAACTTTGAATTCAAAACTTATTTTCCAAGGCAACTCGCTTTATGTAATTAATGCTCTAAACTTGTTGTAGGGCCCATGCAAATTAGTCTTTCCTTTTTTCTATATTTTCTTTAATATTCTTAATTTTGGCAGGAACATCTTATTGTAGAATATGATTATACATTTAGCTATAATATTTTTCAATGATGTAACAATTTTAATATGGAAAGCCATCTGGATCTTTGAGAAACAGCTTTCTTGTATATGTAACTTCTTGCATAATCGCTCTGACAATTCTTTTTCTAGATCAACTTCTTGTGCGTTTCCTGTAGGGTCCTTGTTTAGTTCATTAAAAAAAATAGGTTGTTTTCTGTTGTTGTTTCTGAAACATAGATATTTTAATGTTCTGATTTATTTTTTCTCTTCTGTTTTTTCTTTATTTGGTAATTCTTCACTTACTGACATAACAGGGTTTTTTACGTTTTCCACTGTGTATTATTTCAGAATATAGGGAGTTTACTGTATGCATTATACATCTATGATTCTGGCAGCTAATATCCCCATTCAAAATGATTTATTAAACCACTAATACCCATGCCAGCTATTGTAACTCATAATTCTATACAGATTTTAAAATCGTCATTAATTCATGGAATTTTTCCAGCTATCCATGAGTAGTAACAACTGTGCTGTTACTGGTTTTCATGTTAGTGCAAAAAACATGGAATATATTAATGAATCTGCAATACATATAATTATAAGGCATTATTCTACAAATGTTTGGAATGACAAAAGTGTATATTTAATTTTGCACACTGGAATATGTATTTGGTGTGTATTAAGTGAAACCTTATAACGTGAAATGCAGAGTGGTTTTCTGCTGCCGCTCAATAAAACCCAATTAACCATAACTTAGAACTGAGGGTGCTCACATGCACTCTCCAAATAGATCTGTCAGTAACACTGTGCTTGGTGACAGATTTGTACACAAATAGCCAAGGAACTGAATTTTTACAGAAAGTTTTCTTTTTCTGGCAGATAAAGACAAATTCCAGGTAGTGAAAATGAAGTGGTGTCTAAGTCTCCAGCACTCAGATTTCTCTTTTAAGAGCAATGAGATGGATCATTCCCTAAAGGCTACTGTCACTTCAACTGCTAATGATTTTCTGTTATCCCTTTAAAAAAAAAAAAAACAACAACAAGCAAAAACAAACCAAAGAAACCCAAACAAACAACAAACAAAAAAAACCTTAGAGCTTTGTGCACTTCTGTTAACCATGTTACACAATCTCTCAAGGCACTATTGATAACTAACACTTGAAGCTATTCTCTTCAGTGTGAAAGATGGGGTATTTGTGTGAGATACCTGAGTATGTGCATACATATATATACAGGATCCCTTTTTTTTTTTCTCTTGGTCCTTCTTACATTAAGTTATAGAACATCAGCTGTATTATCTTGCTTTGTCTGTAGCAGCTGTGCTTTAAACAAAAGCAAAAATCTGACATAGAAATTGTATACTCATTGATAGACCCCTAGCTTTGAACATTAATGGATGTGTCACTTATCAATTCAAAATCCATAGATGTATTTCAGATGTTTTTAATAGTTAGCAAATTGTTCTCCTTGGTTAAAAAAACCATACAATTTCAATACAGATAGGCACATATATTACTCTTCATTCTAAAACATATCACACTAAGTGCCCTCTTGGTGGCTGAAATGAGCTGATATTCAGATCTACTGAGAAGTACTTAATTGGAGTGCTTAAGTAAGTCCTGGCAGCTTTGAACATTTCAATTATATTTTCTCCTGTTCTTTAATTATACAAATTTTTAGTCATTGTTGAGGTTTTGTGGAAATGCTACCTGCTGTATTCAAGGGATATAATCTTGGACGCATTTTATGGAGGCATTTTATGTTTTTATCCTCTGATGTTTCTTATATTCAGATTAATAACATTGAATACCTGACTCATCCATGGCCTGAGTGTGTAAAACAAAGGTTCAGGCAGACCTGAGTAAGAAATGCTGAGTGTGAGACATTATGCTGGGAAAGTCAAATGAGGTTTGTTGAGTGATGGCACAGACCCAGCCAGATTTCACTCTATTTGATGGATTGCTGACAAGGAGGAAACATGTTCCTTATTGTGAATCATCCCAGAGAGAAGACGTCTATCATTTCCTTTTTATTTATAAGTATTCATTTAGTCTTCTAAATATGTCACAATTCTCAAGATCGATGCATTCTAGCTACTAATCATAAGGGGCTTTATGGAATGTTCCTATAACCTTCCCCTTCTCTTCCCATTACTTTCCTTTTTTTTGTATTTTTCTTTTTCTATTTGTTTTTCGTTTTATCTTTTCTTTCTTTTTCTTCACCTTGTTTTTTATTTTTTCTTTCTTTCCTCAAAAAACAGCATGTTATAGTATTTACAGCCCTAGGGCTTTAGGAACCCAGAGTATTTTTTTTTTTTTGAGGTTGGGGAGTGAGGTATGCAATTATTTCAGTGCATTGCCTTCACATTTCTGTAAGGAATTCAGCTCTTATAATTTACAAAAGAGTGTAATGAAGTGTTATAACAATAATTAGTTATAAAATTATAATGACATTTTGTCACTTCAAGAGTTACTCAGACTTTGTATTAAGTGCTTACTGTTTTTAAAATATTTATCCAGCAATTTGGGGGAGAAAATTATTTGGATGATTATCATTATTTCCCTGTCACTTTATATTTGTACTACTAGTAATATACCATAACACTCCGTTATATACTTGCTTCTAAAATACTGTTTTTAAATCAAATTCATTGCAATACAATTGTAGAACATATGAAATGGATGATGTTTTTATCAATTAAAATAATATTAAAACCCATTCATAGAAAAGAAATTCATAATACTGAAAAAAAGAGGAAATGCTAATTATAGTCTACATGGATATATTAAACATGTCTTCATATAGAAAAATCAGGAGTTAGAGTTAGAAGTCAAATCAACATTTGGAGCTGACATATATTAGACTAAAAATCTTTAAGAAAGGCAGGAGAGAGAGAACGCCTCCCTGCTCAAGGACTGGGAAATACTTCAGTTTAGTTCAAGCTGTCCATGAAGTCTATCTGATTTCTAATAGCTTTCTAAGACTAACAACTTCTTCCTAGTAGCTGCACACATCTCTGCAGCAACCTTGTGTATACTAAAGTTTATATGTTCAAGGTTATTGGTAGAGTAACACCTTAAAGTCTGCATCAAAATTAGTACTATTTGATGCAGTTGTAAAATGTTAGGATAGAGTGTCCAGTAACTTGGAACAAATTGAAAATGACTGTTTAGTTTGATTCACACAAAGGAAAAAGAATGAACAACCAAAACAAAAAATTCATCAGTGTTAAAAAATGAAGTAGAGCAATGACAGGAAAATAGTGGCAGATGGGTAAAATATAAGGCACAGTACAAGCATTATATCAGTTATTATACCTGTTTTTTGTGAAACTGATATTATTATAAATGTTATTGCTTTATTAGCTTTTTCCACCACTTTCTTTTGCTTATAAAAAAGTAATTGTTATTTATAAAAACAATGTTTTGTTTTTATTTTTTAAAATCTTGATTTTACAGAGCATTAAAGATAGCCTGGGAAGACTGCAAGGTCGTGTAGAAATTATTCACAACAAGAAGACATCGGCTTTGAAAAGTGCCACACCAAAGGAAGCAGCAGATATACAAGAAAAGCTGACCCAGCTCAACTTCCAATGGGAGAAAGTGAACAAGATGTACAGGGAGCGACAGGCGTAAGTAACTTTTAAAAATTGCTGTTTCTGATGGATCCATGAATATTTGGCCTACTGTTATTTTTTGCCAGTGTTCTTTTTGTGGGGATACCTTTAAGGTCACAAACAATATTTTCTTGTAATAAGCATAGAACATTTATAGGGAATTGTATTTTAATTTATAAGCATTTTTGTAAAAAAATGTTGACCAGATACCACTTGCATTGGACCCAAATCTGACATCATATTGCAAGCATATTCCTATGTCATTAGGGCGGTCCCATGGCGTAGTGGAGAGTACTCCCGACTCCAGCTCCTGGGTCGCGAGTTCGAGTCTCAGTGTACGGACCGCCCCCGGCAGTTCAATGCCTCCCTGCCATCCCATCCCGTCAGATCTCGGATGCGAAGCAGGGTCAGCCCCGGTTAGTACCGGGTGCTGTAGATAGTCCTAAGGACCTCAGTGTCACTGTCCAAGCTTGCTCGGCCGTGGCAAATGAACCTTAGGACTTAAACGGTGGGGCCAGCTCTGCGCACGCTGTGCCTCACCTAAAAAATCCACTGCACAGGCTCGGAGGGCACACCCACGTGGGGTGAGCCCTTCCCAAATCTTCGTTCGCGAAGATTGGCCAATACCTATGTCATTGTAAACAACATACTCTTACCCTGAAATAGTTTTAGGCATTTAGTTTTTTGTACATTTGTTATTGATTTAAACTTTGAATATGTGATGGATGCATCAGAGTGAAATCCCTTTTAATTGCTGAGGATTTGCTAGTTTGAGGAGCAGTTCTCACTTTATATCTGAGAAGCATAGCTAGAATTGTTAGCAGCTCTGAATTTGATGTCATCTTTTTCAAATTTTGTGTATTACACTTCAAGAGAAGTATAGAAAGGCATTAAAATTAAATAAAGCTGTGATCTTCTACAGCATAAATTTTTTTATCTCCTTGTGTATTATTTCTGATGTTTTTAATCTGGGAATCATATTATGATACAAAATATAGCCAACCTTATTTCATATTTCAGGCATGGCTTCTGTTTAGGAACACAGCAGACAGAGGCCAGCAAACCAGAAAACTTATTTGTGCTCTGTAGTAGATGGCCAATGTTTACAGACTTTGGCATTATGCAGCAAAAGAAGAGTTTATACTTCCTCTTACTTTTTTAATTAGATGATATTTCAGATATTACAGGCAGTGATACAGAAATTGCTGCCATATGTGGGATGTACCTTTTTTTCCAATAGGAATAATTTAAGACTTAACAAAAAAGTTTTCCTTAGATAAAAGTCATAGTTTTGAACATTTATGGAATTACCACAGAAAAGTCCTTGACAATTCTTCTGAGCATCTAAGACATGAATCTGATAATGAAAATCATTATATATATATATATATATATGCATTATAAATATTCTGCAAAAATGAACTTAATGTCCAAATAATTATTGTGCTGTACAGTAGGATGAGATAGGATTCTAGATGGATAAGCAGTAACTACAATTAAGTAGAAGAAAAAAAAATATATTTCACGAACTGATATTGTCCTGAAATCCAATACTTGATAACTTTTATAGGTTTTGTTTGTTTGTTTTGAAATATTGGTAAACAGCTGTCACTTTGCAGATTTGTCTAGACATATTATTTCCACTGTTAGCCAGTCACTAGCTTTCACTTTAGATTGATGGGGAGAGAAGAGAGAAAAGCTTAAAAAGACAGTAATCGGGGAGAATTATAGTAAAACATCTCATTCATTAGTCTTCATGTGATCTCTTCTTTATCTCAAGATTTAAAATCTGATAAGGTTTAAAAATTAGTCTATGCCTATTTTTTTTTTTTTTTTTTTTTAAAAAGCAAGCCTGGTTCTGGTGCAGTAAGGACAGTTCTTGTTAGTCATGATGCCATGTACAAAAATGAAAGATATTAGAAACAAAGACTGAAGCAAAGATGCTCACAAAAATAATAAATCCTGGGTATATTTGCTGTTGTGCTTTTGCAAGAGACCAGCTTTGTCCGAACTGCTACTGCTTTGGTAGACCGAGCTCTGAGAAACCTTTGGAACCTCCTCTATTACTGTTTTAGTTGTGTAATCTCTGAGACACCCTTGGAGTCTCCTGATGTGCATTTTCTGCGACTGGAGCATAGCAGGAAGAGTGCTTTACTCTTAGCTGAAAGCTTGGACTACATCTCTGACACTTAATTATTCCTTATTTAGACTATAGTGGTATTTAGCCAGCAGCAGAAGTCTTGTGAGGTGAAATGAATTAGTGTTTGTCAAGTATTTTGAGGTCATCAGATAAAGGCACTAGAAACTGTAAAGTATAATTACTGTCCAGCTGACTTTTGCCTGGGGGAGTTCTCTTTTATGATGGACAGCAATTGAAGGTGATGATAAGCTTGACAGCTGTCTGGAATCGCATGCCTTTTTTAAAAAAAAAAATCTTTTGTTTGTTGTGTCAGTCTTATTGTGTCACTCTTTCAGAGGTTTTCTTTGAACTCTCCATGATCCCTGTAGCTTCTGCTGTTTTGTGAGGTGCATTTGTACTACACAGGAGTGCTGGGGAGGAGGTGAAGGAAGACAATATGGCCTTTAGCATTTTACTTCCAGCGGTTTGTGTCTGTAAGGGGTGAAAGTATCAATGTAAGTCTGCCCTTGAGACATGGATGAAGCTGTGCTTATGAGATATGCTATTGATGATGATGGTTTAGGACAGTTTGGGGATTATTATTGGAACTGTCTTGTTTTCAAGGGAGCGTGTCTAAGGGAATGTGAGTATTCCATGTTTGAAAGGTTACAGAAACAAATATACTGTAACTGTGTTTGTTTCTGAATATTGGTTTAGGAAATCAAATGCTTCAATAGCATGGAAATGAATATTTAAGTAAATGAAAAGTCAACTGTCATGATGACAGATGGAAGAACAAAACAGCTTTCTTTACCCCTGTAGTTACCTGCAGAAAACCTAGTCTAAATCTCATAGAAACCATTAGAAACATTTATGTTGAATTCTGTTGTGTAAAATGGGTTTCCTGGGAGTCCTGATTCATATCTAGATATTTTGCAATTGACTTTTAATTAGAAATCAAAATAACTTTTTGTTTGCTTTTTAGCAGACATTGTCTTCCCAGGACATTTATGCCTCAGTCTTGCTTCTGTGAACATGTGCTCCCTAAAAGTAACATTTCTAACCCTGCTGAAAATCATTGAATCAATCAAGTGCAACAAACTTTTCCAGAATAGACGGTAATTTAAGATGTTTCTATAGCAATTGCAAGTCACTCGCAGAGAATGTCAAAAAAGTATTGAGTGTAAGGCAGAAAAAAAAATAGAAAAATACTCAAAAGAATATAATTTAAAAGCAAAGTACTAACATCTTACTAATATTGTAGACCTTTAATATTTTGGAATCTGTTTCTTGATCAGGAATTAAAATTCTAGTGAATGTCTCATATTAAGTGAGGCAACTAATTTTTGCCTTTTTCACATCTCATTTAAGAATTATCTTGGGCATACATCATGGACTACTCATCTAATTAATCTCAAATCCACTAAAAATTAAATGTTATGAGGGAACGCAGGAAAGTTGATATATCTTTACAAAGTGTTGCTTGATATTTCTGAAATGTGTAAAAAAGTGATATGCCAATCGTATATAAAATAAATGCAAATGTTTAATAATGATCATTAAAAGAGACTGATAGCTGTATAAAACTCGCAGACAACTAGAAATTTTTATAGTAACAAGAGCAAACCATAAAGAACTAGTAAATAGGCTTATACTAAGAATTATTTTCATTTCTGGACAATGATATAATAGCTACTTCTGAGTCTTCAGGTCTATAACTACCTGAAGGGAAGTTCTAGCCAGGCAGGAGTTGGTCTCTTCTCCCAGGCACTCAGCAATAGGACAAGGGGGCACGGGCTCAAGCTCTGCCAGGGGAAATTTAAGTTGGAGATCAGAAAAAAATTCTTCACAGAGAGAGTCATCAGGCATTGGAATGGGCTGCCCAGAGAGGTGGTGGATTCCCCATCCCTGGAGATTTTTAAATGCAGATTGGACGTGGCACTGAGTGCCATGATCTAGTTAATGGACTAGAGTTGGACCAAGGGTTGGACTTGATGATCTCTGAGGTCTTTTCCAACCCAATCGATTCTATGATTCTATGATTCTATGAGTGACCTTAAATTAGCTTGTTAAGACCTAATGGAAAACACTTACTATACATAAGGAATTGATTCATTGTCAGAGCAATAATATNAGACTAGACACATTACTTTTAGAGAGAAAAAATTAGGGGTGAATAATCTTCATCTAGAAAATATAACAAAATAAAGAGTTTAATTTATATCTGAGCGTGTTGTTATATATCTCTTTCACTAAGTCCAGTCAGCATTTCTTTGTTCCTTGCCTTAACTCTGGCAAAGTGAATGACAAAAATGAATGTTAACTGGCTTTGTTTCAGTACAGGCAGAAAAGCAACTGGTGGGAGGCTTAGGTGTTTTGTGAGAAAGTCAGAAATAGTGGCTGTTCTCTTATGTCAAGGCATCTGCTCATGTATTTCTGATGAGGTTGTAAGTCTTGCTACAAGAGTTGCCTTTGGGCTCAGGATTCAAGGTGAAAGTGAAAACCACAACAGATCAGTTCACCCCCAATGAGAGAAGAAAATTATTTCCTTTTAAATGTTTATCTCGAAATAGCTACCATGCCTTAGTTGCATGCAGGGTAGTTTTTTTCCCTAGCTTTCTTTCACAGTGACTCAAATTGTTCTTTTAGATTTTGAAAAGGGCAATGTATAATCCTTGACTCTTACAGCCAACATTAGTTGTTAATTTATTTCCATTCCCTGCTTACAGTATAGAAATACTCTCTGTAGCAGTTGTTTTACAGTCAAATTCTTGCAACAGATTTGCCACTTAATTTGTTCCCATAATATCACACCATCAAGGTAGTGCTTTTGTAAGTTTCACTGATTGCCTAATTGCTAGCAAATAAGTACAAAATAATGTATACTAAGCAGGTATAATGAAATTTTTTACTATGGACAGTCTAGATAGGTCTTTCTGCCAATATTTATGATGTAAAAACCCCAAAATATATAGAATATTTTTGTGGCCTAGCTTATAACCAGAAAGATTTGATTAACAGAAAAAGCTGGAAAATATTTTACTTTATAAATACCCATAAAAATTTCTCTTTTCATAGGGAAATATATATAAGATCATCTTCTAAATGGAAAAACTGCTAGTGTTATTTGTTAAACTTAAAAAGCAAAGTTGAGGCAGGAAGAGAAATAACACTGTACCTTTTGGAAAGAGAGCTATGTTTGTTAAATCACCGTTATGTGGTAGTTTTAGAGTTTAAAACAGAAAATTCTTGGTATGGGAATTGAAGGTGCCTGTATTGTAACATGAGGTGAAAACAACCAATTCATATTTTTTTTTAATAAGTAGCAGAGATCATCTGTGAAAGTGTGTCAGCTGAAAAAGAATCTTGTATGTTTTTAAATCACCAACCTTCAAACTTGACAATTAGCATAACTTAGCATAACTTTACTGTAAAATGTTCAGTGACAAAAATGAACTACATTCATACAGGAATTATCATATAGTGTCTTATTCTGCTGTACAAACTAAGATTTTTATGGAAATGTCTGGGAAATGTTGGAGCTTGGTTATGAATATGCGGGCTTCAGAACTATGGGAATGCAAATACATATGAAGACAAATATAAGCAAAAGCAAATAGACAATGAGCTGTCTGGATATGAACTGTCTTGGGCCTTCATGTCAGATATGAAAATAATATGACATCGTGGTCAGTGTCAGAAGCTATGAGACACAGCTGAAGTGCAGAGTGCATTTGCTTTAGGGACAATCCTATGTTAGTGCATCTCTATAATGTCACAGATATTATAGTGATGCACTAACATAGGGTTTGTGGCCAACCCGTCTCAAAATACAGGCAGAGCATATTCATGCTTAGCCACATCTGTCTCTGTAGGAGCAGGATAAGAGAGCTGCACTATATCCTCAGGTCTGAAACCATTTCCAATGACTTCTGTTACTTTCTCTGGATGTTGACAATTAAGGCAGGCTTTCACTGTGGATATTGAACCATTATGTTGTGCTGTTCAAGAATATTTTGCTGGATGAATAATTTGATTATTTAGCTCTGTCAGCGGTCCACTGGATAAAGGATGACATTGCAGGAATTACTGTTAGGTCCAATACATATTGGCTGTATTAAGGTGATTTCCTTTGCAGAATTCCCTTGATGCTTTTTAAGGAATTGCCTCTCTCTAGTTGCCATGGTGCAGTGTACACCTACTTTTAAATAGCTCCCAGGAGACCGTTTTTGACAGCAGAGGGAGCCTAGTCTTTTAACATCTGTAGCTAAAGTCAGAAGTTACAATTTTCTACCTTATACAGTTTTGATCACTGTTGTTTCTGAGCTCTGTACATGTTATTGCTATGATCTAATAAATATAATTTTCTCCTTCTTCCTCCAAGGCAATTTTAATGCAACTTTTTTTTTTCTTTTATTATATATATTACATATACTTCTGTATGCCAAAGAGACAAAGAAGGCACGCATTATATTTGGAGTAGAAAGCAGCACGTTTTGTGTTATAGACCTTGTTACTGAATAGTTTTGAGCTTACCAGGTTCAGTGTTCTGTCTTGGTGACCTTCAATAATTCAGTACAGCTGGTAAATTTTCTTTTCTTTATGGACACCTCTGTTTGAGGTGATTTCAGCAAGACCTAGTCAATATTTTTGTGATCCACAGTATTATGGCAATTGACCTGAAAAAAGCTGTTTACTTTGGCTCATGGTTATAGCACCAGGTACACTGCATACTGACAGAGTAGTCTCTGCTCCCAAAATTTTTTAATCTAGACCCTTGAGATTAATTTAGTCTTGTATTTATTTATCTGTGGAACTACACATATGCAGTTTTATTTATCTCAGAAAATAAATTTACTTCTTACATTGAAGCAGAGTATTCCAGAGATTTTTTTGTTAAAGTAAGCAAACTACCTGTTTTCTATTTATTATTATTTTGAGGGGACTATGGCATCCCACCCTTAAGGGGAAGGGAGTACCCAAGATTTCTAGATGCCTGTTGTCAAAAAGGAATGACAAATGTGAGATGATCCATAATGACTTTAAAAGTTTTATTAGTAAATTGTACACGTTGTGGAAATTGGTATAAGTTACTTCCTTATAGTATAGTTACACAGCACTGCATTTTTAATAAGTTGTGGGGTGAATGGGAAAAGAGAGAGACAGAAAGAGATATTAAAGAGAAGGAGAGAGAGAAAGAAAGGGAAAAAGGAGAAGGAGAAGGGAAAGGAAAAGGAAATTATGGAAAGTAGGAAGGAAGCAAGCACCATCAATCCAGAGGATGAGCTGTCCAGGGTCCTCAGGGTCACCACCAAGGCTTTGTTGGGATATATTAACAGATAAGTTTTCCCTACTCTGGACACAAGTTTCTTCCTTTCTATGCAAATTAGTTATCATGTGTAGTTCATTCTTATAGGCCTTTTTGAAAATGGGTCAGAGAGAGCTGGGGGACTTTTGGAGTCTTGATCCTGTCCTGCTGGATTGGTCTTTGGTTGACAGTCCATCCTCCTTCTCACCTGTCTGTGCTTGGGCTGTGCTGTGTTGTGCTTATCTCCAGGAGCCAGAACAAGAACATTTGTCAGAGAAAAGCGCTGCCCTACCTCTGTATGCCACGTTCCTCAGCCACATCCTGTTCTTTCCACAGCGTGTTCTTACCAACAGTCCTTGGCTGGGTCCATGGCTGTCCGGCTATCTGTGTTCGAGACATGCACATTAGCCCCTTATCTTCCAGGCTTCTACAGGACACTGCACCAGTGATTCGTTGCAAGTAGTTCTTTCTGCTGTGATAGTCTTTGTCTCTTCCTGGAATATATAATTTTCTTTTAAATTAGACTTTCATTTTGAGATATTTCATCTGATTGGTAATTATTTTAAGTGTCCAGTTGCTTTTCCAGTAAAAGAGGGATTAATTCTTAGCATGAGGTTGAAAATGTTCTTTCAAAATTTACACTAAAATAAAATAAGAGGGACAATTATTTTGCTCCTATATCATTATGTCTGATATCACTCAGGAAAATTGGGTTTAGTAATAACTTCATTTAGACCTTGAGGCAATCCTCTATCTATTAGGGCAACATCCAGATAACATTTTATGATTGCATACCCTCACTTCTAGTCAAATTATCTGATTTATTCTTTCTGTCCACAAGTATTTTATGACAGCAACAAAATTAAAAAGAGTTGAGATGCCAAGGAAAACAAACAAACAAAAAAACCCAACCACATGTAGTTCCCACAGAATACAGAGCATACCTATATTTTGCATTTTTGCATGTATTAGCTGGATGGCTGGACTAGAGATGCCAAACAAAATGGAGCACATTGACCCTCTGCTTGTCTTTTCAGAGTGTTAAAATAAATAAGATGTTCTTTCTTCTCTTCAGAAACCAATTTTTCAAAATCCTATAGCAACACAGTTACCTTTGAGGCTGATATTTCCTTGTCAGATTTGGCTGAAACTGGCTAAAAAGCTAGAATATTTATTATTAGAAATGAGTAATGGACAGCATAATCACTGAAGTCTCATTTCCTCAGGTTTTATTTGCTTAGCCTCTTAGTCATAAAGAATTCACTGGAGTCTCTTTTAGCAACTTATCTCTGTGTGTTTACACCTTGCTCCTGTATTTTCCCTCCATCCTAAACTACTGATCCAAGTGATATGCTGATTTATAGATTTTTAAGTTCCCTAATTATTTAGAATAACAGAATAATTCAGGTTTGAAGGGACTTCACTGACCCAGTCTAACATCCTGCACAAAGCAGGGTCAGCACTAGTCGACCAGGTTACTCAAGACTTGAGCCAGACAGGTCTTTAAGACTTCCACTGATAGAGACTGCACAACCTCCAGAGCTTGACTGTCTCCACGGTGAAATTTTTCCTTACTTCTAGTGTAAACCCCTTATTTCCCTTTAGGCTTGTTGTTTTTCATCCTCACACCATGTACTCCTAGGAAGAGCCTGACTGCATCTTCTCAATGGCCTCCTCATGAGTGTTGGAGGGTTGCTGTTGAGTTCATCAAAGCCTCTTTGCTCACTTCCCTCAGCCACTCATCACAGAACAAGATTCCCAGAACAATGACTTGGTGGTGCACTGGTGAACTCACTTCATTTCTTCCATTAAGGTCATGTATTTACAGGACCAGAATTGGACCCAGTGTTCTAGATGTGGCCTAATGAGACCTGAAATTGGAGAGGTCAATATGTTCTCTCAGTCTGCTCACTGTGCTGCTGCAGCCCAGGATATACTTGATCATCTTTGGCACACTGCTGCCTCATGTCCCACTTGCTGCTCACAGGACCCCAGATCCTTTCTTCAGAACTGCTTCCCAGCCAACCATTTTCCAAAATGCAATGTTGCAAGGGTTTTTTTCCTTCTCAGGTGCTGCACTTGGCATTTGTTCTTGATGAATTTGATGCGTCATCTGTTGGCTGAATGCTCCAGTCTATCTAGCTCCCTTTGAATGGCAGCTCTATAATTAAGCATGTTGCCTTTTTCACTCCTGATTCTACCCTGATTATTAATGAATTAGTTGAGAGCAACCCTGTGGAGGACTTGTGGATATTGGTAGATGAAAAATAAAATATGAGTGGCAATGTGAATTTGTAGGCTAGAAAGCGAATGGCATTCTGGGCTGTAAATCCTTTGCTGTCCCAGAATCCTGAGATTCAGCCTGACTAGTGGCAGAGGCTTGTGTGGGTTGAGTTCTGTGACATAATCCTCGGCTTGACTATCATCTGCTTCTAGGACTTCTTCTTCAGCCATTCCTATAAGCACAAAGGGCAGGGGGACCCTGCCAGTACTTCTCCATTCTTTATAGGATCATTGTCTTTTTCAAACTTATGCAGTTTTATTTTTATGGAACTCTGATGTCATACTCATGAAGAAAATACAATTGGCATGATAGGAGATACTGCAGCTAGTGGAAAATTCTGCTAAGAAATCAGGATATGAGTATTCTTCTTTAAAGGCATCTAAAGCCTCATGCATTCATCAGTAAGGTTTCCTGCAGTTTCTTTCTAGAATCTGCTTGATATAGATCTCTGGAATATGTTAATAATCAGAGGTTATTGTTCTGTAGGGGAGGTCCTGTGGTTTAATGGAGAGCACTCCAGTGCTCTGAATCCCAAGGTGGCGAGTTCAAGTCTCAGTAGCGACCGTCCCTGGCAGTTCAATGCCTCCCTGCCATCCGATCCTGTCACATCTCGGATGCTCAGCAGGGTCAGCCCCGGTTAGTACCGGGTGCTGTAGATAGTCCTAAAGGACTTCACTGTCACTGTCCAAGCTCGCTCAGTCGTGGCAAATGAACCTCAGGACTTAAATGGTGGGGCCAGTTCTGTGCACGCTGAGCCTCACCTAAAAAATCCACCGCACAGGCTCGAAGGGTACACCCACGTGGGGAGAGCCTTTTCCAAATCTTCGTTCGTGAAGGTTGGCCATTATTATTATTATTGTTCTGTGATCCTGTAGTATCTGTCCATTTTATTTAGCCAAGGGCTTGGATTTCTTGAACTTTTAAAGATTTTAAAAGTTTCAGAAAAGCAAACACCTGCTTCTCAACAACTCAAATCTTCTGAATGTCCTTCCCAACCCTGCAGTTTTTCAGAAATGTCTTCTAAGTATAATCCTTCAACATTTTACTCACAGTGTTTCTTTCAAACATGCATACGTACTGTCAGTTCTAGTTAATAAAATTCTAAAAGTGATACTGTTTGATTTTCCTTTATTACTGTTAAACAACAGACCTCCTTCTACCATTTTTGTTAGCTATTATTGTAAGGTGCTGTGTCCAGCTGCTTTGCCTTCCCAAGTATAATACATATTGCTATAAACTGAATCCTCTGTAGACATTCTCTGTGTGGGTAGTTGTATGCATGTGTGAAACTGCTTTTAGTTGCTCCATTTGAATTTTGATCTCAGATTGAGAGACATTGGCATTGTATTTGGAACCATTTTGAGAAAAGAAAAGAACTTCATCTTTACAGAGATTATGATCTGTATTTTATAGACAGATGCAGCACTTTATTCTGCAGAACTGGAAGTTTGGTGGTTTTAAGTTAAAACATATGTATGCATAGCTCTTGGGTGCCATCTTAGCTCTGTTAGTGGTTTTGTGAGCTTAGTCTCGAAGTATAAAGCTTTAGAGCACTTACTGCTAAGGAGGTCTTCTTGGGCAAAAGGAGGCCTTTCACAGGTGCATCAGACACATCACTCCCTTTGTTCGGATTAGAAAAGAATCTTCAGTATTGATTTTCTAATTGTGTCCAGTGTGATTTGATCCCTGTTGTGAAGGGCTGTTGGAGCACCTGAACCAGATTCCTCTTGGATAAAAAACACCTCAAAAGATATGCCCCAGGAATGCATCTAATATGCTTCAGCTGCAATGCAGCATTTCGTGTACTGGCTCACACTAGAGGGCTTGAAGTGAAATCTCCAAACATCAAATGTGTAAATTGGCCTCATTGGCTCAAAGTAAAGCATATGTTTTAGGAGTTTCTTAATGCCAGCCTAAGAAAGGAGTGACTTTTGCTACTTCCTGGCCAAGAGGGGGGAGAGTTTTCTTTTTTTTTCTGTTCCCTTTTGTCTTGTGTAGTGATCCTAACTACTGAACTGAATTTTTGTCTTGTGTTTCAATAATATTATTTCGAGTGAGATCCATAGAACCACCCAGAAATACACATATGAGAAGTGTCAGCTCCTATGACTTCATCAGTACATATCTCATGATAGTACATCTTTTGAGAAAGAACACATATGGACTAAGAAGTGATTCGAAAATGAGAAACTGAATTTTCTATGAACAATATCAGTAAATACACTGAAGAACAAAATAGGCTTTCGATAGTTTTATGTTTGGTTTGGTATTATAGTTAATGAAAAGCAAAATATAAGGAAAAAGTAGCTGAAGAATATTCTAAATATGCTTTGAACAGCCATAAAATCAACAATTTCGGGCATACATGCCCCAAAGTGAAAATAAATGCCTATTTTTCTGTTCTCAGGGAAAAAAAAAAAAAAAAAAAAAGGAAAAAAGCCCAACAATATAACTCATAGTTTCACTAGCTGTTTAGAAGTAAGCACATTTTCAAGAATTCATATTACTAGGATGCTTGTATATTTAGTATTTATTCAGTGGCTGACACAGACTTCTTCCATTATGTCAGAATTGTCTGCCAAAATCTAGGTGCTTTTAAAGTTTTCAATATGATCAATTTGCCATCTTAACTTTAAAGAAACGTCTGAAAATAGAATGTTGACAAAAATAGTTAATCTCAACTTCCAGAATCATCATTGTAATCTAAAGCAGTAAAAAGTCTGAACACATTAATTCAGAAGATTGATTTTTTAGGGTTGTAGGCTAAAAAAAATTCAACTGTTAAAGTATTAATTTTTGTTTAAATATCTATTAACATGCTTCCTCCAGTGTTTAATATAGGCTTCATATATTATTATAGCACGTAAAACACAGTTATTATGATTGCTTTTTGTGTAGAACTAAGAAATAATCAAAATCAAATTAATTTGTATGTTTTGCCACATAACAGAGTTTTCTAAAAGCTACTGACTATTGTTGAGTATTTTGGTTTTTTCAAGGCCAAACTCTGCCAATCTCTAAGGTTACAAATATTATGTCTTCTTAAGTAGTAGAAATTCTGTAATACGAGATTTAAGTTGGGGGATTGTAGGGCCAGTCAAGACACATTGCTGTCTGTAATCCCTGAGATTCTCTCCTGGCTACTCTCTGACAAAACCTGCAGAAGTGTTTTCTGGCTGTGTAGCACAAGACATTAATACTTAGATGTCATATGGTTAATGATGACATGGAAAGAAATCCTAAGCAGTAGTAGAAGCTGTCTTATCTCTTAAAGAGTTCCTAATTCCATATCTAGTGCTATTAGCCTTTTACTTAGTTTGCCTGACAAGTCTGGCTAAATCGACTCACAACACCATAAAAAACTCCAACAACAACAAAACAAAAAACCTATTAGTTTACAAATAAGACAGGAAGAGCTGTGATATTCAGATGCTTTTTTCAAGGTCCGATGCAAATAATGTGATTTTCTGAGAAAAGAACCGTAAATTCCACCCTAACCTTGTCCCCAGGCGAGCCTCAAGTGCCATCTTCCTGAACCCACGCAGGGGCTGAGTGAGAAACTGTGACAGATGTTACAAATACCGGAGTGTTCCGAAATTCTTTGCATTTTAATGAGTAGGGAAAGTATTGACCTGCTATCCTGTGTGTTGTGGTTTATGTCCTGCTTCAGAAAACAGTGAAGTCTTCACTTAAGGGGGTTTGGGGATTGTTTTCCCCCCCTCTCTCTCCCGTCCCGCTCCCTGTGCCGGAGCCCCCGCGAGGGGGCGGCTTTGCCGTGCAAGTGCTCACGGTTCTGTGCGGGACCGACTAACGCGAAAATTCCTTACCCCGTCTTTTCGCCGTATTTTTTACTTTCCGTCAGGGTACAGAATGCCCTCTGACTAGTTGGAAACTGAGATGAAACGTAAATCTCCGAAATCACCGTGATGTTCTTTTCCTCTCGGACTCACAGGTCTTCTTGTACCACAAAAATGTAGCACAGGCACCTACTGATTCAGGAATCGTTTTCTCTGGTGTTTTTAAGGCTCTTCCATCCTTCCTGGTTTATTTCTATTTCCCCCCATGATTTTAGTGTAGAACTGGTGGGATTAATAATTTGTCATTAAGGGGTTTATATCGTGAAACAAAGTATTCCTGATTTTCCTGACAGATGAAAGACTGACTTGCATATTACAATTCATAATATTTTTAAAAGCCATTATACTAATCCAATCCAATCAAATCAATAATATAATCATGCAAGAAAATTAAGTTAAAATACTTAAAGCTCCAATACAGATACCCCAGACTAAAACACATTTCAATTATGATTCCTTTAAGCAGTTTTCTTTTTTTTTTTCCCCCTTTGCACTACACACAGCTGTGGACTTTGTCCGTGTGTAGCATTTGACAATGTGGTAGATGAGTGAAAAATCATAAGGCATGGAAATACTTATGAGAATAATGTTGCATTTTCATATTGTCAGAGTGATTAATGACAAGCACTGCAGTTTGACAGTGAAGGAAAAGAAGCAAATGTGGATGCATTTCTGAACTGATAGTCTTTAGTAGATATTGTGGGAGTCTGAAAGCCTTGAAATAAATTCCTGTAATAACCATGAGAGTGTCTTTGTCCCTGCAGTGCACTAAATAGACCAACAATTCTCTTCACTATCTTTAAATCCTCTGGTACAGTGGCAATGCCAGTTCAAGTGCATTTCTTTTTTCCAGTTTGGATGCACAATTCTTTGGTCACTTCCCCAAGTCTCTAGGCATCCTATAAATCCATGTAATTTTCCACATCCTGTAGCAGGGAAGAGCTTATGTCCAAGATGTCTGCATAAAAGTACCTATGAAGCACAGTGATCCCAGCAAATACTGAGCTGTTCATGGTTGTTGTTTTGGCATCATTTCTCCACTCAGTTATGAGGATGTAGTTAGATTTGTAAACAATAGCTGTATACTTTCTCTGTCCCCTTTGTTAGAAGTGGGACGACAGTTGTCCATATCAGACAAGGAGAAAGAGATTTATAGTTGTATGGCAACTAAATGCAAGGGCTCTGTAACCACTTGTCTTCTGCCTTCTAATGCTAATTGTCTTTCTTTGGCACTGTAAGTCACAAGCACCTCCATCACTTTCAGTCGATTTGAATTACCACGGGAAAGGAAAAAGTAGGAAAAATCCACTAGAATTCATGGCTCTTGAAAGAGATAGAAATAATTTTGCAACAAGCTTTTGTTTCAGCTTATCATCTGTAGAGCAACAGTGTATAGTCATATATTAAAACATTTATAGAAACATATTTATCAGTCAGCTTGAGTCTCTAGGTCAATTCCCAGCTGGATGTACCATGTTTATTAAATCTCTTTTTCAGAGTTGTCATCTACAATCACAGTTGACATATCTTTTTTCTTGAGCAACTCAGATTACTTCAGTAGTGGGTTACTGTTAAGTCTAGTCATGCTCCTCCAAATTAGCTGAAGCAAGGAAGATAGTGGAATCATAAGAGAATGGTGGAATAGATAGCACTGAGAGTAGCTGCTAGAAATGTTGAAACAATAATGCAAAACATTCTTTCCATCACTTGAGCATTGTAGAACATGTTAAGATAGAGCAGAAATTATATATCAACATTTATAGTAATTTGGGCATGCCTCAGTAAACTGTCTTTGATCTCTCCCTGTGCTTAGATGGAGGAAGGTGAGACTGAAGCTGAGAACAGGATTCTTCATTCAGCTTGCCCTTTGTGCTAGCGTCACTGGTAGTTCTGGGAGCATGCTATCTGTAGCCTCTCCACTCTTAAAGATTCTGATAGAGACAGAGGAGGTGCTCATTCTTTTGTGAAGATTACTACACGGTTGAGTTCTGAGGTGTGTTAGCTTCTACAGCCTTGAACATGTTATGTCCATGCATAGAGCAGGAGAAAGTTATACTGAAAAGTTGTCTATGAGCAACTTGTAGCTTTCTAGGACTTGCCATTATCTAAGATTTTTATATCATATAAACTCGTGACTTTGAATTAAAGTGCATGCAGTAATTATTCTCTACCTTAACTTTGATCATCTGGTTACTAAAGAATGGATTATATAGCAGAAGTTAAAATAAAACTCCACAGTTTTAACTCTAAAATTTTCTGTCTCTCTTCAGTTTGTAACTTCAAAGCAACAATACTGTCTTGCACAAAACAGCCAGACAGCTAGGCTCATGCTGTTCCTGTTTTAATTTTCTTTTATTGATAATTTTATATTACTATCACCTATGTAAATCCTAGGATGCCATCAGGGTTCCTTGCTAGTTAGGCTAAATGACAGCAGGTTCTTTTCTTTGTACTTTTGAAGGGTGCCGAGGTGATAAGATGCTCCAGATTGCTTATCTGTATATAGAGAAGGAACAGCAAGAGCTAATAGGATAGCTTTGTGATACTCTGCCTTAGTCCTAAGAAATGAGAAGGATGAGTAAATACTGCACTACTGTCATTAATGCGTAGTTATTTTGGACATTTGGTATTTCTAAACCTGCCAAACAGTATTATTTCTGCTGTTGTCAGCAATGTTTGTAAAGGAGACTATGTATTCATTGAATCTAGTGAGCTAAATGTGACCTCAAGGTTATGGCTGCTCACCCTAGGCCTACATTTGCTGAAGGAGAGAAGGACAAAGCTCTACTTCATATTCACTGAACAGATAGATGAGAACAAAGACCTGGTGACAGTTTTTTGATTCCTGATATAGAGCACAGTGGCCTACGTAGCTTCCCCTTGGTACTGACAACTTCTTCATCCCATACAATAGAAATCTATTGACCTCCTGTTTCTTATTTGTGAAGTTTTTATTGACACAGTTTGCTGATACCCTTTTGGCTTTAAAGACTTGCAGCAGTGAGGTCGACTAACACCATATTTTCCTGTGGACTACATCATGGTCATTGGAGTTTACGACTGCAGTGATTTATCATAGCAAGTCTTTTCTTACTTTTGTGGGATTTAACTAGTTTCACAGATGTAGGTTTACGGTATATTTGTACACACAGCATATAATATTTATGATATTAACAGAAAATCCTTGTTGCACCAGGGTATAGCTGTGCAACCTCCATGTTGCACGATTGGTCAGTATTTACACAGTATCACTGTAGGTTGGGAGCTCTGTGTCAAGTAGCAGGAGGAGGAGGACTCTTCCACAAGACAGAACAAGCCAGGACCCAAGGGTGACCCCAGCACCTGCAGTGACTGGGGCACAGGCCCACAGCATCTGACTCAGGTGGGCACGATGTCTATGGATAGTGCCAGCTGAGGGATTATCAAAAAGCAATGACCCAGGACAAGGGTCCACCCAGAGTCTGATCAGGGCCAGTGAGGCTGCTTTCAGTCATTTCAGCTCAGATGTCACCTTGGGAACATTATTTTACTAATTTTGATTTGTGACTCAAAGCAGAGGCCTGTGAGTGTTTATGATGTTTCTCTGTGACCCTGGTGGGTAACGAAGGGAGAATGATGGAGCCTGACTGTAGCCTCAAGCATTAAAGCCACGAAAACTGTGACTACACAAGTGGCTTTGGGAAAGCTTTGCTAAATTTGGGTTAATTTTTACAACTTGCCCAAATCTTCATCTGCTGACCAGTTCCATAACCTCTGATCCAGCTGACTGCCTGGAGAATGGTGGAGCTACTGTAGATGGCCTATTTCTCTGTGAGTGGCCAAGGCGTCAGTCTGCGCAGTGTGTGTGCACCCTGGAAATAACCCAGCACCCAGCCAGCTCACCCTTGACAGTGGGAAACAGATTTAATCTTGTCTTCCATCTGCACAATTCTTTTGAAGTTAGGCTTGACATAAGCACTGTTTGAGTTAAAAAAATTATGTTACTCTCCTAGAGTAACACATATTCTGAGTATGGAGTCTGAATTTTAGTACTGGGCTTTTAGTGCATCACTGTTTTTGCCATTTATTGGTAGAAAGCACAAGAAATCTTGGCTACAGTGATGTGATAATCCTTGAAATTAAACATTTTCTCCAGTCAGCAATTTTGTGTTTGAAATATGTTTTGAAATGTAAATTATATACTGAAGTCATCAGTATGTACCAGTCAAAAGCTGAAAAATTGAAATAAAGCCTTTATGTATATATACAGACAAGTGTACATATGTATATTGCACATACAAGCTAAACTGTGCTGTGAAGATGGCTGTTGAATTAAATTGTTATTAGAAAAATAACTGTTTGAAGATGTTAAGAAGATTTTACTTGTGACAATGAAGAATCTAAGAATTAGGATTAAATATGATTTTAAAGGATTCTCGTTTTAATGCTCCTGATATTGTAATACAAATGGTGTGTTGTGTGTGATTTCTTCTAATATGCAGCTCCTTCTGTCATCCAGTTTTCTACTGAGACATATTTATAGTAAGTAGAATAAATTAATTACAGAACCTTGTAATACAAGGATGTAATTCCATCTAGTAAAAACCCCTGAAGTGGAACCTTGAGATATTTGCCATGTAAGGGAAGCAAAGCATAGGTAAGTAGACTTTGCTGCTATGTCAAAGCTTTTCCCTCAGGGTAATGTCCAAAAATAAGAAAGACTGTTTTATTCTTCAGCAGCTTGTTTCATTGAGGTTTTTTGGCTAGCACAGAAAGCTGTAGGATTCCTTCTAGCTTTCATCTCCTCTTTGTTTTGTATGCATGTGTCTATAAATGAGCATCATGTTTTCTTCCTGACTAATTTCAAGAAAACTAAACACCTGCTTGACTTTTTAAAGTAGATAAAGCAATGACTTTTGAATTTTAAACACAATTATTTAAAAATCTCAATCTACTTATTTGACCATCTGTTGTTAAAGGAACAATGAAAGTAAGATTTCTCTAAGAAATCTAAAGACAGATCTTGGAGTGACTGCACTACTTTTATCTGTGGTTACAGAGCCTGATGTGCGTAGTCAGCAGTTTGTTTCTTCTACAGTTATTCACCACTTTCATAATAATTTCAGTCCATTCTGTACAAATGCTATACTGCAGAAGCCCAGTTGGCATCAGTAAGGTTATTTACTGGGACTGGAATGTTCTTATGACAGTCACTAGGTTCACCTGGGACTTAACAAGACCTAATCATGGCCCAGAGAACTAAACAAATAGCTTACCACACTTTGATCAAAACCAACTGTTCTTCCCTAGTTAAACAACTTACTGTGTCTTTTCTCACAGCAGTTTGGGAGGGATTCGTTGGATGGGGGAAAGCTGTACTGATTCCCAGGAACTGACAGAAGACTGGAAGCCTTTTTAAAACTACTTTATGGGTTTTCTTTTTTGAAAAATCAAGCTGACTGTCACCTTGTAAATTGAACTGTGCAGCCCTCCCCCTCTTGGAAAGTGAAGTTGCTTAAGCTTAAAGAGCTTTTTTGCTGTCATTGCTGTTATCCTCTGGGGGCTATCACTGTGTTTCCTAGATACAGAAGGAAGGGGGTAAAGTATCTGTGGAGTACCAATTGCAGGAGCCTCCATAGCAGTTAGTTGGTTATTCTGGTGAGCAAGAAGGGAGTTTCAAGACTTTATTTAGCTCTGGAGTCAAAACAGGGGGAATTTCACAATCTTTTTGTGAAAATCTGGTTCAGTGCTTCTTTTGACTGATAAATAAGTTTGTACCATAGCACTGCAGTTCTGCAAACTAAGAAAAATGTGATGGTATTTGGAAATTATTGGTTATTTGTCCAATCAGTGTTAGGAACTATAATGATTTTCTTGCAGGCATGGTAGGTCATATAGCATGAATAGGATTGGAATGTCAGGTTGTATTAAAGGAAGAAACAACCATTTCTTTTTGGCTCCTGCCTAAACTGCCATTTCTCTCTAACTCATGTATCTGGTAAGCAGATCTGAAGAGTTGGAGAAAAAGTGTGTTCCTAGGCTGGAGACCCCTGAGATTCAGCCACAAGGTAAGGTGGGAAATAGGATTAATAAGGGCAGGGAAATTAAAGCCTCCTCAGTCCCTGCTGTAAACCCACACTTCTTAGTAGTACCTTACTACTCTTAAAAGCATCTCATCTTTTTCCTGTGAAAACTCTATTGTTCATTGTGCTAAATGTTATTAGTCATAGAATACATGCTTCCTTCTAACAGAGGATCAATATTGAAAGAAAGAAATTTATAGTATTCCAGCACAAACCTCATCCATTCTTCTGTGTTGCTCACAGCCTTCCCAGGATTCTTTCCTCCTTCAATTTTCTTTTCTGTATATTTAATAAAACAGTAAATGTTGCCACAAACTATCTATTTGTTTTGTTTTGAGGAAAAGCACAGACTTTTTTGGAAGATTTATTTCCAAATTCCAAACTCCTTTATTTTATCAGAAAATTAAAAGAGCTACATTAGCTTCAACCTAAGTCTGTGTTCCATAAAATTTAAAATTCTGGTTGTGAATCCCTGACAATTTTCCTTGAAAGAGTTCTCAGAGGGTTTTTTGGGACACAAAAAAGCTAATAGTCTCCAGAGGCTGCAAATGCAGAAAAAAAGAGGCCAAATGTACATAATTCAAAAAAAAATGTTTGTGGATTTTACCTCTCATAGTGCCTGATTAACATCTTTGTATGACACAACAGAGTGAAAAAGACACTAATACTCTTACTGATGTAAACATACCTACAAAGTCTGTATGAACCAACTAACATGCCCATGTGCACATGTTTAAAAGGCCGGCAGCACGATGGAGCTGTCCAACCCTTTATGCTAATAAAATACCCAAAGCTTTCTCCTATGATATAGTACTGAAAAGATTTATAGTTGTGAATTTTCATACCAAAGTGAGTCTCTCTAAAACATCAAACTATGAGTTATGAAAACTCCACTTAGTGAAATATGCACCACAAATATTCTGTAGAGCTTTATGTATCACTTTGCTTTTGTTAGTTTGTCTACAAAGAAGTAAAATATGCCTTACAAAATAGTTAGGTCACAGTACCAATGACAAAGTATGGACATTCTAATCAAGTCTGTTTTAATATAGCTGACATGTCAATTAACAGATATTAACTAAAAAGATCTCTAGCTGGTACACTTATTAACTAGAAGTTAATTGTTTCTGCTTAGAAATATCATCTTTTTCTCTTCCTATTTTTTTATGCCCAGAATCTGCTTTAATTCTTTAGGATCATAGTTGCACACTGTTGTACAAGAACGTAAAAGTTATTGTACTCATATCAGAGGAAAATGGAGCATATTAATTATGTCATTAAACAGAGCTTTAATATCTCAATGCAAACTTTAAATGAATCAGTAAACAAACTTCTAATATTGTTATGTCTAATTGAAATGCTGACAATCTAAATACATGCATATTCTACTAATTTCTTTAATGTGAGTGAATAAAGAACTGAAAAAATAATTTTTAACTTAAACTTATTTTTCAGTTGCATTTCAGATATTTTCTTTTATGATAATTCTTAATGTCCAGTGGGACTGACATATGGACTATAGGAAGGATCAGAGCTTCATAATATGTGAGCTTCTTTTCTCTGATAAACAGGCTTTGTCTTTTCAGCTTCTATTGATTCTTGCTGTACTGCTGTGTTCCCCAAAGACTAGATTTCTGTATAGCTTCTGTTTTCTGAAATAGATAGATAGATAGATAGATAGATAGACAGATAGATAAAGGAATAAAGGAATAAAGGAATAAAGGAATAGATAGAGAGATAGAGAGATAGAGAGAGAGAGAGAGAGAGAGAGAGAGAGAGATAGAGAGATAGAGAGATAGATAGAGAGATAGATAGATAGATAGATAGATAGATAGATAGATAGATAGATAGATAGATAGATAGATAAATTTCAGGTAGGAGATAAATGTGGATAGATACTGGATTAAATGTACCTGTTACAGTCTTAATAATCTTCATAACCTTAGAATCTGTTTCAATCATATTCTGCTTTTCTTCTCCGAGTTACTGAAGAATAGGATGTGTAATGCAGACACTTTTTGCTCAGAAAGATTTATGAAGGCCTTTGCAGCAGTAGCTGACCATGTTACACTGTACAGAGCTGATCTCTAACATCACCTCAGAACCTAGTTTTTAAAAATTATAAACTTGCATAATTTGAGCTAGCGCTACACATATTTTATTCTTTAAGATCAACGATGAACAGATAGGATGATGTGTTTGTGAATCTTTACTAGACTTAGAATCATAGAATATACTCAGTTGGAAGGGACCCAAAAGGATCATGGAGTTCAACCCCTAGTCCTGCACAGGACAGCCCATGTGCCTGAGAGCATTGCCTGAATGCTTCTTGAACTCAGACAGGCTTGGTGCTGTGAACCACTTCCCTGGGGAGCCTATTCAAGTGCCCAGCCATGCTCTGGCCAAAGAACCTTTTCCTAGTATCTAACCTAAACCTCCCCTGCACTGGACAACCACGGTTTGTACTTCTGAGAGTGGCCTGCAGAACTCATAGTGGTTTTCTGGAAGCTATTCCATCCAGTCATTATAGACTTTCCTCATGGAGTTGAATGAAGTGGTAGCATATATTTGCATTGCTGACTCTGCCTTATTTGCATGCTGGTATGGCTTCAGACAGCCCAAGCATTGTCTTAGTGTTTAAAAACCAGTTCCACAATCTAGCATTATTTCTATACAGTAGTAAGGGGTTGAACCTTCTTGTTGCTCATTTGTCTTCAGCAACCAACTAGATCTAGATACCTCTTTTCTTGCATGGAAATGTGCTCATCTGGTCTGTGGGCAAATGGTCTGTGGTGTCTGGATTTTGAATCAGCATACTGGATTTTCAGATCTTGTGACTAATTCCTCTCTAACTTCCAAAGGCAGCATGTTACAATACTCATAATTTGTGCCCTACAAGCAAGTGTGCTAACAAGATTCACTTCATCTGCACTGAAAGACAGCCGGTTCCTGAGATTAGTACAATCCATGTCAGATTAACTTATTAGGACTCTGTTAATCAAGAGTATTTATGATGCTAAATGATGCGAATGATGCTGTCATAAGGGGGAGATTGAAAACTCTATGCCCTGAAGCACTCCAGAGTTCTCAGTTTTGATGGTGATGGTTCTACACACACGGTAAACATTTGAAGGAGAAACAAGTTACTTATCAATATTTTTCAAATTCTTCTTGTATCTGCTTTATATGTTAAAGTTCACAACTCGCTGCTTTCATGTGCCTTTGGACTCCTTTTGAACAAAATACTGTTGGGCTAAACAAAAATACTGGACACATAGAATTCATTTTGTCCTTTCTATACCACATTCATAGAGCAGGAAGAAACATGAATGTTTGCTTTGGGTGTTGCTAATATTGAAGTGTTTTTAGTATCAAGGGAATCAGTGAATATACAATCCGCTGTGGTGTCAGTACACCTGTATATAGCACTATATCTATACTCTCTATATTTAAATTTAGTTGTTTATATTATCTGTTCTCTACATTGACTGTAAAGGAAATTAAAATGACCAGATGGTTTTCTGAGTTATGTTGCGGTCCATTTGATCAGATGGATCTCAGTCACAGTTATTATCGAGGTAATATCCTTTTTCTTCAGTTTCTGAGTTAAAAGGTTTTGCAACTTCATGATCTGAAAAAGTCTCAGCAATTTTATTTTCCCCATAGAAGTTGTTTGTTGCTTATCCTTTTTTTGTTATAAAGCTGTCTAATCTGGTGGAAGTATGTTAGAAATGTAGTATGAATAGCATAGTATATACCTATGTGTATAAGTATTCATATATATGTTTATGTATCACAGAATCATTTAGTTTGGAAAAGACCTCCAAGATCACCAAGTCCAAAATTTGACCTAATACCACCAGGTCCACTAAATCATGTTGTGAAGTGCCACATTTACTTGGATTTTGACACTTCCAGGGATAGTGAGTCCACCAGTTCCCTAGGCAGCCCTCTTCAATTCTTAACCACTCTTTCAGAGAGTAAATTTTTTCCTAATGTCCAACCTGAACCTCCCCTCGCATGACCTGAGGGCATTTCCGTTCATCCTATTACAAGTTGAATGGAAGAAGAGGCCACTCCCCACCTCACTACAACCTCCTTTCAAAAAGTTGTAGAGAGCAATAAGGTCTTCCCTGAGCCTCCTTTTCTCCAGGCTAAACATCCTCAAAATATATTGATACAACAGTGATATGATAACGNACCTGTTACAGTCTTAATAATCTTCATAACCTTAGAATCTGTTTCAATCATATTCTGCTTTTCTTCTCCGAGTTACTGAAGAATAGGATGTGTAATGCAGACACTTTTTGCTCAGAAAGATTTATGAAGGCCTTTGCAGCAGTAGCTGACCATGTTACACTGTACAGAGCTGATCTCTAACATCACCTCAGAACCTAGTTTTTAAAAATTATAAACTTGCATAATTTGAGCTAGCGCTACACATATTTTATTCTTTAAGATCAACGATGAACAGATAGGATGATGTGTTTGTGAATCTTTACTAGACTTAGAATCATAGAATATACTCAGTTGGAAGGGACCCAAAAGGATCATGGAGTTCAACCCCTAGTCCTGCACAGGACAGCCCATGTGCCTGAGAGCATTGCCTGAATGCTTCTTGAACTCAGACAGGCTTGGTGCTGTGAACCACTTCCCTGGGGAGCCTATTCAAGTGCCCAGCCATGCTCTGGCCAAAGAACCTTTTCCTAGTATCTAACCTAAACCTCCCCTGCACTGGACAACCACGGTTTGTACTTCTGAGAGTGGCCTGCAGAACTCATAGTGGTTTTCTGGAAGCTATTCCATCCAGTCATTATAGACTTTCCTCATGGAGTTGAATGAAGTGGTAGCATATATTTGCATTGCTGACTCTGCCTTATTTGCATGCTGGTATGGCTTCAGACAGCCCAAGCATTGTCTTAGTGTTTAAAAACCAGTTCCACAATCTAGCATTATTTCTATACAGTAGTAAGGGGTTGAACCTTCTTGTTGCTCATTTGTCTTCAGCAACCAACTAGATCTAGATACCTCTTTTCTTGCATGGAAATGTGCTCATCTGGTCTGTGGGCAAATGGTCTGTGGTGTCTGGATTTTGAATCAGCATACTGGATTTTCAGATCTTGTGACTAATTCCTCTCTAACTTCCAAAGGCAGCATGTTACAATACTCATAATTTGTGCCCTACAAGCAAGTGTGCTAACAAGATTCACTTCATCTGCACTGAAAGACAGCCGGTTCCTGAGATTAGTACAATCCATGTCAGATTAACTTATTAGGACTCTGTTAATCAAGAGTATTTATGATGCTAAATGATGCGAATGATGCTGTCATAAGGGGGAGATTGAAAACTCTATGCCCTGAAGCACTCCAGAGTTCTCAGTTTTGATGGTGATGGTTCTACACACACGGTAAACATTTGAAGGAGAAACAAGTTACTTATCAATATTTTTCAAATTCTTCTTGTATCTGCTTTATATGTTAAAGTTCACAACTCGCTGCTTTCATGTGCCTTTGGACTCCTTTTGAACAAAATACTGTTGGGCTAAACAAAAATACTGGACACATAGAATTCATTTTGTCCTTTCTATACCACATTCATAGAGCAGGAAGAAACATGAATGTTTGCTTTGGGTGTTGCTAATATTGAAGTGTTTTTAGTATCAAGGGAATCAGTGAATATACAATCCGCTGTGGTGTCAGTACACCTGTATATAGCACTATATCTATACTCTCTATATTTAAATTTAGTTGTTTATATTATCTGTTCTCTACATTGACTGTAAAGGAAATTAAAATGACCAGATGGTTTTCTGAGTTATGTTGCGGTCCATTTGATCAGATGGATCTCAGTCACAGTTATTATCGAGGTAATATCCTTTTTCTTCAGTTTCTGAGTTAAAAGGTTTTGCAACTTCATGATCTGAAAAAGTCTCAGCAATTTTATTTTCCCCATAGAAGTTGTTTGTTGCTTATCCTTTTTTTGTTATAAAGCTGTCTAATCTGGTGGAAGTATGTTAGAAATGTAGTATGAATAGCATAGTATATACCTATGTGTATAAGTATTCATATATATGTTTATGTATCACAGAATCATTTAGTTTGGAAAAGACCTCCAAGATCACCAAGTCCAAAATTTGACCTAATACCACCAGGTCCACTAAATCATGTTGTGAAGTGCCACATTTACTTGGATTTTGACACTTCCAGGGATAGTGAGTCCACCAGTTCCCTAGGCAGCCCTCTTCAATTCTTAACCACTCTTTCAGAGAGTAAATTTTTTCCTAATGTCCAACCTGAACCTCCCCTCGCATGACCTGAGGGCATTTCCGTTCATCCTATTACAAGTTGAATGGAAGAAGAGGCCACTCCCCACCTCACTACAACCTCCTTTCAAAAAGTTGTAGAGAGCAATAAGGTCTTCCCTGAGCCTCCTTTTCTCCAGGCTAAACATCCTCAAAATATATTGATACAACAGTGATATGATAACGTTGGCATACATAAGCATATATGTGTATATTTAAAGAAGAAAGATTCTGGATAACAAGTTCTATTTCTATTTCTATTTCTATTTCTGAATCCTTTGATATCAAACATAGCACTTTGTGCCTCTTTTTAAGTAATCTTTTCTGATTACACCTACCATAAACCCTTAATTTTATAGGTTTCCAAGGAAAAGTGCAATTTGCACCTCTGTCCATATGACTGCACTTCATGTCCCACTTTTCAACAGTATGACACTTTGCTTTTTTTTTTTTAGCAGACAAGTGCGAAGGAAATTACAGGGGTGGAATTAAGCTAGAATTAATTTATTTCCCAAATAATAATTGAGCAGAGCTAACAAACTATAAACTGAGAGATTATAATCTTCCAAATCATATAGTTAGGTTGGCTGAGCTAATAAGGATAACTATTTCTTACACCTCAATTTGACCCTGTGTGTCATCCATTTTTTGGTTAGAAGATCTGGCCTGGGGTCAAGGTGCCACTGCAGCATATGCAGTAAATTTGGTCCATGTTGGCACTGTAGCCACTCCTCAGAGATTTCTGGACATCCAGGCTACTCTGGGTGCCAAGTGTGAAAACCTTTAAATTACCACTAAAAAGAGTACAACAGTAGTTATACCTAAAAGCCATAGTCTACTGCCAGAACCGGTGGGGCTGGCAGCTGCTCTGAAAATACATTTGTGGTTGGTTACTGCGTTGCCTGTACCACACGCATTGACTCCACTTTCCAAACTGATGCATACAGTCAATCTTGGAACAACTGAAGAAAAGGGATTTTGCTTTTAAAGCACTTATAGTGCTTTAAAAGTGTAGAACTTAAAGTCTTTTACTGATTTGTTGATCAGCAATCCATAAAATGTGTCAGCTACAACATGCTCTAAATCATAAGGAGAAAATGAGCTTATGAGCCGATGTATTTCCTGGTCACCAAAGAATCATTTTGTCATTAGAAAGTCTTATTTTTCTAGGACTGTATTACATTAACTTGAAAATAAATGGCAAGGCAGATGTTTGTTATAATAACACATGGGCAATTTGCTCAGGTCTTTAGTCACTAAATTCATAATTCTACAGGGAGAGTGAAAGCAATTATCCTTTTTCTTGAGTTTTCAAGTTGCTGAGTAACCTGTTCTCTACTGCGTGTTATATAGAATAGAGTCAATAACTTCTTAATACCGACCCTTTTAGTCATCTGTACATTGTTTAAATTCTCTGTATGACCAGTAGTACAATCATATGTGTTAGCCAAAATGTCTTTTGCTATTTATTCATGAAGTAAGAACTTCTAGCTTGCTAAGTTTTATCGACAGCATCTAAGCTTTTTGTTATTCACAAAGCTAATATATAAAATACTCTGAATATTTATTTTTAAACAAATATGTACCACTATAATATATAAATGATGAATATATGTGTTTATATAGATATTTATATATATGAAAATCCTCATGACCACTCCATTAATTTTGTGAGGTTTTAGATAGTAGTAGTTGCATTGTTACGGTAACCTCTGCTATTCGACTACTTTCCCACAAAATGCATTGTCTTTTTCCTGTTTTCCCTGGACATTGCAAATACTTTAACTACAGCAAATCACTATTCATGGTAGTCAAAGACAAACAGTGAATTTCCAAATGTCACCACTCTGAAAATATTTATTACATTTTAATGGTACTGGAAAATATATTTTCTGAATAAAGTATAGATTTCTGTTTGTTTTTCTATTGTACTAATGGGTATCAGAATTCCTTAAGATATTTTTGTTAGAGACAGAAAAAACATTGTAAAGTACTTTATCTAAACAGGCTCCTTCTGACTAAGAAATGTTTTTGCCTTTTAGCAGTATGGTGCATGCTGTCTTCCATTAATACAGTTTTCCCTGCTTTTCAATTCCTATAATTTCTGTAAGTTTTATCAATGTTTTAGTTTCAGAGAAACAGAACTGTTTACTATATGCTACACTAAGACCTAGTAACTGCTTGGACCTACATTTCTCATCTCAAGTGAATTTTCGAAATGAAAGTGAAAAGGTGTTCTAAAATAAATTTCATTGCCAAATCAAAACAAAACAAAACAAAACAAAACAAAAACCAAAACCAAAACCAAACCAAAACCAAACCAACCAACTAACCAAACAAACAAAAAACAAAAAAAACCCCAAACAAACAAAACCCAAACCCAAACACTTATTAAAAAGGCTTTTCATTGACTGGAAAGCTGTAAAAGAAAAAAACAAAAATAAAAACAAAAAAACCCTATTGAAATATAGGCATCAGTATTTTAAGAAGATAATGTGAAGTGCTCTGTTATTCCTATGATTTTCAGTGAAACGAGGAAGTCTCATTTTCCACTACATACTGTAACATAACAGTAATATATAGGTGTATTCTCTACACATCTACCACACCTTAAATAGGATAAATAACATCTTTCAGGCTTAAGGAGTCAACAGCCAGCACTAACTGGTGTCATCAGTTTTCTATTATTCTTCCTATTCTAAAGCCACCATTGTAGGGGGAGATTGAGATAGGCAGTAAAAAATAAGGAATTGAAAAGGGCAATTTTGGAGGATGAAACATATTATTACAGGTTGAACTAAGAACTCTGTCATTGGAAATCATAGGATTTAAGCACTTCATAGTAATTACAGGGGACTGTTGGGGGGATATCCTGTAGTATATACTTCCAATATTGCATTACACATATTCTGTGCAACAAATTCACTGAAGTGAATTTTTCATTTATGAATTATGATGGTAATTTGTTTTTGTTGTTTTTTTCTGCAAACTGATTTCCCCCAACAAGATATGACTTACCAGATCTTTATAATTATGGGTCTTGCACCTGTTTCTATGCCCAGGTTGTGGAAACTATTGTTGAGTCTTGTCTCAGACTGGATCTGAACTGCAGCAGAATTTGTAAGCCAAAATGTGCTGCTGGTTTTCACTGGTACTGACTTATAATATGTTGCATGAGTGTTTTCATTTGGGTCAGGATCACCTGCTCACTGTGTTCTGCCTTGCAGCAGAGAGAGCACTGGCTTCAGTTCGGATGAAACCCACCTGCAAGAGGCTCTCTGCAGGAGCCTGTCCAGTGCTCTCCAGCAGTGAATGAGCACCTGGTTGGTGGCACATGGGTGCAGCTGGGCAATCCAGGCAGTCTAGCACCTCTTGCTAGGACATGGCTGTGTCCTCCATGCTGGCTGTCCCACCTTCCAGCCACCATCCTGCAGTCAGGGGTACTGGGGCACTGAAGGACAGTGGAAGTATTGCTTAGTGTGTTGTTTAAACAGCAGGAGACGAGCTGTTTGAGGCTTCAGGTTCTGGGTAACTTCAGAGGGCACTGAAGCTGTGCAGAAGGGTTATTTGAGAGTGTCAGGGTGTAGCAAGGCTGGGGTAAGGGGCTGCAGGCAGACAGACCTCTTCTAGATGTCCCACCATGCTTGGAGGTGGAGAGCAGAGCTGCTCTGGTGACAGTGAACAGAATGTACCATGAACAGACCTAAAGAGAAGCATCAAGGTCTGAGTCTAAATATGGTCCTGAAGCCCTGGGCAGAAACCCCAGATGAGGTTTCTCACAGTCATTTCTCCCCATGTAGCTGAGAGTCACCAAACCCCAATGACAGGTCATGTTGCTGTGCCACGTCAGAGTTGGCCTTAGGCACGTCAGACCCCCTGGGGTGTGGGAAGAAGAACATCACCCTGCCAGTCAGAAGTGAAGGCAATTTGTCACTCATACTTCATTTTACCAGACAGATGCTACCATAAGGTGGGGTATAATAACACGCAGGAACATTCTGTCTAAAAGTACAGTGTACAGTGTCTCCCATCACGGGGATGGAATGTGTGCATACCCTTTACATGCAGGCAGAAATACTAGTTTGGATTTCCATAAAGTCGAGTCACTGTTTGTTCCGTGTAAAATGTTTAGGGGGTTTCGTATGGTGCTTTCGATAGTTACACTTTGGAAAGCTGTGGAATTTTTAGTTTTATTACCGATTGCATTAATAATTCATATATATAAGAGAGTTGCAAAATATGCTACTCTTTCGCTAGGTCACAATTAATCAAGTATTTCTTTTCTCTAGTGAAAAGTTGTTACCTCCTCTTAATTCACGTGCCTGGGCAAAGCTCTCAAAGATACATCTCTTGCATCTCTGTTCTGATGAAGGAAAACCTTTTAGAAAAAAAAAGGATTTGGAATTTTGAAGTTCAAGTTCATGTGCATGGAAAAAAGTCATATTTAGTGTAGAAGTAGAATGTTTTTTATAAATTATATGAAGTCTTTCTGTTTACACTGTTGATGCACAGCATCCATTAGAAGGTAATGGATTTTCTACATAATCATTAATTGTAAATGATTATGAAATTTATTGCTCTCTCATGCTTCATAAAACTGAATTTGTATGCCTAAAAACCAACAATGATTGTCAGGATTCTGCTTTTTCATAGCCAATTTGTCATTGTCTTTGATATAGGGATTGGCATCAGTAACCAGGGCAAGAAGAATAATACAATCAATGCAATTCAAGATATAAAAATAATTATAATGTAATTGTAATGCAGAATGTTTTCCATTTATGTAATGCTGCAGAACCTACTTTCTGGGATGAGGACAGAAATTACATTTTGTATTGATGGAAGGAAGGACATTGCTAGGTTTATTTTGGATGCAGTTTATTTTTTATTTCTGATCATTTGCTATTTTGTGGGTGAAAGGCAGAGTGCAGGGGTGTGAATAGAATATGAACAGCTAAGTGTTGTCCCAGAATGACCCACAGCATTACCTGCAATCAAGATCTAGATGTGGCAGTGTCTAAAATCAGATAATCACTTTGAGTCCACACACAGAGAGCAAATGCAAATTAAATATAAATTAAGCACTCAAAGTACATGAATTCTATAAAATAAAATGGAAACATCAAAACCTCTGAAAATGGGTTAGCTGTTTCTTTAAGCAATTTAATTATAGAAGTTGCTTGACAAAAACAAGTTTTCTTGTTTTGTTATCTGTAAGAATGGCCTTAAGTATTAAAGTTAATGCTCTCACATGCTAATACATAATTATTTATACCACTTTGATGTTTTGTGTATTTTTACAAGGTGCTAATTGTGCTGAATCAAGTTGACAAAACTGCATAATTTGTAGGTTAATATTAGCATAATCCTACAGTACATTTTTTAGCAACAGTATAGAAACGAAGTTTACGGAATGTTTTTCCAATATGATGAATAAAGCACATATTTCTTATAATAATTTTCATTGCAGAATTCATGACTTTTAGGAAAGTGTTTAAATAGCATTCTTTTTCATGTGGGCCAATTAATTGTGTGGTTTTGCTAAAGCAGGAGGTATCATAAAAGTGGATTTCATAATTTATTAAGGAATATTATCAAAATATCACAGAATTAATTGAAACACAGATTCAAATTTGAGTTTTGGTATACAACAACAAACTAATACCCTTTTGTATGCCATCTTGGGATGTGACATTCCTGTTTTCACAGGCCTTTCCTTCCACCTTTGCATGGCTTCTTAAAAACACCAATCTTAGGACACGGAACATCAAATTCAGTCCCGTTGTATAGAGAGTTTAGAGTTCCGCTGGCAGTATATCCAAACTGGCATCTGTAAATCTCTGTGAAGGATCAAGTACAATATTACCAAACAATATTAAATTTTACTTACAGAAAGTCAGGTTCAAAGGTTTAGAAGAGTGATTATCTTTGAAGGAAAGAAGTTTTGCTACATATTGCCTCAGTTGTGCTTGCTTCCTTTTTTTTCTTTCTTGCTATCCAGAGACAAAATAAGTGTCTTGTGTCATAATATGATAAATCGAAATCACTCCCACATCTATTGCTTCACATGGTCCCTTCTGGGATGTCACTACATCTATGGAAAAATTAGGGAATGGGACCAGTTGTTTTTCACTTGTCAACTCTAACATATTCAAGTTAGAGGAATAAGGCTGCCTTTCTGAGTGTCAGAGCTCATGTACAATGCTCTACGTGCTTCACAACGTATACAAATCATACATTCTAGTCAAGAACAGTGCTTGTCCTCAGAGTGCCTGTTTGCATCTTGTTACTGAGCATGTGCTAAGAGAAACGGGAGGACTTATCCAAAAGGAAATACTGCCCAGATATCAGCCAGTCGCCTACTACCCACACCATTTTGGTTTATGCCTGTCCAAGGGGAAGAGGCTGAGTAGATGAAGATTGAGATGAATGGAGACACTGTAGTATTTTAGCTGAGTAACTTATCCCCGAAGGCAAACAAGGGTGGGTCCCGAGGTAAGAGTATACAAAGCCTGTTACGACACATTCCTATCTTTCAAATTGTGTGTTTGGCGATCCCTGAGGCAGGCACACTCTTTCTGAGTTTTCATAATCCTCAGAGTATTGCTCTCTTAGGAGTTTTTTCTGCATTCTGCTGTTCCAAGTCTTCTGCAATTTAGCTGCTCAGCGTTGGTAGTTAATTAGCCTCTCCTTTTGTGGGTTTTGAACTCACCACCTGGTAACAGGATTGTAAACGCTAAAACAAGCAAACAAACAGAAGCATCTTTGTTTTTAAAGCTTAGAAAGCTATTTGAAGTATTACTGTGTGTATGCAAACGCAAACACAGATTTAGCAAGGGAAGCTCTCACTTCGAGGGGAGTGTCCCATAACTGAGCAGGAAGCTGCACAGTGATGTCACCTTTCACACTCCACTTCGAGTGAACCTGTACCTGCCACTGCAGCAAAAACTGCATTTTCTCTCATCATTGTGACAGTATTTAAGTATTTAATCACTGAAAGAACATTGCATTTTAGTGGCTGGCCCTCCACAAAATCCCTGTGTTTTTTACTGATGTTTAATATTGGTTTATACTTATTACACTGAGAGTAACAAGTTTAAGACATGAGCAATAAGCACTAGTTTTTAAACTTTAAATAGATATATCTTCTTTTTGCAAATGTTCTCTTTTCTTCTCTTTGTAACACTTATTACCCAAAGCAAAGGAACGAAGAATGGAGAGTGACGTGAGATTCAGTTTGCAAGTGCTGCAATGCAAATTTCATGATGCTAATATCACCCCCTACTGAATTTTTGCATTCAAGCTGTTGATAAAATTCCTCATGCTGAGAAGAGTAATTTCATTTTCTAAGGAACAGAAAGAAAGCTGTTTTAATGTAGTGTCCAAAATGAGAGTCCATACTGCAACAAAAAAATATTTAAGTTTTGTTTTCAAGGCGATTGTTTTAAAATGTAAATTCTCATTTCCTTGTAATTAAGAGCGAGGTAGTTTAAAAAAAAATTATAGTGTGCCTTTCAATTATGGTTTGAATCATTTTGAGCAATAAAGAGAAGCATGATGAATGATCACATAATAAATTAGATGAGTGACTACAGTTTTTAACACCATCAATAGTCTCTTGGATTATTATATTTTCTTCTAAAAAAATGAAAAATCATCAATATAATGGAAAAGATGATATGTATTCCCTGAAAGTAGTGTGATTTTATTTTGTGAATTAAACACCTTAACATTCAAGCTATCATATTGTTTTTTCCATGCAGAACCAGATTACCTCCTAGAAAAATAAATGAGCATCTTTGGTTTTATCCTTTAAGTACACCCTAAACCCTATTATAATGCTGTAAAGGAGGATTATTAAACTAAACAACAGTAACACGTTTAATGATGATCTGCTAACAAAACAGTCTGGCTAATCTCTGATTAGTGATTACATTTCGACACCAACCCAAAACACGGGATAACTGAATTTCTAAAGACATAGATCATCTGCAAAAATTAACCTGTATAATTCTGTCTTCATTTCGTTTCTTTAGTACTTGGCAGCACTTCTCTTGAAGGAAAGGGTCCATCAGTTGCTCTAGACAAAAGCAGGTCAGATCTTCCCAAAGTGCCAGAAGTACTTGGTCTTTTGTGTAGTACACTGCAGGCTTGAAGACAGGATAGTAGTATTTTTCTATTTTTTTTTATTGTAAAAACTCACATTTTTTAATATTTTAATTTTGTTTTAATAATCCTTGTATTTCAAGACTTTTGCCTCAGGGTTTTTTGCATAACTATATCAAATATTTGAAGTGAAACATACAAAGAAAAAAGGGCTTAGTAAAGAGTCCCTTTACACAAAACAAGTGTAAATCCATTTGAAGAGAGTTGCATTTTCTTGGCAAGTATTTAAAAATTGATAAAACAATGACTTGTGATGCATTTTCTTAATGATAATTTCACTTTTCAGAAGTACTACCTTGTTTCTCTTTAATATAACTGTTACGAATGTTAGGACATGATGCCATCGATATCACAACAATTTTAATCTAAGACATCCAATACTACTCTATTTTGGTTTTTTTCTATATTCAAAAAATAAAGTATCAATAGATTGTTATTTCATCTCCTTTTCTACTTGCAGACGGTTTGACAAATCTTGGGAAAAGTGGCAGCTCTTTCACAGTGACCTGAAGAGCTTTAATCAGTGGCTGACTGAGACTGAAGAGAAGCTGTCGAGAGCACAGATAGAGGCTGGAGATGTGGGACACATGAAAACCAAGCAATTTATCCAGGTACGATTTGATTAACCCATTGCCTGGTTTTCTGCAGTTTTTAAGAAACTTGCAGGTCTGGGTAATCTGTACAGTTTTGCAGTTCATTTAAGGACAATTTCTAGTGTTGAGTGGCTGGTGACAATTTTTTTCAGACATTTCTGTTTATCTGGTTGACTAACAATTTTCACTAATTTGTGGTAAGATAGATTTTTAAAAGAAATGAGATATGGGATGACATGGTATATTGTGATACTTCCATAGTTACATAGTTATATGGTCTTTATTTAAAATGCTCATTAATTTCCATTTGATTTTTATGACCAGCAGAAGTATCAGAGTTAATTTTAAAATCTTGTTGAAGAAATGTGATCCATCACTGAGCTCTATAAAAGATATTCCATGAACTATGTCTTGCAAGTATTGCTTATTTTGCCCGTTTCATGTTTTAATCAAAGAATCTTGAAGATGAAGATGCCTTTTCTTTTTCGTGAAATGCAGTGAGACAGAATAGCCACTTAGTTCCTACATGTCCAGTTCTAATTTGTATGCTTTTCATCCTGCAAGCTCTTTGAGCATCATAAAGAAAATAACTCTGGTTTCTTGGTAGTTTATTTCATTTCCCTCTTGTGTGCTTGAAATGGTAATGGGGATGAAGAACTAATTCTAAACTGATGTTTTGGACGTAGATAGTTTCAGCTGAATAACATGACTTGTCTAAACTGTGGATTCATGTTATAAGTTGCTACTTGTGCATAAGAAACAAAATCTGTTAAACTAATTGACATTTGTACATTTGAATTTCTGGATTGAATTACTGGATTTCAAGTTGAAAGAAGTTTGATCTGCCTAATATTAGAGTTTTGTTTCAAATGCAACATTAACCTACGTTTTTCTCACAGTTGAAAAACTAAATCATGTCTTCTGAAATTTAATATTTAAAGACAATTTTTCTAGGAATTAGGCTGCCATTTCTTACCTGCAAAACTGCTGAACTGAAAAGGAAACAAAATCCCATGGTGCAAGTACAAAAAAAAGGAAAAAAAAAATAAAAGATGGAACCTTTAAGTAATACACTACCCTGAAGTAGTTAAAAGAGCAGATAAATATTTTTCTGCAAATTACTATCAATGCTTTGAATACTGGAGAAAGGCATCTACGATGTGGTTGAGGAAATACAATGTCATCAAGGAATTAAAGTTCCTCTTCAATGTGTATGTAAAAGGTGTAAAAATTCACACGTAGATGAAATTTCAACTCCCTTTCTCTGACCCACAGTTTTGAGTGTTTCTTTGAAAAAGATATTTAATAGTAAAGTTAGACACGTGTATCTGTGTGGCAAAGAGTGATAGTGTGTTATAAAACCTTACCCTTTCCTCTGCTCTTTGCCTGTGCTGTGTCACCCTTGATGGCACTATGCTTACATCCTTGAGCAGGGTCAAACAGGCATTTAGGAAAAAAATGGACCCATGAAAGAAAGGGCTTGTCTCCCTTTTTTCCTAACCTTTTCTAACACAATATTTTCTCTCGAAGAAGAGGTTAGTTTTTGAGAGTGCCCAGACCAAGGTAAGATGTATCACAGATGTTAAAAATTCACATTTCGCAGTTTCAGGAGATTAAAAGCATTATTTTCTTGTCTTCATTAAGAAAGAAGTTCGTACAGAACTGAACATCATGCTGAAAGACCCTGAGAGACTGTTTAGTCATGCAGAAACTTATATTTTAGTGTAGAACAAGACTGGTTTTTTTGACCTAGCCTCTCTCTCACCTGTTATCCATTTATTATTTTCTTATGCTATATATGAGAATATTTTGCATATATGTTTTCAGAATGGATGTTTCTTTTTGAAGTCCATCAAGCTTTCTCTTTCTTCTTTTTTTTCCCTTGTGTCAGAAATCCCATGAACTCATGAATTTGTCACTCAAACATTTCTATTAGTTCAGTGTGACTCATGAAAGTACCTTTCTAATGAAAATTCTCATGGTGTGAAAATATTCCAATTTAACTCCAGAACGCGTACCCGACGTTACTTAACATTTATTTGCGACAGAATGCTTAGTCTGAAGTTGCACTGTTCCCATTCTCTTCACTGGCTCTTTATTTTGCTGGGTCTTCTTTCAGAAGTGTTGAGCTTCTGTGAGGCTGACTGAAGAGGTAATTAGAATTTCCATTAGGTAAACAGTTAAACAGCTGAGCATTTTGATTTACTAGAATAGCAACTTGTTTTATTAATGAGATCGTGCTGCTTAGTAAACCATATTCAGAATTAACAAGATTTGTTTGAAAATGCTTTCACAAGCAAGTGAATAGTCTGGCATTCAACAAGGAACTGTTTTCGGAAAAAAATATACATAACATTCAGATGTGTAATACTGTTTCTAAGTCAGACTGCTTTGGAAAAGTAAAGATTAATGTGTTCATTAACTTTCATTAAATACATGGAGTCAAATGTTAATATAAAATGAAACAGTCAACAGTATGATTAGGTGATTATGTTAATATAGGTTAAAAGGTAATTACATTCTTTTTAGGTATTTGGGGAGGGGAGTTGTGTTCCTTTTTGCTGCGCAATGGCATGATATTAAACAACATTTATGTTTTATATATAATGTGAATAATAATAGAATTGTTTCCTTTCAGGTCATGAATACATTAATACTCTTATTGTTAATTTTTCACTAAGACTCTGAGAGCAGAACTCGTGGTGTTAAGAAATATGACATTTCAGGGGTTTTTTTTAAAAAATGTAATTGGCTTCTTTCCTCATTAGGAGACACAGGACTTAAAAGTATGTTTTACAGACAGAACATCATATATTCCTTTCAAACATGTTGATGTGTGTCTTGAAATTATGTAAAGATTTTTTTTTTTCTCTCGTTATTGTGATAGAAAGATTCTTCTGTATCTTTACTTCTTAATGTTTGGTGACTGTAACAACTTCAACTTCATGCACTTGCACACTTGCACTTAGCTTATTTATTTTAGTGCCAGGACTGAGCTGTAGTTCAGTTCTATCTACCCCCCGATGTTTATCTCCTTTGGTTCGTACAGGCTGCAGTCATTTCCCCTATCGCATCTCATTCGGTACACTAAAGCCACAGTTTTCTAATCTGCTTTCATATGGTAGCTAGACAACTTGATTCTTATTTCCTGTGCCTATTCCTCTTTCTGGAACATGAGTTCCCAAAATAGCACACTATTATCCAAACTGAAATGCCATCTGTATCATCAACAAGGTAGCTCAGGTGCTGTATTTTATGGTTGGATCTTACCATGGCTGAATGTTGGAACGGAATTTTCAATCATCTGTCTAAACTTTGTTGTTTCATTGTTTTTTTCTTGTGGCCTGCCTTGCAGCCCCAATCTGTGTTCCATTTTGTATAAGAAAGCAACCAAACCAAACACCCCCCCCCCCCCAAAAAATACATTGTAATGGAAATTAATTTGAGGTTAATATGCGGCAAAGAAGCAAACAAGGGTTAATGTTGGGGGATGGGGGAAGTTGTTCATGTGGGGTAGGTAAATGGTGAAAAGGCAGCTGCAAAAAGAAGATTCTATAACAGTTTTAGGACTTGACTGTGAAGCTACAATCCTGAATCATTACCTGAGAACTTAAAAATGGTATTGTTATTTTAAAAATATAGAACATTTTGAATATTTGCTTGTTACATTGGTATTAGTAGTTGCTCAACAGTTTAGATTTAATATCCACTTGTGGTTTGCAAATTTACTTTATTTTAGGTGATGCAGTTACAATGGCAAAGTAATTAAGTTTTGAGGCTTAATTTTGAAGAAATTTCTTTGTGTTCATGATATTCATCTATTCTGATTGGTCACTGAGGGGTAGTTCCCAGCAAACAGGCAAATCTGGACTTTATTTTTCTTAACTTCACTGTTTAAAAATATTACTATTATATAATTATTAATTTTCCAAGTGTTTACTTTCATTTACAGGCATAAATATCAAGGATATTATGTCTATTTTTTAAGGTCTTGGAGGACCTTAAATGCTGGGTGCTGGCCTTATTAATTATAATTAACCTTCTGAGAATACTCTAGATATAGAAGTTGCTTGTAAATTACAGATCTCATATTGTTCCTACATTCAATTGTCCAGCATTGACATTCTAGGGTACTCATCCAAGCCTAGGAAAACCTTGTGAATGACTCCTGCCTTCTCTAGATCTTCTTTCTGCTGCACCATAATATCAGGAACGTCATATTTTTGTCTTGTAGATGTTTAAAGTAGGAAGACATCAGGAATCCAGGCTTCGGTGCTGAAAGTCATGCTAATAATTTCTGTCTTTTATAGCTAAATTGGATTATATGGGTATTGATGGTTTAATAACCACTGAATTTAAACAGTTGTTTGTTTTTTTTTTCCGGAAAGGAGCACATGCAATTAGATTATAGGGGAGAAAAAAAGTGTTTCAGTACTCAAGGCCATGTATTCTCATAGCGTGAAAGCAAACTGGCAAGTGGATGGATAGTTTAGTCTGTTTTCCCCAAAATAAAAAACTTGTAAAAATACTATTTTATATATAATAATTTTATCTTTAATATTTTGGATTGTATAGTTTTAGTTTTATTTCCTGCTTTACTGATTGATATAGGTTATGTCAACAATTTCTGATTGTTCTTGTTCCAGTTTGGATTCCAACAGTTCAATTTTGTCCCACTTCAATTTTGACTAGTGTTTCTTGGTGACATGAAAATTGTAGAAATGTAGCAAAATACTCTTTCTGGTCAGAGATTTCTATGATTGCATAGTGATTCTACAAGCAAGAGAAAATATAGAACTTGGAATCAATGAGAAACCAAGTTAGCATTGTTTTACCTACTACAATGTCCTTCATATTGCAAGGAAGTGTCTGGAAGGATATATATCTGGCAGGAATATACTGTTGGTTAATATTTGATAAATACCAAAAGCACACTATCCCTTACTGTTATGTTGAAAACAGATTCTACAGTCATTACTTTTATTTTTTTTTAATTATTTATTAATATCCACCTTAAAATTTTACACATCCTTATAGTACTTTGACTAAATGTTCTGAACCAGGCACTGGAATGTTGTAAACATGATTGCCAGCATCCATGAATGCCATCAGATCTTACTTATGTATTGACTGGATCAGTTATTCAGAGATTACTGGGTTTGTTTTTACTGGATATCACCCTCTTCTCAAATACCCGATTGCAGCTTGTTGTTGCCCCTAAGAAAGAAGACCTAGACTGAAATATCCCATGAATTTCAGTCTTTTGTCCAGTTTCTAAGGTTTCAGTAGAAGTTACTCAAATAATATACATGAGCTCTGCATCAGACACCTGGACCCTCAATGAGCAAAACTCTTTTTCTGTTTCAAACTCATCTTAAAAACAAATTCATGGGCCTTTCTTGACTGAAGTGCTATCAACAATGTAAAGACTTCAAGTTAATAAGAGGAGAACATCACAGTTGCTAGTAAAATAGTTATTGCTTCTTTCTTATGCTAAACAAAATATTAAATAGTACTGTAATCTTTATAAGTTCATTTATATATATATATATATATGAACCCTAAACCTTTCTTTCCCCGTTGAAAGGCTCCTCACCTTTGTTAATACTACTAATGGAAGTAATGAAATACCAAAATAGTTTATCCTGAATTTGCAGTAAAAATATTTGCTTATAATTTCAAGCTGTAAGAAGTATAACTTCACAAAGATATCAGGTATTTAATTCTTCTTTAGTGCACACAATTAATTTCTAATTTACTATATCCTATTAAAAGTTTCTAATTAATTTTTTGCCGCTGGTAGTGGGACATTAAAATGTCTGAAGGCTATGGGAAATAATAAATTTAACGTTGCTTATGTGGTTCTGCCTACTCTTGCACCATTAGATGAAAACTTGTTGCTTATATTTAGATTTTATTGTAAATCCTGGCATTGTTTATTCTGAAAATTGAATTCAATCTTGTAATTAATTAATTAGGATGCATTTTTCAAAAATTTCATTATGAAAATTTTTGAAGTAGCTATTAGCACACATAAATGCAGTGACATAATTTTCATGCGTGAGCAGAATGAGTAAATGGGGCAGGGAGGGTTGTTTTGGTTTTTGTGGGTTTTTTTGCCTTGGATAACACATTGTTCTTGAATTGGATCAGTCAAATGTCCTGGTACCTGACTGGAACTGCCTCGGTGTTTGGGGCAGTTTATCCTCCCCAGTTCAAGTGGATATAGAGTACTAGGACTTGGAGATCTGGGAAGGAGATTGAGGTTTATACTTATTTCACAAGCATTTTTTTGTCTGTGTAAAAAAAAAAAAAAAAGTAAACAGAGGATGCACTTTTTTCATACTAATTAATTTGTCTTAGTGTCAGGGCTAATCTGGACATTTATAATCAGTGACACGTACAGGTAATACACTTCAGATGCAGAAAATTTATTAATGCTTTTGTCAGGGTATAAATAGTGTAGTTAACCCAACTATGTCTTAGATATGAAGGGCTAAATAAATGACTACTTTGAAGGAGGATGATATTGGTTCTTTTGCCTAACAAAGCATTGATCTGATTTGCTTCCATAAGTCTTTCAAAAGTACATCTCAGGGATGGCTATGGCATATCATTAAATCTGTGGGTGTCAATGCCTAGATGTGAAGATAAGTTAATTTGTGAGGTTTGAACTGTGTTGGTTAATGTCTGGTCAGCCCGGGAGTCTTTCTACATCTACCATTAAAAGTGCTTACAGAAAACAGCCAGAGGAAAGTAAAATTCTTAGGGAATAACTTTCCATACATATGAATTATATAAATTAGTACAACTAGGTCTTGCTGGGAGGCTTTTCATGAATAGCTTTATTAATCTTAGAACCTTTCATCCCAACAGATTTTACAAACTCTGAGCAGCTTTTCATTACCACCTTATTTGAGACTAAAGCCATAAAGACATTCAGCAAGCATGCTGGACAAGTCAGCAGGTTAATGTTATGTGCTTCAAAAAGTGAACTGTTTAAGAAAATAACAAACCTTCAGCATCACAATAATGTTAATGTTTATGCAGAGCAGACAGAGAAGGATCAGCACCTGCCTTTAAACTGCCTAAATAATACCTTAGCTAAATTTACGGATCCAAATTTAGGATGTCAATTTTTGTCAAGTTGTTGTCCTTTATGCTTGTGTATTTTACAGTGGGTTCCTCTTTACTGGCAACCTTTTGGACACATTTGGGGAGGTGTTGGTTTGTTTCTTAGTAAAAAAAAAAAAGAGTTGTCCAGGGAATATACCATGGGTTTGGCCAGTATTGGGCAGATATCGAAGAATGGTTTTTTTGGCTAGACTATTGTAATATTTATTATTTATTTTGTATAAACTTGTCACTTCATTTGGTTTTTTGGTGTTATATTATAAAGAGAGAAAGTAGCAGGCATGGAAATAGTGGTAATGAGATTTAGCTGTTTAAATAAAATATTTACTTCTATCCTACAGAAAACTTCCAATGTATTTCTTTCCTACTTAATATTTGGATGTGAGATCCATCTCACCAAAATAGGTCCAGAGTAGGCATCAGAATTTGAGCTGATAATCCTGATTCTTTTATAGACAAAGAAGAAAAATAAAAATTTCTTTGGTGAATGCCACCTGGCCTTTCTGAGACACCCAGAATATTTGAAAGTGACCTCCAGATGACAATTGAATTATTATTTTATTGGTAATTTCATTTAGTTGTTTGACACTTTAAAAAAAAAAAATCAAAGATAAGCTGTCATGCAAATGTAAGAACATAAAAATATTTAAAAATGACTTTACTTTAGCTGAGCCACTTCCTCTCCTGAATGCCTATTTCATCAGGTTTTGAATATTCAGGGATTACTAGTACCAGTGAATCAGCACTGGTGCTAGCCAGAATGTGTTACAAAGTAATGTATTCATGTTGAGATAAATAGGTTTTCTTAATTGGACAAGACATTTGACCACAGTACTGAATTTTTCGATGCATGTAGTAAAAGAGAACATAAAAGCTATTTGACTTAATTGTATTT